>QRDG01000027.1:2524254-2584803 GCA_012064385.1 Puccinellia tenuiflora
AATGGTGGATGTGACAACGCAACACCGGTGAATGTAGTGATCACGACATGTCATCCATGACGGGGGAGAAAGTGGAGGGGCAGCAATATGTCTTCTTTAGCGAACCTCGGTAGCCTGGCTCAACCGACATGCCATCGTTAAGCTCTAGACATGACAAAGATGTGGAAACCCACAGGTTAAATTCCCCACACTCACATGGACACAAAGTGTTTCCTTCGAGACCTAAGCAATAAATTATTACCAAAAAATTTACCAATGATATTCATTCGGCACACCACAATGACGTGGATGACATGTTTACCGTTCAATGTGCATTAACATGTCATTAGTAACGTATCATACTATATAGAAATGATTAGGAAATTACATGGAAATATATCTTGATATATAAAAATTATTAAAACCCACACAAAAAATCTCTTCTCTTAGAATCCTCATACTGATATCTAATCAAATCACAGCTAACAATAAGTTTTAAATAGTGGCAGTGGCAATGCGTGACCAACAAATAAAGGGACAAGGGTAACTATTGTCTTGGACGAGGAATTTGAAGTTTATCCTTTAAAAAGAAAGAAATATTGTTGAATTGTGCTAACTAGGGCACGTGCCCTAGATTAGACTTTCGTGGGCACGCATAAAATATGGTAATTGAGCTATGTATGCAGCCACCATGTGAATTTCTTTTTTTTTGGTTTTTAAACTATAAATATTTTATCTCTTGAACCGTAAGTAAAAAATCTAGATTCGTTTTCACGGTTAGATTTGTCGTGCCGGGATGATCGAAAGTAGATCCCATGTTGATATGTTTTGAAAAAAAAATCTGACCTTAGTTGCCAGATTATGGTCACTTGATCATCATATATAGTCATGTTGGTCACTAGGTTAAAATCAAATGGTTATCAAGTTTTTTGAACTTCGCTATTCACCAATGTAAGCCTTTCCTGATGTTAATGTGATCTTTTCCATGTTTAGAGTGGATCGAATACTCATTCTCTGAACATATAAATCATCGCTACGAGACAAAATATGTATAAAAAGTCTGTTAATTGTGTGCTATTTGGATGGTAACAGTTAACTAGTAGCATTCCGACCAACTACGGTATATTACCTTGGCAACTGACAATGAAAAAAATATTTTGTCAAAACATATTAAGATGAGATCTTTTTTTAATGCCCTCGTCGAGACGAACCCAGCGGTGAAGACGGATCGTTATTTGGATTAACATTTTAAGAGATAATTTATTTTGAATTTTCAAATTTTAAAAAGATTCCCTACATGCAAGCATCTGTTGGTTGCTCTACCCTTATAGGGCTTGATGTGCGCCGGAAAAAACTCATTTGTGGGGCACGTCCCCTTATTAGATTAACCAAAATGTATGTCCTCCACATCTACATCAATGTATGCACGCACCTATTTAAGATTTATCTAAAGTGACAAGATTCTTTTCTTCGACTTAAAAATCATACGTGGGAACACAAATAAAATTGTATCTCTCGGTTTTTTAGTCAACAAATATGTTAGCACCGCCAAATTTGTGACCAATGACATACAGCCAACTCACCACGATGACGGAGGACATGTTCGCTATCATCGTGTATAAATTCTAGCCAATAATGACCAAAATCTCACATGGAAAGATTTATTGCTAGTAATAGGTATCAGCTGTATTATTGTGTCTAAAGACTTCAAACACACACAGAAAAAAAACACCGCTCTCATCTCTCAGAATCCCCTTACCCATATCTAGGGTAACAATAAGTTTCAAACGGTGGTGGCGGCGGCATGCGCGGCCAACAAGGCACGACGGGTTGTGACGCCGGCGACAGAGCTCCGAGGAAGAAAAGAGGTCAGTGAAAGAGGTCGAGAAATGGGTTTAAGTTTGGTGGTCAATATAGAGATATGTGTAGGTTTATTCTATACGGAGACGACGAACACGATGCATGGTAGAAAGGCGGCGATGACACTGGTGGTGAGCATGACATGGCATCGACGACGCGGAAGAAAGTGAAGAGTCAGCGGACAAGTCCGTTTGACAAACCACGATATCCACCTCCATGTTCTGAACCTGTAGACAGGTCGCCGCCATCAGCCCATCCTAAATGAGATCGAGGAGAGAGGGAAAACCCCTAGCGAGATTTCGGATTTAAATCCCTACGTTTCTGTGGTGGCCCAGACTATTCTCGATCTAGTGTGCGTAAAAAGAACCTCCTACCAAGACAAACCTGAGATCGCTGCCAAACACCTAAGCAGATCCCATCTGCAAGCACCCATCCGTCCACGCCTCCCGCCGGTGCAGCCGCTGGAGCTCCACGCCTCGGTGACCCTATGGACATTGGAGGTGCGGAGAACGCGTGAAAGTTATGTTACACAGATCTGTTTGGATCATGTGGTGTGTGTTGTTGTTGGCGCCGGTGTGTTGAGGTTTGTGAAGTTCTGCTGCCAACGGGTGGTTGTTTCTTACTCTCGGTCGAGCCTATTCATGCACCTCGTCCTCCTCCTCCCCTTCGTACTGTGACGATGGTTGGGTGGCCTGCTGTGCACGAGGAGATCTCCGAGAAGATGTTCTTACTCTCAGATCCAGATCTCGTTTTTTGAAACAAATTACTCTTGCGTTTTTTTAAAACCAATGGTGACGATGACTCGTCAGACTTGGTGGAAGTTGCTAAAGTTCTGTCTTCCTTTTATGGTTATTGTTCTGAAAATGGGAGGAGGGAGCACGGTGGAGAAGATGACGAAGTTGAGGACAGTGCTCTGTGGGGACTTCTTTTGAGAGCAACCACATATTTCATTAATTAAAAATCAAGTTACAATAAGCAACACATATGGAAACTAAAAGACAAACCGGGATAAAATGATTATCCTGAATTTGCAGATAAAAACCTAAAAGATCGAAAAATACAAAACGATCCCTAGGGTTTCCTGCAACCACCGTAGCGAGCGGCCGCCAAGGCGAACGCCGGAAAAGACGTCGAGCCTCCACCATTGCAAGATCTGAGAAAGCACCATCGCCAACGAGGCTTTGTGAGTCGATGAACAGGCCCGCTGCACGCAGCAAGGCACATGTCGCTGTGGCACGTCGACCGGGGGATGTCCCCGTGCTGTCTTGGACCAAGATCTGTCGCCTCCCATCGACGAAGTCGGAGAGGAACGACAGATTCACCACCTCCGGACCAACATCCTCGCTCCAGAAGAACCACCTCGCCCCGACCGCCAGCGCCGTCGCGAACCACGAACGCCAGCGACACACCGAGAAACTGATCTCGCCAGATCTGAAGGACGGCGAGAAGACCAAGCTGCCGATCTGAAGGACGGAGCAACACACGTTGCCATCAACTCCGAGGCGCCGCCGTGGAGGTCGTCGCCGGTGTGGGAGTGGAGTTGAGGCAGATTTATTCGCCCGGGCGCCGCTCCCACCACCCCAACGGCACCCCAAGAAAACACTAGGCTAACCCTAACTACAGACCGGCGCCGAAGCGCCATGGTCCCCACCTCCTCGCGTCGCCAGAGTGGGCAACGGAGGAGGCAGGGACCGGCGGCGGCCGGTGGAGTTGGGGCAGATGGGTCGCCTCCCGATCGCTTTCCTCTGACCTGGGAGCGAAACGGTACGTGCTCTGTGCGGACTTCTATGTGTGTGCTTTTTTGTTTTTGTTTTGCAGTGGCCTCTTTATCATGTTTGCGACTTATGTTTCTCAATCTTTCTCAGATATTTAATAAAATGTCCTTAGGTGTTTTTTTGTAACGAGGCTGCGTCCGGATTTGAGGCAAAGCTGGCCCTGCCAAAAAGTCGGCACACCCGTCATCCTTGGCTGTTGTCTTGTTGGACGCACAAAAAATGGCTGCATAGCACGTGCACGGACCAATAATGCTAGACTTACGGACAGTGTGTTTTCCGCCAATCCGTGGCGGCCAAACGTACCAAGCGCCTCGGCTTTCTCCCATGTCGCGCCCGCACACCGCCGCGCAACCCAGCACCACCGCCGCCGCCCAACCCAACACCATCGTCGCCGCCCCCGTGTACTACGAACACACGAACGCTAACGCCCCCACGCCCAGGCTTAATCCCATACCGTACGGCATACCGATCCCGTACGCTGGCCCCTTCCCACCTTATGGCACTCCGCCGCCGGCGCCGTACCCGGCGCCCTTCTACCCCATGGGGCCGCCCCCAGCATTCCCGCCCGTCATGCCACCCGGCGCTTTCCCCGGACCTCCCGAGTACCTGCATCCACCACCACCGCCGGGTGTACTTGGTACATACCCAGGCACCCCCTCCCCCCATTTCGGTAAGCAAATCACTGAATTGTCAATCCCCTTTTTTTCCTGGGAAAGAACATCACTTGCTAGTTTGCAACGGGGATGCCATCTGTTGGAATTGTGGTGGATTGGGGCAATTCAAAGCGGACGGCAAATTCAGACTCTAGTGAATATTAGGTGTTGGATTAGAAATGGGTTCACTCTTATTAAGATCAACGATTTGCCGTGGATTGACTGATTGCTTCTCTGTAACAGTAATGGTTGTGCCGTGACACAAGAAAGGCGAGCCTCATGTTTGTTACAGAAGATCTGATGATCTTACTTGACCTTTGGTGTTTTTCCACGACCTTGATGTGTTTGGTAATGCTTATTGGCAGTCTTATTTTCTTATGAAAATGCAATGCGCACCTTTTAAGTTCATGCAGTGCTCTAACTGATTGCATGCTGTAAGCTTATTTTTCTGCTTGCGTTAGTGTACACATTTTTTTTTTAATTTGTACATCATCCCACCATGGATAGTTCAAACTTCAAAAAATAGCATTTCTGAAATTTATGCTGTATCATTTCCATTTCTGTGTTCAAGTCATGCCACCCATTCTGATAAGAACCTGTTGATAGCAACACATTTCGTCAAACATTCTTGCACTGTAGTTTGGTTAGGTGGAAATTTGGATATCGACGTAGAGACTTCAAACTTTTCATTATGTCTATTTTGCCAAGATGTCATCCTAATTATTTGTGTTGATAGCAAGATATTTGCATAAGTTTTATTCTGGTTATTGTATTACAATCTGCATCTGTGTACAATCTCTCTAAGTTTTGCAAATAACTTTCCAATGCATTTTTTTCTGCTCAAAAGGGATGCTGAGAATAGTGACCAGCATTGCTTTACTCATCTGCTTTGATCTGAGTAGTAAAGTCATTTTTCTCAGGCTATTCTTCGCTCTACTCGTAGATAAGTTATTTTTTGTTTGGCCGCTAAGCTGAATTATTTGTAAGGATGCATCATGTGTTTGGATTACTGAAGTCTTACTAATGTGGGAGAAGGAAATTTGTGTTTTTTGTCTGCAGTAGATCCTAGGTATATCACGCAGTACCCTGTCTGTCCTGGGCCTCCTGGCTTCCCTCCAAGCCTCATCTATCCTCCTCCTCCTCCTCCTCCTCCTCCTCCTCCTGGGGTTTTCTCTTATCAAGGACCAGCGTTAACTCATGGGACCATTGATCCTGTGACCATGGCCAGACCACCAATCCCACCTGTTGCTCCACCCGATATACCACACTTTACAATATTCATCAGCAAGATTGCGCCAACAGTGGACAAGGATTTTGTTCTTTCTCTTCTTCAGGTATTGTTGCTTTTGCTTCTTATGAATTTATAGTACTACCTATGTTCGTAAAATGATCTCTTAAGACCGTATCACAAGAATTCAGTTGTTATTCAAACTGGTCTTCTTAGACTTATTGTGTTGTGGCCCAGCATATAGGATATTTATTATGGATACAAGTTGGTTAATTGGGGACTCTAAAAGAAAAGTTTATGAGGCATTAGTTCACATGTTCTTTGGGTTGAAGGCACAGATAGTAATCTGTATGTGCCTCTTTGTTGCCACAGGTCTGTGGAGTGGTAAAATGCTGGGAGCCAGTCACAAATCCCGTAGATGGTACTCGCACTGGATTTGGCTTTTGCGAGTTTGAATCTGCCGAATGCAGTCTTCGTGCAAGGCGGTTGCTCAACAAACTGAGTGTTGATGGTCAAGAATTGGTGGTATGTCCTGGGCTGCACGTCTTTTATGCTTGCAACTTTGGAGATTAATTGTACACACTAGGATATACGATATCCTGGAAAGGAGGTAACCTAGTTAGAGATGTTATTTTCATAATGGTGTATATATTATGATTTTTGTAGTACATGACATATCTCATTTTATTGGATACTAGTATTACTTTATTTTGAAAAGTATCGTAGTAACATTAGTAGACATGCATTTTTTTTTTGAAATGTAGACATGCAATAATTGGATTGGGGATAATAGGCCTACAGCCCTGGCGGCTTGAGGGATTTGGTAAGAGTAGCAGACAAATGGCTTGGTGTACCTCTCTATAGGAAGAAGGGCCCATGCGGCAGGGAAGCGGAGAGAAGATTCTGTCATGTGGGGCCTAGGGCTACTTTCGTTATTTTACGTGTCTTAGAGGGTGCACCTTTCTAGAGGCAGAAGAAAGGCTGGCAGGTGGGCCCATGCTGCAATGAATGGAGAGGATTCTGCCATGTGGGTCCTAGGCTCGTAGCGGTACTTTTGTTTCTTTACACTTCTTATGGGGCTTGCGCTTTTCTAGAGGCTGAAGAAGGGAGGGCTCATGCCAAAAAATCGTTTTGGAGCTCGGTCTCCCTAGAGCTCTTTATTTTGAAAATTTTGAAACCAGTATTCTAAAGTTTCAAAAAATTGTGAAAATAAATCTGGATGTACCCAACACGGTATCCTAAAATTGTGCAAAATTTCGATGTGAAATTCTTCGTATTTTTGGGTACACAAAAAAGAGAAATCCTGACAAAATCTGACAAATATTTGGGCGTACTGTTCACACACCCAGCTCTACAATTTTGTCTTTTTTGTGTAGCATATAATACAACGTATTTCGGATTAATATTTTGCACACTTGTACAACAAATCATTGGCTACATCTATGAATTATTTCAGAATTTTTTGAATCTTAGAAATACCGTTTTTGAATTTTCCAAAAAACGGGCTCCATGGAGCCCGTGCTCCAAAACGACGCACTTGGGCTCATGCGGCATTTAGTGGAGAGAAGCTTCTGCCATGTGGGGCCTAGGGGTATTTTGGTTATCTTACGCTGCACTAAGCGTGAAACAGTTGGAGAACTTAAGGCATTAGTTACATTCAGGTCATTCACATAAAGACATACTTTTGAAACTAGTGGTGTTGCTAAAGTTTTCTTTAATATTTAAAAGTGAATGACAGATGATTTCTTGCATTCTCCCCTTAAGGGTTGGGAGCCATATATGTATATTTGTGCGTGTTACAGAAGTAAGATTGGATTGTTGAAAGAACTGATAATGATCTCCATATATTATACAGTAGTTTTTGAGCGAGGTGTTTTGGCTGATCTCGGTATTTTAAAAATTCGAAAATAATATATTAAAGTATCAAAATTCTAAAAAAAATAGGATCATACATATACATGATATCTATATAACTGTAGATTTTTGGTAGATAATACACTTTATTTTAGGCTATACAAAAATCACAAAATCGTGGCTCTAAAAAGCCAAAAAAAAAGCTCATTTTTCCTTCCAAGTCTATTTTGTGCAGGCCACATATGAAAAAATATTTCGGTGCAAATATGGTCGTACACACTAAATATGTGTATATATATTTATACTTGTATGATTTATTTCAGAAATTTTGGAGACCTAAAATTGAAATTTTTGAATATTATAAAAAGCAGGATCACTGGAGCTCGGGAGGTATAAATGATTTTCGGTAGTTTTTATCTTATAAGGACTGTTATGCAAATCATATATAATACATGTTGTTCCTGATAACCATTTTGGTTATTTTGGGTGATTAATTTCAGCGAGCTAACTATACAAGAAATCAACCTTGCTTAGTTATCCATTTGGCAGCTTGGAACTGGGAAGACCCCATCATTGTAAAATTGATTTCCTTTAATGCTATTATATGCTTCAAAAGCAACTCGATGACCTTGTACGAAACTAATAGTCTAGGAGAACATGCATTTGAAGAATAGAGTTTTTATTTTTCGATTTTGTTTTCTTTACAAGTTTGCATGAGGAATTTATTTTTTCATTCTTTGCCAAGCTTTCATGTGTAATGTTTCCCCCTCAGGTTAATGCTTCATTTTGCTTTGTTTTCAAGTTTGCAGAAGCAATTTATTTTTGTTCTTTGTCAAGCTTTCATTTGTAACGTTTTTGTCAATCTAGTGAAATGCTTATTTGTTATTATCTATGCTTGTTTTATTTTGATGAAACTAGGTTAATGTCAATCAAGCTACCAAAGATTACTTTCAGAAATATGGTGAGAGTACTTCAGAAGGGAAGGCCAAAGAAGCAGAAACTGAAACAAGGCATGCAGTGGTACCTTTAGCTGACAATGGAAATGACCTGTCAAGAGCTATTCCGGATGTAACGGCAAGGGGAGCTGCTGGCGGGCAGATGAGCACTAAAGGGGAAACAAAAAGATGCCAGAATGGCACAGAAGAATATTCTGACGCTGATAAGGATGCTATGCAAAGGATACACAGTATGATTGAAGAGAGAATGAAGAGTAAACTTCCGTGGTCACCAACTCCGGCAGTTCAGGCATCTGCAAGTATTGTTGATGAGAATGTCAATGATGATGCACGGAGTAGTGCACTGGAGGAGGGGAAAATCAGGAGACAATGTGAAAAAGAGGAACATTTAGGGGAAAGGAAAGCTGTGGGTTCGGAAGGTCAGAAAGGCAGGGAAGTGACTGCAGCTGGAAAGTCCTCTCTTCCAATTGATGAGGCACCGTCGATGCATGTCCTTATGGAGCGTGAATCTACAGTTGTGCACGAAAGAAGTCAGCAGAGGGAAAGTAAGTTTTTTTCTTCTTTTTAATATACAATGTCTTCTCCATATGTTAGTTATCTTGAAATTGGTTTATTGCTTCATTTGACAGAAGATGGGTTTCGTAAGAGCAATGGTGAAGAAAAGAGCAGGGACAAGAAAGCTCTGGGTTCGGAAGGTCAGAAAGATAGAGAAGTGACTGCAGCTGGAAGGTCCACTCTGCGAACTGAAGAGGCGCTGTCGATGCATGTCCGTATGAAGTGTAAATCTACAGTTGAACATGAGAGGAAAAGCCAGCGCAGGGAAAGTGAGTGCATTTTTATGCCTTTTATATACAATGTCTTCTCCATAATTTAGTTATCTTGAATTTGGTTTATTGATTCATTGGACAGGAGATAGGTTTCGTAAGAGCAATGGTGAAGAAAAGGGCAGGGAAAGGAAAGCTCTGGGTTCGGAAGGTCAGAAAGATAGAGCAGTGACTGCAGCTGGAAAGTCCTCTCTGCAAATTGATGCGGCGCCGTTGGAGTGTGAATCTGCAGTTGAACGTGAGCGGAAAAGTCAGCACAAGGAAAGTGAGTGTATTTTTTTTTGCCTTTTAATATACAATGTCTTCTCCATGTTTAATTATCTTGAATTTGGTTTATTGATTCATTGGACAGGATACGGGTTTCGTAGGAGCAATGGTGAAGAAAAGGGCAGGGAAAGGAAAGCTCTGCGTTCGGAAGGTCAGAAACATAGAGAAGTGACTGCAGCTGGAAAGTCCTCTCTGCAAATTGATGGGGTGCCGTTGGAGTGTGAATCTATAGTTGAACGTGAGCGGAAAAGTCAGCACAGGGAAAGTGAGTGTATTTTTTTTTGCGTTTTAATATACAATGTCTTCTCCATATTCTAGTTATGTTGAAATTATTTTTTGCTTCATTGAGCAGGAGATGGGTTTACCAAGAGCAATGGTGAAGAAAGGGGCATTGTGTTTGTGCCAGGTCTAGTCTCAGATAAGCAGAACATCAGTGCCGGAGAGAAACTGGGTTTTGAATTGCAAGCTACATCCAAGTCAGGGGACAAGAAAATTTTGGATGCAAAACAGTTGCTTGCTACTGTCCCTAAGACGAAGGAAGAACTGTTTGCCCATGATATCAATTGGGCAATCTATGATAAGGTGAAGCAGAATTATCCACCTTTTCCATTTTCATTTCAGTAGTTGAAAAACAGGTTTTATTCATGTAGACGCAAAATGAGAGCTTATTAATCTGTTGCCTTGCAGACCATGTTATGAAATATTAACTCCACCACATTCTTTCTCACATCAAATACGTTTTCTCTTTCTGCAGCATGGATTGCATGAGAGAATGAGGCCTTGGATTTCAAAGAAGGCCACTGAAGTTTTTGGCGAGGAGTTGGCGGAGTTTGTGGACTATGTTGTGGCATCCATCAAAGAGCATGTGAAAGCACCCAGAATGTTGGAGCTCCTTGAATCTCTTTTGGATGATGATGCGGAAAAGTTTGTCCTCTTAATGTGGAGGAAACTGATATTTGAAATTAAGAAAGTCGAAGAAGGGTTAGCGTGAAGACTGAGGCCATGTCAGGTTTGTTGCTTTGTTTTGAACTTGATTTAATAAAATCCATTTCGATTGGCTTCTTATGTTCTCCAGTTTTAAGGTCGTACTACTGACATTATTAATATACTTCCAGTTCGATGTAGTTTGAATTTGATCTACTGTGCAAATACACAATTGAAATACTGACATTTTGTATGTGCTGCTTGCCTTCCACAGTGGCAAGTAAGGTTTGTTGCTGTTGTCTTTTGAACTTGATTTTGTAAAAATCTATTTCGATTGGCTTCTCATGTTGTTCTCCAGTTTTAAGGTCGTAGTACAGACACCATTAAAGCGCTTCCAGTTCGATGTAGTTTGAATTTGATCTGTTGTGCAGATACACAACTGAATTACTGACATTCTGCATGTGCTGATTGCTGCCTTCCACAGTGCCCTCTTGTTGCTCGAGGTGGTGGATAATTTTCAAAGAAGTAGGTGCCGACCAATTGTTGTTTTGGATCTCTGAGCTGTAGCTGGCGGCTATCTCTTCTAATAGATCAGTGATCAATTTTTGGCCACCCTGTGCATCGGTGTCCTTTGTTATCATGATACTAGTGGTGAGAAGTCTTCAAAGTTAGTTCGCACCGTTGATGTTTTGATGCTATATATATTGAATCCTTCTCCGTTTTAATGTATATGGCGACTTGCAACGCGATGTCGACATTAGCAGAGAGCATGTTTGTTGGCATGACCGTGAGTTATCTTTCAGCGTCGTCTTCCATGCGTGGCCCGAGTTTCCAGGGGCTTTCGTAAAGCATATACTCCTGCTCGGCTGCTCACGTAGGATTGGAGTTCTGGGTCCATGTTTGGTTGAACAACTCCATGACGGCGACGCCTGTCTGGAGTATACTATGCCTATAGCGTAGGTCACGTTTGGAATGCTCATTTTTCCGGGATGATTTCAGGTTGCTTTGCTTAACAGAGAGTATGTATGCTCTAGTTTTCCTGCTGATAGCCACTTGAGGAACACTTGCCCTCCTGCCGGGAAGAGTCGATGGGTTTTACCGAAGCTCAGCTCGACACGATTGGCATATTATTGATGGAAGCAACGAACACCAACGGCCCTCCGTTGTGGCCTCGCTTCGCAAGCAAGAAGCGAAGCGACGGCAAGGCCATCATTTCATTCCTTCCTTACTCTCCAATAGTCCAATCTCCATGGAATCTTAACCAAGGAAGAAACACGTTTCGGTGATGCTGCGAACCTTCCGGGCGACTCCGACTCACGACACGGGACGGACATGTGCTTGCTTCTCATCGTTGCCTGCCCATCATCACCTACCCCTGCGTTGCTCATCCCAACGCAATTCATTCGTGTCATCTTCACCAAGTGGATCGCAACCACTCCATCATTCACATCTGCTCCCGATCCGTCGTCAAGATCAATCTAGCCAATCCATCCATTTCCCCGTCTCTCTCCACGTTCTACCCATGTTCTTAGCTCCTGCTACTCAAAATACACAACAACCGATCAACTAGTTTCCACCGTGGTAGTGCAATCGAATTGAAGCAACACTACCCCTAAATGGTACAGTAAGAAACATTTATCTTCCCTTGCAATGTCTCTCTGCCTGCCCATTTTCATGCCGCGTTCCCTGTTCTTGCCTTAGCCGCTAATCATCGCTGCCGGTGCCTGGTCAATCTCACACTTATGTTTTTCTACGCGCAGGGACAGGCTCCGGACGCGAGACGCAGACGCAGATCTGTGGATAATAAGAAACCAAATTGGCGTTCAGACTAGCCCAGTCAAACCACAGAAATTTATGTTTTCAAATAAATCATCCTAGAAAATAAATATCCCAACAATCACTTTTGTATACATACATAAAAGGAAAAAAGAACCGAAAACTTCTAAACTAAAAATAAAAACAGATCAAACCAAAATCTAGATCGCCACGGCCTGTATATAAGTAGTACGTGGCCGATGTGGAAATGGAAGAAGAAGCTGGGCCACACCCTCTCCCGCTTCCTCTCCCCCAAACCCCCATTCAATCCCGCCAAGCCCAGGCCCGACTTCACCCCGCCGCCGCCGCCTAATCCACCGCCGCATTCCTCCTACCCGATCCCACCCCCGCCGCAGCTCGCCATGGGGCACGGGGGCCGTCCCGCGCCGCCGTTCCCGGGGGGCCACGTGTTCCCGCAGGCGGCGTCCACGGTGCTCCCTGACCCGTCCCGCTTCTTCGCGCCGAACCTCCTCTCCGCGCCGCTCCCCACCAACTGCTTCTTCCAGAACTTCACGCTCAAGAACGGCGACCAGCCGGAGTACATCCACCCGTACTCGGTCCGGTCCGCCGCCGCGGGGCTCACCGTCTGCTACCCGACGCGGCAACCACTCCCCGACCTTCGACATCCAGACCTTCGCCGCCGACCTCACCGTCTCGTCCCCCTCCGACGCCCACGCGGCGGGCAGCCGCACAAAGTCGTCGCCTTCGACGACCTCTCCGTCACCCTCGACTTCTCGCCCTCCCTCCGCGCGTTCCTCGTCCGCGGCTGCCCCTTCGTCACCGTCGCCACCGCCGACGCCGGGGGCCCCGTCGACGTCTCCGTCGCCTCCGTCCACGCCTTCATCGAGGTCGTCCCCTGCGACGGCGCGGGCACCAAGTGGCGCCTCCGGATGAACAGCGGCCAGACCTTCCTCCTCTACGCCTCCGCGCCGATCCATCTCTCGCAGTCCAGCGTCACGCAGCTCGCGGCGCCCGGGTTCGCCGGCGTCATCCGGATCGCCTACCTGCCGGACGCCGCCATGGAGGCGGTCCTCGACCAGTACTGCCGGTGCTACCCGACGGCCGGGGAGGCCGCGCTCAACCGGCCCTTCTGCATCGACTACGCGTGGCGCAAGCAGGGGGAAGGGGATCTGCTCATGCTCGCCCACCCGCTCCACCTCCGGCTGCTCTCCAGGACTGCCCCGTCCGGGTGCTCGACGATTTCAGGTACCGGAGCATCGACGGCGACCTGGTCGGCGTCGTCGGCAACTCGTGGGCTCTCAAGACCGATCCGATCTCCCCAACATGGCACTCCACCCATGGCGTCAACGACGACGGGGTCAGCGAGGTCGTGGACGCGCTGCGCAAGGACGTGGACAGCCTTGCTTCCAGCCCCATCACGACCACGTCGTCATACTTCTATGGTAAGGCGATTGCCAGGGCGGCGAGGCTGGCCTTGATCGCCGAGGAGGTCGGGTGCCCAGACGTCATCCCGGCGGTGCACGGGTTCTTGAGGGCCACCGTCACGCCCTGGCTGGACGGCAGCTTCCAGGGGAATGGCTTCCTGTATGATGCCAAATGGGGCGGCCTTGTCACGAAGCAGGGGCTGATGGACTCAGGCGCGGACTTTGGTTTCGGGATCTACAACGATCACCACTACCATTTGGGGTACTTTCTGTACGCCATTGCTGTGCTCGCCAAGATCGACCCGTCCTGGGGAAGGAAGTACATGTCTCAGGCTTACTCCATGGTTGCCGATTTCATGACATTGTCACGGAAGTGCGGCGCGAGCTACACCCGGCTGAGGACGTTTGATCTCTGGAAGCTGCATTCCTGGGCTGGAGGCCTGACAGAGTTTGGCGACGGGCGCAACCAAGAGAGCACCAGCGAGGCTGTGAACGCCTATTACTCTGCTGCGCTCCTAGGACTGAGCTATGGGGACACACATCTTGCGTCTGTCGGTGCCACGCTCACCGCGTTCGAGATGCTGGCGGCACAGACATGGTGGCATGTCCGGGAAGGGGAAGGGATCTACGAGGACGACTTCAGCAGCAACAACTGTGTCGTCGGCGTGCTTTGGGCGAACAAGAGGGACAGCGGGCTCTGGTTTGCGCCACCCGAGTGGAAGGAATGCAGGCTGGGGATCCAGCTACTGCCGCTCTTGCCGGTCAGTGAGGCTCTATTCCCGGACACTGGGTTTGTCAAGGACCTGGTGAGCTGGACCACGCCGGCCTTGGCGAGGGACGGCGTCGGAGAAGGGTGGAAGGGCTTTGTGTACGCGCTGGAGGGGATCTACGACAAGGAGTCAGCGTTGGAGAAGACCAGGGCGCTGGGGTCTCATGACGATGGCAACACGCTGACGAACCTTCTGTGGTGGCTCCACAGCCGTGGCGATGTCGACGATGCGGTTGTCAGATCCGGCAGGTGCTGCTGGTATCGCCAGTATGGCCACTGACGGGCGCTGAATATGTGTTGCTGCTGGCCGTTCTTGGATTTGCTCTTCAGACAATGCACGCCTGCAGCTTAAAATGCCCGGGTTTCAGAGTGGGAGAGTTTGTGGTTCACTGAAAAATACAGAGTGGGTGTTTCATCGTGCTTTGAACATCACGAATTCACGTTGTTATTATTGTGCTCTTCTTATTTGGATAAACCTAGTTGCTGTCACGGATGTTCATATCAATTTATACGGAAGTTACATTACGTTCAAAAGTTTCAATTTGGATAAATTGTTGCTGTGTGCAATCTATGTTTACCTGTTATAATACCCAGTGTTGCCGCGGGCACGACAAAGTGATGCCGCAGCCGAGCAGACACTTGGAATGTCCCGTATATTTGTTCAACAGCACACAGTACACTCTCGTTTCATTGGTCAGAAGATGCAACCGACAAACAAAAGAAGCCACTGTTGGGATGCTCCGACTCCAGCTGAATGCTCTTCGAAGTGAAAAATGGGAAGAACTTCAGATGCGGCAGGCATCAAAATCCATGATTTGATGATAGCAACGACCGCAATCCACAATTCACCGGTTACGCAAGACAAAAATCATGAGTTAAACAGGAAGGGGAAAAGGGCACGATTGTGCTGGGAAGCAGAGTTTTTTGTTTTGTTTTTTGAGTAATGCTGGTCAGCCTAAGTTGATCTCTTTGTGGAACACAAAGTTCCTCAAAGAGCGGAAAGGAGAAGTTGGGAGCTGGGCCGTACTCCAGAAACTGGAGGGCCGGTTCTAAATCCAAAACTAGGCCTTAATTATAAGATAATTGGAGGGCCTTAATCCAGAATTGACTAATGTTGAGTACCAAGTTGTTACTCACTTGGGCAGCCACTATTTCTCGCTTATTGCAAGCGCTAACACGCGCTCGCCCGCATGTAGCTCTAAAGGGCCGCGGCCCAGGGAACGTTTTCTTCGTTTCGTTTTCGTTTCTATATCTTTTTCCGTTTATTTTTTCTTTTTCTATTTTGTTTTTCATTTTTTATTTCATTTCTCTCTTTCTGGTGGAATATATTTTTGCCTACTTGACCTTTCTTAAAAATCTGAACCTTTTTAAAAAATGAACATTTTTCAAATATAATTATATTTTAAAATTAGAACCATTTATAAAATAAATAATTTTCAAATATGAACCGTTTACTATTATTTTTGGTTCACCGGTATTTTTTTCACTGATATAATTGGTTCATCGGCATTTTGGTTCACTATTATTTTCAGTTCATCCGAATTTTAGTTCCTTTTTTGGTACACTATTATTTTCCATTCACCGGCATTTTTGGTTCACCGGTATTTTCGGTTCACTATTATTTTCGGTTCACCGATATTTTTTTTCACTATTATTTTGGTTCATCGGTATTTTTGGTTCACTATTATTTTTGGTTCATTATTAATTTCGGTTTATCCAAATTTTATTTTCTTTTTGGTGCAGTATTATTTTCCATTCACCGGTATTTTTTGGTTCACTATTATTTTTGGTTCACTGGTATTTTCGGTTCACTATTATTTTATGTTCATCCAAATTTTAGTTTCTTTTCGGTTCACAATTATTTTCGGTTCACCCGCATTTTTTGTTCACTATTATTTTTGGTTCATTATTATTTTCTGTTTACCGGTAATTTCTGTTTAGCCGGATCTTTGTTTTTGAAAATTGTTCATTTTTTAAACTATTCATTTTCTAAAATGGTTTGTTTTTTAAATAGTTTATATTGTTTAAAATGTTTCAGATTTTAATAATGTTCAGATTTTAAAAAATGTTAAATTTTAAAACGATTCAAATTTGCAAATTGTTCATTTCTAAAAATGGTTCAAATAATTGAAAAAGTTTCAGATTTCTAAAATATTCATTTCCTAAAATGTTTCATATTTTGAAAAATATTTAAATTTAAAATTCATTTGAAAAATGTTTCAGATTTAAAAAAATTAAGAACATTTCCAGAAATAGATAAAAAAAGGACAAGCAAAATATTAAAAAAACGAAGAAAAAAATATGAGCCAGCGTGCGATCGTCGCTGACTCGCTGGATGTGTCCGTGCGCTGGCTGCTTGATGCACGCATTGCTCGCTGGGCCTGGCCCATGAAGCGTCCCACGTGAGCGAGGTGTTGTTTCCGCTCGCTACAAGCTAGGCATAGGGGAACCCCTCACTTGCATGCTAGTGATGGCTGCCCCCCTGAAGTGAGGTAACTATGATTAGCCTCTAAACTATCAGTTTCGGGACAAATTTTCCCCTCACCTATTTTGTGGTACAACTAACCTCTAATCTAATTGAACCGGTCAAGGCACACTTCCTTTCGGCTTTTAGGTGGGCTTCTCTTAGAAGCTCCCCTCCCCCACCTTCCCTCATAAATTTATTTAGATTTCCAAACTATTCTTTTGAAAACTAATTTAAAAAATTAAACTAATTTGTGAAGTCGAGTTTTTCGGAGAAGCCCCCTAAAAGCCGAAAAGAAGTGTGTCTAATTAACCCCCTAATCTTGGTTTATGCTGACATGGCTCCGGTTTAATATTATATGTTCATAAACTCAGCGGTTTTGTTTATTTGAGAGCACCTTTCGATTAAGCTTTGTCCATACTGGTATGAGTACGGCATGGACCCGGTCGATCACCGGCGTGCTCTGATTGATGCAGACCATGTAGATCTTGCAGTGCATCCACACCAGCAACTCGTCGTTCTCTGCACGCATGGGTAGATGTCGTCTCCTCCGGCCTGTACACATTGACCTTGCGGCCGGTGCATATGCTAGTAGATAGCTGAATAGCGAGCCATGTTGTTATGATACAGTGTCCTGCTTAATCGTAAATGTTTCTATCGGTGATCATGATCAGGAAAGACACATGTCCACTTTTGAACTGCTGTAGCTTTTGACATCCAAGTTGTTCCTCTAAACTGATTAGTACATTAGTAACTACAATCAGTGGCGGAGCGTGCCGCAAAACATAGGGAGGGCCGATACTTGTACTACGAAGCAACCACGTACACGTCTTTTGCGATATGCTTGCACAGTTTTATCTTGAACCAAAACTATCTAATGGATTTGGATTTAAAAAAGATGATAACTTTTAAGCACTGCAAAAATCATCTCAATTAATGTGTATGTCTAGACAAAGAAAAAAAATATAAATCGAGAACTTGCCTGTGGCAAGATGGTTAGGTGGGTGGTTGTACCCCAGCCCACCAGAGTTCAAACCCCAGGTTTGACGTTGGTGTTTCTCATTTAAGGCGGAATATTCTTTAGTGGGAGGCGACGTTCCCGTCGTGTAACACCCCAAAAATTCATCCCTAATTTTTGTGGTGTTTTCCGACACCTGAATTTTTTTTTTCTAAGTGTTCCTCCAAAACTTTTGAGAATGATTTGACTTGGGAATTGCTCTCTCAAAATTCCCCGGTGTCCCCGAACCACTCCAGCACCCGTGATAATTTTTATGCTTAGGTTTTCTCTCGGAAACCCTAGCCCTAATTATCGAACCTTTTAAACCCTTTTCTCCACCTACCAAAGGGAAGCCTATTTCCATAGCCGGAGAAATTCCACTAAAAATACCAGAGGACTCCCATATCCATACAAAGACATTCCATGCAAAAATATTACATACTTCAATGCAATATTTCCGAGTTGGGCGTTATTTTCTAAAATGCCATTTCAATCCCGAAATGATCTGGACACCTTCCACTCATCCAAAAATTCTGAAATTTTGGTGAGGTGCATTATTTGACCTCCTGAACATTTCACTCCATTGGTCCAACCTCATTTGAGCAATTTCTGAAGTACTTCCTTTGTAATGCCCTAATTATGCCTAACTGTGATTTCCAAAGCAACCCCTAGCTACAAAATTCCTTTGGCATTGCCACTTTGCCAGATTGACCAACTCCCTTATATAACCACATATCCAGAATACCAGATCAAGAGCATTTGAATAAAAACAATTGGCATGCCCATGCCATTTGGGCATTTTTGGACACCAATTTATTTGACCAAGCTCCAGGCCTCCATTTGATCTAAGATTCCACATACATACTACATACCCCTGTCCTAACCTACTGTGAATTTTGGAGATTTTTCTGAGATGCGCAAGACCCCTGTCATTTCATCGAACACCTGGCGCACCCGTAGTTTTCAGAAAATTTTGTGTTGCGAAGTGTGGGGTTTTTGAGTGTTGCCAGTTTGGTTGCCTTGGTCTTGTCCTTGTGAACCCAGTGGTACAAGCCTTTTTCAGTTTAGAGCTCCGAGTCGCCGGGAACGCGACGATGCCGCTCGCGTCGCGCTCTGAACGTCCGGGACGCGCGCTTTGGTAAGACCTAAACTCCCGTTACTGCTATGGTCGGTGCCTAATCCGCCTGCAGCAGTGTGCCTCGTGCTCCACTATGCATCCAGCACGGCAGCCTCATCCCCTCCCCCTCCTTATCTCCTCCCTGTGGCCGGAGACGTAAGCAATGACCTCGGCGGCCATTGATGGCAGCACCGGCCAGCACCTAACTCCCCTCCCCCTCTGGTCTATAAAAGAGTTGCCCGAGCCTCCCCTCCCTCGCTGCACCTCACTCTCCTCTCTCCCCTGGACCTCTCGGCTTGTTTAGGTGGACAACGGCGGAGCCCCGCTCCGTTCCGGCCGAAACCGTCGCCGTCGGGTTTCCGACCGTGGCGAGCTCGACCCGGAGCCGTTCCCCGTACCCAGAGCCTCCTACCACCTTCCTCTACCTCCCCGTGCAACCTGAGCATCCGGTGGTCGTCGAGGACGTCGCGTTCGTCGACGCGTCCGCCGTGTCCGTGAAGCAAGCTCCTGGAGCTCGCGGGTGCCGCGCGTGGAAGCCGCCCCGGTCCTCACCTCCACCCTCCCCTGACCGCGGTGCACCGCCCCGGGCCCGTCCTTGCCGCCGGCCGGCCTCCCGGCGCGCTTCCCCGGCCGTCCCCGATCGGTACCTACTGGTTCCTGTACGTCAAGCAGGAGGAGGATGAAGCACAGATCGATCCCTCCTGATCCTCTGTTTTTTTTTTTCGAATCGTTTTTCAGCCCGGTGCGGTAGCAGCAGGCCAGCAGCAGCTCGCGGCCCACCAGCGACCCGGCCAGGCGCAGCGCTGGCACGCGCGCGTGTGACGCGCCGTGGCCCAGCATCGGCCCATGCCGTTTTTTTTTCTGCGGATCTGTTTTCCTTTTTCTGCTGGGCAGATTTTGGAACCCCCGTATCTTTTGAACCGTAGCTCCGATTGAGGTGATTCAAATTTGTAAATTCCTAATTTTAAGAGACCTATCCAGTGGTATATGTTTTATATTTTTGTGAGGTGCTTAGATGCTCAGCACCCGCGTATGCATGTATAGGTGTTCCGCGGTACCGGCGAATCAAAACCCTATCCCGCGACGTGCCCGTGACCTCCAAGCCAAATGGCGTCGACCGTCGAAGGCAAGCTAACCCCTTGCTATGATCCGTCCCGCAATATCGTTTACTATTTGTTTATTGTCTTGCCCAGTATTATATGCTTGTCTGTTTATTTATGCATGACTGTTGTTGTTCTTATTTAATATGAGACTGATGATGTTACTCCTGCTATGTTTTACTCCTCATCCATTTATGCATTAAATTGATGTATGAATTATCTATGCGCCTCGCACTTGCGTGGCTTTGACAACTAAATAACAAAAACATGCGTTGATTGTTTGCTTCTTCTTCAACGCCGAGGCTAGGTGCGGACAAATGTCGGCCCGTGATCCTCGGAGTTGGGGGCATTTGCCAAAAAGAGTTATTTGCTTCTTGTCCCTCCGTCAAATATGGTTGGCGTAGACCACCCGGACTGCGACGCTTGGGAGCTGACTTTCCATTTGGTTCTTTTGCCGAGATTGCTGACACCACGTCGAGGGAACCCTCGAGTGGAATGGATGCTCTCTCATTCTTATGATTGCTTTTCGGTTTAGTTTTGGAGACTATATGCCCAACTCCCCACTTCCTGGTCAACGGTCGGACGAATACGCCGCCAAAGACTTGCGCGTGGAGGAACGGATGCGTAACAGACTCCGCCTGTGCTATATTATTATACCCACCCCCGTGTGACACCGGCCGGGTCTCCCGCCACAGTCACCCGGGTATTCTTGTTATTCTGTGAGACTAACCCCCGTGTGACACCGGCCGGGTTGCCCGCCACAGTCACCCGGGTATTATTATTGTGATGTGGTTATTTATTCATGCAAGTGTTAGGCATGTTCTAGGCTATGTTTGTTTGTGCTTGTTGTGTTGCTAATGCCTTGTTGGTTGTGATTATTGTGTTGAACTAATCTTTTGTTGCTCTGAACATGTTAATGCTGAAACTTGATTAAAGGAAACACCCCTCCAAACAACGATGAGGTCTATTCATAGTGCCACTAATTTGAACCCTTGAACGCGATACCACCGTTGTCCCATGGAAACCGTGACCTAGTAGGTTGTTGAGCCCCTTTTGTGCCATCCGTTGGGCGCAGTCGTTCGGTTGTGCTGTCCGAGGGGAGAGGTCGACAGGCACGGGTTCGACTGCGATAAAGAGTCCGGAGCTAGGCATACCCGGTAGCGCCGGGGGATGTGCCGGGCTTACTTGCCCGTTGTACCATGCGTATAGGGTGGGGCAGGAGGGTGTCTTAGCAAGTGAACCGTCGCGAGAGTGTATTTTGCTTGGTACGGCTTTGGGCGTGATGAACCTGAGGTGTCGGCTGAGTGGAGTGCATTCTGATAGGTGGTAAAGCAAACTCTCGAGAGCATCAACCTAGCCAGCTAGCCCCGTTCCTGGGATATGGAACGACAGTTCAGTGTCAGTCACACTATGTGTCTTTGTCGTGTCCGGAGGTTAAACTTAAGATTTGTTTGAAAGAATTATGAACGACCTGATCACACTTAATAAACAATAAGATGATGCAGGGAATGTTACTTGAGATGTCAAATGAGATAAGGCCAGGGGGCCTAGCAGTGGTGACAGTTGAGATTAGCCTCGTGAGGCTAAAGGCCAGTGAGCCTAGCAGTGGTGACAGTTGAGATTAGCCTCGTGAGGCTAAAGGCCAGTGAGCCTAGCTGTGGTGATATGATTTGTCGTGCTACTTACCAACTGGTACCCCGTTATTCGTCACAGGTAAGCTCTTTGTGTGACCCCCGGTACACGATCCAACCTCACCTGGCTTGGACTCTGTACTGGTGGTACTCCCATTGGTTGCTTATACCATGTTTTATTATGATGCCATGTTGCTACCCACTTGGACTGCCGTAAGTAGTCACTTGCCATGTTTAGGTTATTTTCTGTCGCTAGTTACTTGTTGCCTGATTGCTTGACTGCTCATGTCTTGTGGTTATTTCTCTTGCGAGTACATCTTTGTACTCAGACTGGCTTTTCATGTGGCCAGACTTTGAGAGGATCCTTCTACTACCTTAGCAAGGAGATGGAGCAAGAGCGTGCTAGGATCAGTAGCCCAGCCAGATGCCTGTGGAATGGAGCCGCACCAAGCCGTTGCCGTATCTTGTCTTCCGCTGCCAGTTGAACTCTGTCCAGTGCCATACTCGGCCATGATAAATCTTCATGCCTTGATGGCCATGTAAACCATTTGTAGCCCTTGGGGCCTGATTGTGTAATGATATTTTCGCTATGTTGCATTGTCGTAACGTGCGTCCAGATATCCTGGGCTGGCGCACGGGGCGACCACCTCTCTGGCGATATGTGTCAGAGGGGGGTGTCACACGTCGACAGCGAGACGCCCGTGGTGACTTCGTTTATCTCAAGACTCGACCCGCCGACTCGGTCTCGAAGGTGCTCATAGGGGTAGGGTGTGCGTGCGTGCGGTCATAGGGGTGAGTGTGTGCGCGTGTATATGAGCGCTTGCGTTGTACTGGGTTTAGAAAAAAATATATAAATCGTCCAATCAGAATACTACAGTCAACATGGTAATTTAATTGGAAGCAAATAATGCAACCATGGAGCAACAATCTAAGGTGATTTTTTTTTTGTTGCAGTAGGATTAAAACATTCAGTGCCTAGTTTTTTTTTTGCATATCTTGATTGATTTGATGCTCCACGGCCAAAATGTCCACAATGCTTGGAGGTAACCTCAAAGCATTGATTAACTAATTTGGCTGATTTTGGACTAATTGGAGAAGAAATAGTGAGTTAGGATATGCCGCTATGGGATTGGGTGACGGGAGAACTAGAGAACTAAGAGAAGAGATATGGACAAAGCACAGACGCACGAGACGAGGAGTTCTATGAGATAAGCGTCCAAGATTTGTCAAATGGGCCTGATTATATGGGCCATATACGCTGCTAATTTTGTTTAGTATTTTAAGGAGACTGGGCCGGAGCCCAGTATGGCCTCCATGACGCTCCGCCCGTGACTACAATTACAAATCTTTCTCTTTCCATGACCAAATGTAAGAGTCAAAATATCATAATCGAAGTCTATGTTCTGATTTCTTAAGCTCATTGCACTTGCCTCCGTGCCCCTGCCTCTACCACTCCACACCACCGATAGCTAGGGATGTAAACGGATCGGATCGGATTTTGTCGTTACCATATCCTATACCATTTTTTTTCATCGGATTCGGAGCGAAGTAGATAATGACCGGGTGCGGATTCGGGATCGGATATATCATATCACGGATTTGAGGGCGGAAACAGAACGGATTCGGGGAGGAAAAAATTTAGTCGGATATGTACGCGTATAAGTACATCGGCGAACCAATATAACCAAAAATAATAGTTCAATATGCTAATAGCCTAACAGAGTTGTACTCCATAATCGTAACAATCGCTATGTAAGTGAGTTTTTATTTAATAGACGAAATTTACAGCTCACTAACTATTAATTATGTTCTATTAGGTTAGACGTTTCGGCAGAAAATCGGACTATTCGCATTAAAATCATCGGATAATCCTATTTAATTTTTGGATAATCCATATTCGGGACCATTTTTCATACCATATCCTATACTGTATCCGGTGTCAAATTCGGAATCGGATATCCTTATCCGTCGGATTTCTTCAAACGGATATGGATTGCTTAAAACGGTTTCGAAATAGGATTCGGTGCGGAAATTATCCTATCCGTTTACATCCCTACCGATAGCCGTATTACAAGTAAAGTTAGCAGCAGTTTGAGGAGAATCTGGTAATCGCACAAAATGGACGTTGGTACGCAATTCACGCTGTATTACGAGTAAAGCTAGCAGCAGTTTGAGGAGAATCTGGTAATCGCACAAAATGGACGTTGGTAATCACCGTAGTAATTAATTCTTAGACCAAAATTTGAGGAGCCGTTGTAGGCACCGAAGCCCAAAAGGCAACAACCCATCTCCTGACTGCCCATGTTGGCCATGCAAACTGATCTAGCTCGACTCCAGCCTGATCAATCTCGCTGGCAAAACTGCTAGTGCCTGCCGCCGCTCGCTGCTCCTGCTCGCAACTCTTGAAGATTTCGTCTGCAGGCTGGACAGCCGAGTAGCGGCGAATACGGCGGCCGCCATTGATCATCGTTGCCTGCTAGTCGCACGTCCGCGCCCAGTTAAATCACCGCCCGATATTTTGTCAAGGTACACCATACACCCGATATTTTGTCAAGGTATACACATGTACTTTGCTGATAATCTAATTAAATCTCCTTTTGTTTCAGTTTGGTTATATACTTCCTTAGTCACAGACAAAGAAAAACGAATATAACAGAGTGATTTTCATGCCAGTTATTTAAATCTCGTAATCCAACCTAGTACTTAAAATTCTGATCCAGTCGTTGTTAGCTATAGTTTAAAATATATGTGCACCTTTTGTTAGAGTTCCTTCATTAGCTGCTAATGTTTCATACAATTTATAGTCATATAATGTTATAGTCAAACATATTTTGATACGCTGCATTATTTGGTATATGATATTCGGACATACTATATTTCACCCGCGGTGGTGCGCCACTGCTGGGACGCGCTCACCTCCTCCGCCGGATGGTACACGTTCTGGGGCATGCCGGGGCGCACGCTCAAGTGGGTCATGGACCACATCGCCGCTCGTGCCTCTACGACCCCTCATCCTCGTTCACGGCGCCGACGTCCCCTCCGAACCGCTGGGCGCCGTGGAGAACGGGCTCCTCGTCCTCCTCCCGCGGCACGTCGGCGCCGCTCACCCCCAAATCGCAGGTAAAGGAGGAGGTGCGCAGCCCGGCGAGGCGTAGCGGTGGCGGCATCGTCATCTGCAATGGCGCGGCCCAGCAGCAGCAACCGCCGACTCCTTTCTCCTCCACCGAAGAAGGCGAAGACGGAGTACGATCACCTGATCGCTGCGCAAGAGATGCTCTTCGACCCCGCCGCCGATCCTGACGGCTGCTCCGGGCTCGTCGCCGTGCTACATGATGCGATCAACGACGTCCTGCCGCTGGACGAGCAAGCCTGCGCGTGATCCCTGCAGGACCACACGGCAATCACCAGGGCGCCGTTCCTCGATCTCACTGCTGACGACCGTGAGACGGGGGCCAGGGGCGTCGTTAAGGACGAGGAGGAGGACGACGACGACGCGACGGTCAATGGCGAGCCGCTGGACTTTAGCGTCTTCGACTACTGCCGCGGTTAGATTAGGTTTAGATTTAGGGTTTATTGAATTTCATTCAAAATGTAAAATTTGTTAAAGTTTGAATGAAATTCATGTTATTTCCCGTTTAAATTTTATTTCAAAATTTTCGTATTGAGACCCTGACTGGAAAGAGCCGATGCCAATACGCGCCAGCTCATCGAGACGGCGCCAATAGAGACCATCCGGGCACCCATCCGGACGTTGTATTGACGCCACGACTGGAGATGCTCTTAACAAGCTTGTCCTCAAACTCGCTAGTTTAGCTCGTTAACAAGCGAATATGAGTGTTTTGCTCACTTCTTTACTACAACGAGCCAAGCTAAACGAGTCGGGCAATCGAGTGATTGTTAAGCTCGCCAAGCTTCAAGATTTATGTCCAGTCCGTTAAGCGTGTATGCCTCTTCATGTTATCTTGGGTGCTTCCATAATGAGTTGACTACACTGTCGTCTGCTGCTGCAATCGTCAGGGAACAAGTGGTTGGCCAGGAACATGACATTTGTTGGTACTCATGAATTTAGCCTGAGAAATATAACATTAAGAGGTCAATTCAGGAGCGTTCTTAACAGCAGCAGAAAGCTACTATTAGACTATCCCTTGTGCCAAGTGAAGAATACTTGTTGAATGTTTCATTTCTTCTCCACCTACACATCAGGGCTGTGACTCACTTTGTAATGTCATTCACTTTTCTTCAGATAAATTCTGAGACTCTGAGTACTCTTTCCAGGCGCGAGCGACAAGTTTTACCAAAAGCTAGTGAGAGATATAAAACAACAGTTTTTGAAAAGAAAGATGAAAAGGAATCAAGAGTCGCGCTTGCAGTGTCTTCTTGAGATTGGTGAGCGTCATATTCTGAACTACCCAATACCCATCGTTCAGCAGGTTAAAGAAAAAGAGAGGGAGACAAGTCTAAGAAGGCAACTGAAAGGAAAAAAGAAATACGGTATAGTGCAAAGATAGGTTTAAATAATGAGCCAATTGTCACACATCTCTCTGTGTCCAAACCCTATTGGATCAGCTCATGCATCGGACAACCTCAGAAATTAAAGCCAGATCACTTCCTGTATATGGCAACACAAACTCATCTCCAACTCTTCCTCCTGCACAGGTGTTGGGTGCCCTACTAAGAACAGGAAGGCTCACTTGCTAGGAAATCGTAGAGCAATACAAGGAGAGAGAGAAGAAGGTTATCTTTTCAGCTCAGCATTGACCACAATGGCACCTGCTGCAGTCAGCAATCTGCATGGAACAAGTGGTTGGCCAAGAACATGGCACTTGGTGCACTGAATATGGCCTTAGGAATATAAGACCAAACGTCAATTCAGGAGTGTTCCTGAATAGCAAACTGTTAGACTATTCCTTATGGGCTCATGTGAAGCACGTCACAACTCACAACCAACCAAGGGCATATTTGATGAGCACTAGTTGAAAGCTACATTTCATCGCACCAGCACGCCAGAACAGGGTTGTCACTCACTTTGTTCCAGATTCTCTTTTAGCATTTCTTCAGATAAGAGTCTGAGAAATCTTCCCTTAGCATAAGTTCTTCGAAAAGTGAAAGACAAGAAACCCATAGAAATGGAAATCAGGACTTGTGCTTGGAGTGTTTTGATGAGATTGGTAAGCACAAAATGCTGAACCAGTGATCATCCAGTTAGGGGGAGGGAGAAGTGCAGGATGCCTGATTTGGTTCCATAAAAACCACGAGAATAACCGCATCAGAGACGAATCCCAAGCTCTAGAGCACCAGAAACAACTAATAAAGCATCCTTTCCGGTCTCAGTTGAACCGCCTTTTTCCACAATATTATTCCTGCATATTGGCCAAAGGTTTTTAGTCTTTCTTTAGCTTTTCTGTGCCGACAAGTTGGGAAATTTTCTTGGTTGGTTCCATTATCCTGTGGAATATGTGTGTGCTGTGAAATTCTTTTTTTAATGGGAAAGTGTGCTGTGAAATTCTGTGTATGCTTCGTCGCTGTCGATAGTGGTAATCAGCAAGCAGTACATAGACGCGTAGAATTATACTCTGCAGGGAGCAGAGGTGCGTTCCCAAGTTGGTCAAGGAATTGAGCTTATTCGAAACATATCCTCTTTTTTTCTCCTTTTCTTGGTGTGCATGCTGCATGCTGCTTGCATGTTCTTTTTAGTAGTTTTAGACAGGAGTTGAAGCTGTAAACAAATGAAAAATGAGACGAGAACTGTACAAGAACAATAAGGTAACTAACGACCGTCCGTCAATCAGGAGCTGAGCGTACTGTGTATACCTGTTGCCCCGTTACGAAAGCTGACACAAGCGTAACATGTTTATAAGAACCTTAATTAGCCAACTTCTCAAGGAAAATGAAGGTAAGCTATATGTTTGGGTTGTCGTAGGTTAGCCCTTTAGGTTTCTGAAGGCCGCGTTTTGCGCCCATGTGTAGCACTTGCCTTTCTACTGCAACGAAACGGCGCCACAAAACTAAACGAGTTCCGACCAACAGCTGTGCGCTTTCACAAGCTATCGAGTACCCAGGATGTCCCCCCTTTGAAAAGAGAAAAATCAAAGCTTCCTACCGAGGGAGGTCGTGCGAGCCATGTATAGCTCGGAACACACATCCTAAGAAAATCTCTAACAGCTGCCTAAATTAGATCCGGTGCCCTAAAAATGGTTTTATAGGGTACGAGAGGACAAAAAACTATCTCTAACAGCTGCCCTAAACGGTGCCCTATTTTAGGGCCCGCCCTAAAATTTGTTGGGGCAGAGAGGGCCGCGCACGCCCCTGCCCTATATTTTTCTTTTTCGCGCGCGCAACCAACTATCGTTTCCCTTGCCCTCCCCCCGCCACGCCGCCGCTCCAACCCCGATTCGCCCCGCTGTCGACGCCCCCCCCCCCCCCACCCCAGCCGACACTCACCACCCCCGCCACCGCCGCCGCGCCGCGATTTGGCTGAGCTTCGACCGCTTCCGCGTCCATGTGGCCGCGCCGCAAATCCGGTGGCTACGGCCGCGGCTTGGGTGGCTCCGACGACTCGTTGTGGCCGCACCGCGACGAGAGGAGCCCCGCGCCGCCGACTCCGGAGCGGCACGGGCTTCCGCGGCGTGCGACTCCGTGACTCCGGCCGGTACGCGGCGGAGATAACGGTTGACAACACGCGGATGTGGCTCGGCACATTCCCCACGCCGGAGGAGGCCGCGCGCCTATGACGCCGTCGCGTGGCGCTACGGCCGGCCGAGGTCGGAGATGAATTTCTATGACATCGGACCGTCGAGGATGCCAACTTCGTGGCTCCGGAATTCCGCATGGCCTCTCGCGCCATCGAGGATGAAGATCGGGAGGCACGCCGCCAACTGAGGTCCGCGCAGGCGGACAAGGCGACGATCGAGAAGCTTCGCCGGGAGAACCCCGACCTCGTGAAGGCGGAGGAGGAGTTCTTCGCGAGTCGGGGCGCGAAGAAGTCGAAGACGAAGGCTGGCCCTTCTACAGCTGCTGGACCCTCGGCTCCGGTGATCAACATCGAGGACTCCGACGACGAGTCCGGATTATCAGACTTTTATTCCGACGAAGATTCCGGTGTCGATTGGAAGGCACTGATCAGGGAATCCGGCCTCTAGTTCGCTTTTTAGCATGTTGTAATCGAAGTTTAGGTTGAACTTTTAAATTTTGGTCAGTTTGTTGAAGTTTATGTATAAAATGTCGTCGAACTATCTTAAATTATTCTCAAATTTAGTTTGAAATTAGCTATGTATGCCCTAAAATAGGGCAGCTATTGGAGAGGAGATTCCCTATTGTAAAGCAGAAATTTTTTGGGTGCCCTAAAACGCTAAAACAGGTGCCCTATAACCAAAAAGGTGGTGCCTAATTTAGTGCAGCCGTTAGAGATGCTCTAATCACATCAGGGGAGCTCTGCAGGCAACAACTGGTTACATGCTACTAATGATAAGTTTATAACTATTATTAGGATGAGAGCGTAAGTCGTAATATGCTCGTTTTGATTTTATAGAAACAAGAAGATTTTTAATGGTAAAATCATTCTCTCATACAGGTAATCTATCGTAGCAACAGTTTACTCCTTTCGTGGTCTACATTACAACATGTGGAAAATCGAGACTTTTTTTATATAGGTGTCTGCATGACTGAAAAATACAGTGAGGGGTATTTTTATCCGACATGGATGGCCGTGTGATCTACAAATTGGCCCTACAGCCCCATAGATGTTTCTAAAGTTTACTTGTATTCCGTACTCTTGAAGTAATAAATTCCCTTTATCGAGAAAAAATACACATGCAGCAGGAACAGTTTAGAATTTTGATAAGGTCGCACAATTTCAGCTTCCTACTCTAAATTTCCGCCTTTTAATCCCTTGGAGTGTTAGTACTATCAGGCTAGACTCATTCAATAATCACAAAAATGGTGAATGAATCTCAAAGGCCTGCTCATGCATGGCAAGTGGTGGAACCAACTTCAGTTACATATTTTTATTTTTCGGCAAAGAGAATATATTAGTATTACGAATTACACGCAGTATCTCAGTCACACATTGCTAATGAGGAGAGAGATAGATCAACCCATAAATATATAAGGTTTTTTAGGACTTATTCATTAATTAAGAAAAAGAAAATTGTCCAATTAATTAATAGGAAACCGGACAAAAACCGTCACAAACTGCCAAGCAGCACCCAAACAAACCCACACACGCCTCAACATACAGTGACTCACCAAGGTCACAACTCAGTGTCATTGTCATCACTTCTCCACAACATGTCTCGTTGCACTCTCTAAACTCAGATCAAGCGATTCCGACTTCTCCGAAGATGAACATTAAACCAACCGTCGCCGCAGAGAATGTGCGGAAGCCCATGCTAGAACTCAGCCACCACCACCGAGAAAGTGCGGCTCCGACTCTGAAGGAAAGCTCCAGAGGAGAGCAATGCAAGGTTGGCGGCGCGGAAGACCACCAAACAGACCACATGTTGCTTGTCATCGTCGCCACAGAGGCCTCGTCGTCGGAACTCTGACTTCACAACAACAAAGCAACCTGAGGTAACCCCACGAACACGCCAGAGAAGAGCCGACTACCACAACCATTGCCACACCTCCGACTTCGCTTGCCCCAACATATTTGCCTCAGAAACCTTGACATTGACATAGTCGCCTTCCACTGGTCCCTCTTGCCACCACCCATCTCCAAAGACAAAGCCCACAAGAGGGAAAAAGACACCAAGGTGCAGCCATCATCCCATCACAAAGGATAAGGGTTCCCTCGGAGCTGGAATGGCTATCGAATCCATGCGAGAGGGTGTGGCAGCAAATATGTGATGCCTACAAGAAGGTACGTGACACCCGCAGCCGCCGCCATCACTGGGTCTTCACGCTAGCTTCCCACACACCAACAACCGCACGCCAACCTGAAATCGGCGTCGACAAGCCCACCAACCATCGGTTTGACTCTATTTTTCACTAATAGTTTACCCTCTAGTCCTCTACACTATCAAACAAGGCATGTATAATTATGCTGAGAAAGATCGCAATTCTATGTCTTTTATTTTTCTTTCTGTTTTGAATCCTAGAAAGCAAAGAGGCACTCTGTGGTTGAATACTGGTTCGGTTAGAGGAGGAAAAGCCATATGCGATCCCTAGGAGATTAGGGTTTCTATCCCCTCTCTGTTGGTGACACAACTAGTCGGCCCCGACTCCAATGGCCTTTCGCCAATGGGAGGCTTTGAGCCGTTTGCTTTTTTAGCTAGTTTAATTGTCTTTGTCGGGTGGTGAGTTGTCGGTGAAATCCTCGTGTTAGAATAAGATCGTCCCCATCTTATCCCCGCTCCGGTGATGTGCCTAGCATTGGCGGAGGGCTCGTGGAGTTGCAGATCGAACTCTTTCAATCTACGGTTTTCATCTTTAGCGATGGTTGATGCTCTGTTGTGATGGTCCTTTGGGAAGTTAGCATGACGACTTTCCATCTATCTATGACAACAAGCTATTATACGACAGGTTGTGCACGACTCCGGTGGGGGAGGGGTGAGGACAACATCGCATTATCGGCTCGCTCTAGCACTCATAGTTGTCGTTAGGTGGTTCGTCATTTGTACTAATGTTGATGATTATTAATAGATCGGTGTAGCTTTTCGTAAGAAAATGAGGAACCCACGATCCTTTTGAGATGCCAAGGTGTTATTGCACGCTTGTGACTAGGTGGAATGCCACTCTATTAATGAAAATAGCATCTAAATAAAGCATATATAGGCTATCTTAAAAAGACTAACAAAATATAGATACTCTAATCCCTCAATCAGGAGACAAACCGCCACCCTCCTTTCAAAAAAAAAAAAAAAAAAAAACCGCCAACCTAACCAAATTAAGGACAGTTTAGTAAATGCGCATCATCCCTTGGGCCTATATAATCCCTCCTCCTTTAGACTCCAAACTTTACCCACAGCCACAACATCCCTAATCCCCCAGTTACGAGTACAGATTTTACAAACCCCAAACCACTACTGGCAGACTACTAACTAGGACCCTGAAAGCAAACCAATTTACAATCCAGTCCATCCACCGCCCCGGGCAAGCTTCTCCGGCCACCGTGCAAACTTGGCCTGACAGAATCCCGTGTTCTTGGCCAGCGGTGGCGGGAGCGGGATGGGGTTATCTATGTACCCCATGAAGACGTCGACGCGCATGCTGTGGAGCACCAGCTTCTTCCGCCACAAGTTCCCGGCCGCCGCCGCCTCCTCCTTCTAATCAAGCTAGCCCCGGCCCGTCGGTCGCCTCCGAGTTTCAAAAGGAGGTGCAGGAGTGCGTGGTGCGCACACGTATATATAATTAAAGTCCCGTAAGAAAGGGTCTTATTTAGTTTTTTTACTGGAATTTCCATGGAATCCGGCCGCCTCATTTTCAGCTCCGCCGCGCCGTGCCGCGCTGCCGGCACCGGAGGCGGGCAGATGATGCTCTTTGGCGGAAGTGGGAGCTTCCTTGGAGGTATGGATCCGTATCTCTCGCGTTTGTTCTTGGAGTGCTCTGCTTAATTACACTTACACGCGTGACTATAATATATGTAGGCTCGCCGGTGGTAGCCGGCGTGGAAGACGGGCGGCGGAAGCGGCCGTTCCTGACGACGCTAGACGATGATCAGCTCCAGCTGGAAGAGGATATGTACGGCTACTATGGCCTGGACTGGCAGGCACCGGAGAGGAAGCGGCGGCCGACGGCGGAGCAGGCGGTGGCGCTGGAGCAGAGCTTCGAGGAGGAGAAGCGGAAGTTGGAGCCGGAGAGGAAGAGCGAGCTGGCGGCACGGCTTGGGATGGCGCCCAGGCAGGTGGCCGTGTGGTTCCAGAACCGCCGCGCGCGGTGGAAGGCAAAGCAGCTCGAGCACGACTTTCACGCCCTCAGGGCCGCACACGACGAGCTCCTCGCCGGCCGCGACGCGCTCCTCGCCGACAACCAGAGTCTCCGATCGCAGGTACTGATCATCCCATAATTAACTTCACAATAACATAATTGAGTTCCCATGCTTCTAAACCTCACATACGACCAAAGGATTAACCTAAAATTTGATTGATTCGGGCCAGGTCCAAATGATATTAATTTGTCATGCTTGGTAAATTGTAGATGAATTTCATCTAAATGCAAATAATTTTATAGTTTAATGAAAACTGAAATTACCGTAAAAAAATTAGAGTTTGTGTACACTTTGGTAATTACTCTAATTATGTTTTTACTAATTATGTGGAGTAGTAAGTTAATTCTGACTGAAAAGGGTAAACTAGAATATGCTTCCACCTAGAAGGAACCGGAGATATCAAATCAGACAATTCACTAAGTAAAGAACCGTCATCCTAATTATGGAAAAGAGTACATGAAGATGTTGGATGCCATATTAAGTTGTCAAAATATATTAAAATGGGATCTAATTTCGAAGATCTCGCCGCAACAAATTCAACCGTGAAAATAGATATGAATTTGAATTTATGGTGTTAGAGATAAAATATTTTAAAATTTGAAAATAAAAGAGAATCTATGTAGATGCATGCATGTAGAGTGACGTATGTGGATGAGTTATCATATTATAAACTGTGTCCAAGAAAGACTAATCTGGGACACGTGACTTTATTAACACGGTCTCTGGAAAAAAAACATAAACTAAGGGATAGCCTAGAAGGTAGTCCTCCACGTTTAAGTTAAGTCATGTTCGATTTTTTTAAATAGTTTACTCCCCTTTGCTAGTATCTTTAGGGCTCTAATCTTTAATACTAAATATTAAAATCAAAAAATTAATAAAAGGCACTTTTAGTGTAACAATAGAATACACATAGAAAAAAGTTCGTTTACACAAAATAAAGTGAAATATAATTTTTTCAGAAGTGAAATTGCACAAAAAAATATCGGAATTGCACAAATAAAGTTTGAATTGCATAGAAGAAAAGTGTTAGAGTTGCAATTTTCTTAAATTGCAATTATACACAATGTTTTATTAAAAAAAGTGCAATTGCACAATAACGGTGTTATGCCTCCTAATGTAAAAATTAAAAAATCCATAAATAATATAGGTAACATAAACTCATAATCAAAATATTGCACAATAAAAATAGAAAACCAAAATAGTTATATAGGAAAAATAAGCATAAAAAATCCATTTGCACAAAAGGTCCAATTGCACCAAAAAAGTGCAGTTACACAAAGAGTGGAATTGCATTAAAAGAAGTGCAATTGCGCATACTTTTACAGGTGCTATTACACAAAAAATGGTACAATTTGCAACAAAAGGAACAATTATAGACGTTTTATAAGTGCAGCTACAAAAAAGATGACTTATGGAAAAGGTGCAATTGCACAAAATAATTAGAAAATGGACAAAAAAAACATTATGATGGATGATACACGAAGAAATACAAAATTCAAGATTTTTATATATGTAACAAAATAAGTAATCAAAATCCTTGCAAATTCAAGTACGAAACTTCTCGAAATAGGTTTTCACCTCGCTATATTAATATAGCAACCACCCGGTATATCTTTTGATTCCACTACTGGGGAAAACAGCACAGCCAAGCCCGAAAGAAAAGAAAGAGAAAAAAGAAGAGAAAACAATGCTGACACTGGCGGATCAATGAAAACGAAAATGACTCGCAACTGCTACGTCCTCGGGAGTATTCCCACCACAATCCTAGCACTCTGAATCGTCGCGTACCAAGCAAGGAAAGCGACGATGACGACGCTGCTGCCCGGACTGCTCCTATTGTTTCCCGTGCTATGCTACAGGTAGTGGGGAAGAGGTACACCTGACGCCCGTTAGGAAGGATCAGCGACACTCACAAGCATCACCACGTCGGTGTCAAGATGACAGGGATTTCTCCTGACCCCCAAAAAACCACATCCCTGGAAAATCTGTAGCGCTCCACCCAGCTTGCCACCCGCCAACATACGGCATCACGGAATTGTAGTCACCAACATCATATCACCATGGCAAGCGTTGCGCGGCCGGTCGAATTGAAGAGAACCCGCCGTAGACAAGGAGCAACAGTACCACATCCACGCGGGAGGGAACAGCCTCCACTGCCATAGGCGGTAGCCGACCGGACGCGGCAGGCAAGAACACACCAGGCCACCATTGGAGCCGAAGGGCAGCAGCACAGCCACCTGGAAGACATCCTCCACCGCTATCGGTGGGTGCCGACCGGACATGGAAGCAGAGACACACCATGTCGCGCAGGCCTGGCCAGGCCCTGGACGGGCCCGTGAAGTCTCCGTCGCCACGCAGCACTAAAGGCCCGGCCGGACCCAAACGGGTCCGCGAAGCTCCCACCGCCATGCTGCTGCAGGCGCGGTATCGTCGCCACCACTCCCGTCACAGGCTTCGTACGATCAGTCAAACTGGGTAGCAGGGTCGAGCCTTACCCGCCCTGACCCAGATCAGGCCCAAAGGGCCTAGATCTGGACCTACAGGGCCTGGCCGAAGCAGCCCTCGCCACCAACGGCGGCACCGCCGCCACGCTCACCACCCGCAGCACAGGAAACCCCGCCGCCGTAAAGCCGGACCGCCACCGCCTGAAAGCACCGCCCGACGTAGTTCCGCCATGCGCGAGGAGAACACCGAGGGGGAAGAAGCATGGTGCCGTCGCCGCCGGCACTGCCCGGGACAAGTCCGGTGACGCACACCGACGGCGACGGAGGAGAAGGGGTGGGGGAGGAGCTCTGGGGAGGGGGCCGGCGTCGCCCCCACGGGGGGGGGGGGGGGGGGGGCGACCAGTCGCGAGGAGAAGGGAAAAAAAGATCCAATCAGTGTACACCTCAAGTACGAAACTAGTCTATAAGAAACAAAAGAAAATCGAAACCATTGCAAATGCAAATACACAAGTGAAATAAGTATAAATATCTCTATATTAAGTGCACGACCTCTCTCTGGTCAGGGTAAGTAATACACTAGGTTGAGTACCACCAGGTCATAAGTTCGATCTCCCATGTCTGGACATGCATCTAGAGTACACGGTTGTCCCAAATGACCTGAATTCAGAAAAGACGTGTCACCTCCTGACCGAGCGTCCACATTTGCATGTACACCGTGCAGGTGACATCACTGACGGAGAAACTGCAAGCCAAGGAGTCGCCGCCGGAGGAGCAAACCGCCGCGTCAGGCACGGCACAGGCCGGTGCCGCAGATGCAACTCCAGCCATTCAGCTGAAAGAAGGCTACGCCGCCTGTGCCGGGACCAACGCCGGCAACGGCGCGGCTGGGGTGCTGGCTGGTTTCGCAGGGGGGTCCAACGACAGCCCGGAGTCCTACTCCTGCTCCTACTTCACCGACGCGCGCTCGCCTCCGTCGTCCGAGGACGACGGCTGTGCCGTAGCGGTCGGAGGCGAGCTGGGAGGCTGTGCCTTCTTCCTCCCGGAGTACGCCATGCTCGACGTCGCCGCCGTGGAGCGCGAGAGCGTTGAAAGGGAAGAGGCGGAAGAGGCGCAGCAAAACTACTGGGCGTGGTTCTCGAGCTGATCCACGGCCCAAATTGGAATATTTCTCCAATTATTTGTCTGCAGCGAAAAAATCAGCATACATGTGGATAGTGGATCGATGTGCGCGTAAGCGTTGCATAAATGATGGGACTGTTAATTACGAGTGGTTTTTCCATATTAGCAGTGAATGAATTAGCGACACGAACAAGTGTATTATATAATCAGAATGCATGTAACAGAAGCATCGATGAAAATGGTACTCCCTCCGTTCCTAAATATAAAACATTTTAGATATTTCAACGTAGTTTTTCCTTATTAGCAGTGAATACTGAATTAGCGACACGAACACTATAGATCCTAAGATTTAGTTAAGTAGATGGATCGCCACTCGTCAGGGGCATCAAAGTTCAACAAATGTATTATATCATCAGCAATTCAGTATGGCATGTAACATAAGCACCGATGAAAATTGTACTACTTACTTTTGATGGTGACGGTTTTGGTGTTTTGATTATTGCGTGCACCATCACAATACACTTAGGTGTATCACATTCGTACAAATAGGTTTAGTCAAACGATTAAGGAAGAAATGTTTGTTGAGTATCTCCCACACGACACTCGTCTAAAAAACTATACCCGGCCCGGTTGGCTAAGGGGTTGGGATGGGACCCCACGTCACATCACCGAGTCAAGCCGAACCCACGGGTCAGTGATAGGGACACAACAGGTGCGCTAGCTTAGCCTAAGCACTCAAGTGCCACATGTAGTAACATAGTGTGTTTTTTAGAGGTGCTCGACCCAACAAATGCATGTATATAAACTGGTCGAATGACTACTAAACTAACAAGGTGGGACTAAATTTTGCACCCGCCTCGCCAAAGCATTATTCGGCCATGTTGATCCACGGTCTAGTTATGAGGCTCTTTGCCGAGCGAATGTAGGTCGATATACTCGACAAAGAACATAACTTGGTCATGGCCTAACATGGACGGACAATGATGTGGTGATACATGGTAGGAAGTTTATACCTATCTCATCAATTTAGCAGCCATCCGACTGGCTTATATATGTGGGGTGTAAGAGCTGTGTCGAGATCCTCTCAAAAAATTCAAAGATACAGTCTTACACTAACTTGTGGTCTCAGGTGCTAGGTCCCAGCTAGGGGCACTTGTGACGGACCCCATCGTTGACATGTGGGTTCGGCTTGACTCGTGACGTGGCGCAGGCCCCAACCCCAAGCCACTACTCGTGTACTTGTCCCATAACAGACGCTTGACAAATGTGGCTGCGTCGTCTCCTCACCGCGAAGAATGGACGACGATAACACATATTTTGTTCACCGAAAACCTCCTTTTGCTGAGTATTTTTTCTGCTTTGCCTTACAGGGTGTGTTTTACCTGGCACTTGGCATAAAACACCATTTCCTAATGATAGGGCAAAGATAGTCCGATCTTTCGATGAGATGTGATAAGTCGATTTTGGTGGAGTTCGACCTTGGCGATCCGACTTCTACGCACACGTACGTAGCGCCAATGCAATCGCTAAACCAATCTCCGGGAGTTACCAATCCTGCGAAAGCACGATCGGGCTGATCTAAAAGATCTAGTTCTTCCTGCAACCGAGAAACAAGTAAGAACAAATAATGCAATCAAGAATTGCGGATGGAAGATGAACTTTATTGATGAAGGTGGGATCTTGCAAGTGCGTAGTACAGGAGGTCTAGCCGACACTCGTGCCTATGGCGAAGACTACAAAAGCTGAGTTCTTTTTAACTAAACAAAATCCAAGTCTAAACGATGACCTATGGGGGGTATATAAGGAGGAGAGGCTTGGGTGGCGGCCAAGGAAGTGGGAGCACGCCCCAAGACACCCAAAACTCAACCCTAATTCGTACAAGGCCTTTGGGCCCAATTAGAGGTGACGCAGCACCTTTTGACTGGAAATTTGGCCCAGTTTCTGCAACAGCCTTGTACTGTTTTGGAAGCCAATTTATGCTCGTAATGAATTTGGAGGTGCGGCTAATTGTGTTGGAAAGTTCACGAGTTCCTCTTTCCAACAAAACAAGAATCACCCAATTCGGAGTCCGTATGCAAAAGTTATCATCGTTGGAAGTCAGGTATATTTCTGCAGTCCGAATCTGCGTCCAGAACGTGAAGAGCTTGGTCTCTAGCTTCTCTTCATCCCAAGGTGACATGAGAGAACTTCTTGAATAGAATCTAATCATATCTCCATCACTTGCACTCCTAGTGCCGTCTCCATGTGTGATCATGCTCCAAAGCTTTCCCCTCTCGTCGATGCTAGGTCCATCATTCCTGAGAGTGACAAACACATCGGATTTAGGCAGCATCATATTCTTGTATAAATTACGAATGGCTTGTAGAAACGAAAATACCTGTTGATTGAATTGTCGGGCATGAGCTCTAGTTATAACTCCTCGTAGTTGAGTAGGTGTAGATGTTGTAGTTGTATCTATAGCATGGATGTCCTCATCATCCTCCCCTTCTCGAATTGAAGTCGTCCCCGACGCCATCTCATCCTTTTCTTGATCAAATGTGGAGGAAGTAGTGATAGTATTGGTCATATCCACGCTAATCATGCCCATATCATTCCCCCTTTCTTGAAAATAAAGCCGTCCTCGGCGTCGTTTTTTCTGAAACATGGTTAGCAAAAGAGACAAGGTGTACACATTGTATATGTAGATGTCATCCATTTTAACTTCTCTCAGTTGTTGCACATATGACATATTTATACGGTGGTCATTGTCATGTCTTGTCAAATATGAAGTCAAATAATTATCACAACAAATAAACCACATGAAACTATTGCAACTCAGTTTGCATATATAAGCGAAGCTCTTATTCATATAATCAAGCATGCAAAAATCATCATTAAACCATCCCAATGATGGTGAGTAAAATTTCAAAGTATCGGAACTTGATGCCACAACTTACTTAGATATGTAATTGTGTTTCAAGCTATTTGCCAGAAATCAACACCAACATTGGAGGTCATATAAAAATGATGAAACATTTGCACCAAACTATCCTTTTTCAAAACAGCAAGGTCATCACATGTTATGCAAATTCTACACACCAAAAATTCATTGTCTACACCATACTCTCCGATCAAGTTAAATGTAACATTAGGTGCATAAACATTGTTTAAACATGTGAGTTCAGCTATCTTATTTGTAGCATGTGACAAAGACATAGGTGGATCCATGATAATAGACCACAATGATGTATCATAAGCAACTTTAGCGAAAAGCTCATCATGTTTAAACAATTTTATGTGATCCAAATCAGATTTAGTAGACAAGACACTCGGTTCATTCTCATCATGAATTATTTTAGGAGACGCACCCAAATCAATAGAAGAATTAAATTCAGCAATAGGTGCACCCGAAACATCATCTATCTCACTTGTTTGCGCACATGGTAAATTCAAATCAGTAGCAATGTCCTCTAAAACAGGTAGTGTGACCAAATCAGCAGGAAATTCAACACATGATGTATTTGAAGCAATAGATAATTCAAATGTGTGATCACTTGGCACATTCAAAACATCAACATAATTCCCTAAAATAGATGGTATGTTCAAATCAGCGGGTAAATCAACACAAGAATTATCTAAAGAACTAGAGGATAAATCAATCTCATGCCGAGAAATATCATTGGTACCTTTATTATTACCGTGTATGTATGACTCAGTTTGTGTAGGTACTGTCGGCGGCGACGATTCACATGTTGGAGGCGGGGTAATGTGCAGATCAGCAGACGTGGTTCCCATAGTAGGTGCAATGGTGGAAGTGACAACCAACTCAACTCTTGGTATATGCACCTGATGCTTGGTTAATGTAGCAGCAACACGTCTCTTTATTTCCTGTTCAGCTTTGCAACAAAGACAATACAAATGGTCGACAGAATACAATTCCTCTACATGCATTACTATGTCCTGAATATCATGGTTTAACCCTCTCCAAAATCTATCCATAACATCTTCTTCACTTTCTTCTACAAACGAACGCAACAAGGTAGTTTGTAAAGTATCATAATATTCTTTTACACCATTATTACCTTGTTTCAAATTTTGTAATTTCTTAACCATGTCACGAGTGTAGTATGATGGAACAAACCTATACCGCATAGCAAGTTTTAAATCATGCCAAGTAGTAGGTATATAATCAGGATATGTTCGACAATATTCATTCCACCAAATAGATGCAAAACCAGTAAATGTACTAGTGGCATCTTTTACTTTCTTACCCTCAGAAAAATCATGGGACACAAATATAGCATTTATCTCAAATTCCCATTCAATATATATATCAGGATTATAACGACCCGCAAACGGTGGCATAGAAATAATATCATGATCAGCTGCATTTGTATGTGTATGTACCTCTCGCGGTGGTTGTTGTGTTGTTGTAGATGATCGTGGTGGTGGTAAATCTCCAACTATAGACGCAGCCCAAGAACTCCTAATTCCGGAAGCTGTCATGATTAGTAGAAAACAAGAAACAAATACAAGTATATGTTCTTATCAACTACTATGATGTGGTGGCTATCGCGTAATCCGTCAAGCAAAATATAAGCTCTTACAAGTTTCTTACCAAGCAGGAGGGCGTCACGGCAACCACAAAGATCAGCACCCCAAAGATTGGATAAAGCGATTGCTAGGCGCAATGCACGTAGTAGAAATATGTGGAGCTGTAGGTAGGCTTATATATACGTAGAACCACAATCACGTTAGTCAATGTAAAGTTGAAAATTTGCTCAAAATATATCAAGTGCTGGTTCTAGGCTAGACTGTATTAGAGACGCGAGCCTAAAACACAAACGTAAACACGAAGCTCCACGATAAAAGATTTGGAAATTGAAGTAGAAGATAGGTGCATGAATACACTCTTGAAAATGATGGAATCCACGAACGTGCAGCAAAATATATAGGAGGACGTATTTCGATAAAAGCGTATGAAGTGCTTAGGCGGCCTCGTGGATATTGTGCCTCAGTTAGGGAAAAGATATGCACTAGTTATGCGGACACCCAAAACTAGTCAAATACGACTCCGTTTTTTCAACTATCAACCAAAGCCAAAACTGATCCAAACTTGAATCTTTTTCTCTCCTTTTTGTTCTCTCTTGCCGATCCTTAGGAGCTGCACTGAAACGCACTTTGTATTGCAACCAACCAGCGGATAGGATTTTTTTCTGGCCGGTCAAACTTTGGAGCACAAACGCTGATGGTAGGGATTTGCACGTGGCAGAGGAACGCTCTCTCTTCTCCTTTCCCCGTGCTACAGTAAGGAGAGGCGAAAAGGGAGCTTCTCTTCTTCCCTCACTCTGCCGACGGCCGGATCGACGGTCTCCTCCCTCTCCGGTCGCCGTTCTGGCGGCGGGAGGGTGGGGGGATCCTAGATCCGTGCCTGACGTGTGTAGATAGTAGGGATCTAGGTTCCGGTGGCGCTGGCTTGGTGGGGGAAGTGGTGCCGCCATGGAATAATGGTGCTGGAGGTCGTCCCCCACCTCGGCATCGTTCGTGGCGATGTCTCTGGATCTCCGGCGAGGTGTGCTTCCAGATCCGTCGATCTGGTGGGCGCTGGTGTTTGGAGTTCCTCACATGTCTGCTTTCTCCGGCCGGCCGTGGCGGCGGGGGGAGGAGGAGATTGGTGTGGGTGCTCCCTTTTGTGTTGGTCCTCCGGCTGTTCTTCGGAGGGTCTCATCTGTCTGGCCGTGGTGGCAAAGGGAGAGGCCTTTTGGAGGTGCTTCTGAACCGGCTCGTCGTTCTCCTGCGTGCTCGTCACGGCGGCGGTGTCGGGCGCGTTTCCTGGAGTCTCTGTCCTCGAGCTTCTTCGTCGACGCGGTGTCGTCTCCTCCAGCGACGGCGCGGAGCTCTGAGGTATGTATGTGCTGGAGGTGTTTTGGTGGATCCGCGACCTGCGCAGGCATGGTGGATGAAGGTGGACGGATTCATCGTCGGCGTCCCGTTCTGGTGGTGCTGCTGCTTGGATCCTTCTCTGGGAGAGAGCTGGCGATGCTCGATCAACGTTCAAGGTTCCGTCGCTGCGCGGCGGACGACTCCTGTTTCCGAAGCCTGGTGCTCCTCTCCGGTGGTGGTTAGTGAGTGGTGTGGTACTGTCTTCTCCGGCGACGGTGAAGATGATACCGTAGTGTCGGGTCGTGTTTTTCCCCAATTTGTGTTCGTGCTGCTATATGTATTCTCCTATGTACTTTGTATTTTCTGAAATATACATATGCAGTTTCTCAAAAAAAAAAAAACGCTGATGTTAGGAAGCAAGAGTATGTATGGACCTGCTCCAAATAGAAAAACGGATCAAGTTTCAAGGAAACAGAACGAGGGTAGCACGATAGGATTTGTTGACCGGTCTCTGTTTTTCTTCTTTTTTTTTTTTTTTACCGATCAAGAGCTGTGTCGCTCTGCTTCCTTACACGATCAAACTTTCCAACGAAGAAAACAAACGTGGGAAACAAGTCCTAAGAAGGATCAGACAAGGATCTCACTGATTACGTAACCAAACGAAACTTTGCAACTCCGATACGTGAACAGGAAAGGCATAGAACGGATCTGATTCTCAGGCGAAATAAACTAACTATTATTTTCACCTTCTTTTTGCATAACAGATCCAAACGCTAGACTCAAAGACGGTTAGAAGCGAACAGAAGATGGCGTGCGGTGCGGGAGGCGGCGGTGGCGATGATGGTCAAGAGGAGAAGCGACGCGCAGGCGCGATGAAACAAAAGATGCGGTGTGCAGATGTAAAAGGTAACAAGAAGGATGGCGACAACGGAGACGGATGACAAAAGAAAAGAAAGGGTGGCAGCGGGATATGATGGTGTGTGGATCCGATGTGAATACTATATGACTAGAACTCGAAACTCTAAAAATCTATACACTAGAAACCAGCAACTCGACACATGATGCAACAAAAATTCAACAAAACAAAAACTAAATGATGTGGGGAAAAGGCTAAAAGTGTCTTGGACAAGGATGAACTAATCTATATATTTTTATATGGCTTTTTTGTGGACTATAGGTATGAAAAACAAATCTAATCTAGGGATAAATTTTCTCACCGAGCAACCTGAAATCTGATACCACTTGATAAGGCAGAGGTAGTCCGATCTTTCGATGAGATGTGATAAGTCGATTTTGGTGGAGTTCGACCTTGGCGATCCGACTTCTACGCACACGTACGTAGCGCCAATGCAATCGCTAAACCAATCTTCGGGAGTTACCAATCCTGCGAAAGCACGATCGGCCTGATCTAAAAGATCTAGTTCTTCCTGCAATCGAGAAACAAGTAAGAACCAATAATGCAATCAAGAATTGCGGATGGAAGATGAACTTTATTGATGAAGGTGGGATCTTGCAAGTGCGTAGTACAGTAGGTCTAGCCGACACTCGTGCCTATGGCGAAGACTACAAAAGCTGAGTTCTTTTTAACTAAACAAAATCCAAGTCTAAACGATAACCTATGGGGGTATATAAGGAGGAGAGGCTTGGGTGGCGGCCAAGAAAGTGGGAGCACGCCCCAAGACACCCAAAACTCAACCCTAATTCGTACAAGGCCTTTGGGCCCAATTAGAGGTGACGCAACACCTTTTGACTGGAAATCTGGCCCAGTTTCTGCAACAGCTTTGTACTGTTTTGGACGCCAATTTATGCTCGTAATGAATTTGGAGGTGCGGCTAATTGTGTTGGAAAGTTCACGAGTTCCTCTTTCCAACAAAACAAGAATCACCCAATTCGGAGTCCGTATGCAAAAGTTATCATCGTTGGAAGTCAGGTATATTTCTGCAGTCCGAATCTGCGTCCAGAACGTGAAGAGCTTGGTCTCTAGCTTCTCTTCATCCCAAGGTGACATGAGAGAACTTCTTGAATAGAATCTAATCATATCTCCATCACTTGCACTCCTAGTGCCGTCTCCATGTGTGATCATGCTCCAAAGCTTTCCCCTCTCGTCGATGCAGGTCCATCATTCCTGAGAGTGACAAACACATCGGATTTAGGCAGCATCATATTCTTGTATAAATTACGAATGGCTTGTAGAAACGAAAATACCTGTTGATTGAATTGTCGGGCATGAGCTCTAGTTATAACTCCTCGTAGTTGAGTAGGTGTAGATGTTGTAGTTGTATCTATAGCATGGATGTCCTCATCACCTAAGGGCCCGATAGAAAGCTCTCGGCATGCGGTAGTGATGGAGATACCTAGATATGATAGAACGAGAAAGAGAGAGAGGTGAACTTGTCCTTCAACATCTATTTGGTCTAAGATTTTCTAGTTCAGAGCGGTTTGGTATTTTTCCTAGGAAGCGCTTGTTTAGGGATATCCGACACGCGCAAATCGTAAATAAACTCTATTTTTATTTATTTACTTTAGTGTTTTTTCGGCACACATAGCAAATCATGAAACTAAATATTCCTCTAGCATACGAACCAACTTTATTGATTTTATTAAACTAAGTGTATCATACCAAACAAATTGAAACAAAATGAGCGAAAAATATTCATGGTAAAACTAAATGATACAACAACAAGTCGTGGCAGATACAAACAAAATTATGGAACTATACCCGAACTTTGACCGCGGTAAATTACCAGTGGATCAAAGGTCACAACTCGTTATTTCTAAATAGGCCGCTGCACGTACGGCATTGCTTACATTTCTTCATGGGACATACTGCCACCTTCAGGGGCGTAGACATGCATGCCCCAGCCTATCCTGGCCGTGGCCTGGGGCGTGAAAAGGGAACGCAAGATTAACTGTAGCTGCAGTCACTGGAGGTGTCCTGGAGCGCTGTGAGCCTGTGATTTCCTGGCTACGCTACTGGCCACCTTCACCCTATCTTGTCTTGTCCCCTGAGCCTTGCTAGTGGCTATCAGTGTCGGTTGTCACCGTCAACTCACTAATCATCTCCTCCACCATTTTCCACGATGAACCACCAGCGGACATGGCATGTTGTGCCTGCCGCGCCACAACCGCCGCGTTCTTCACCGCCAACGCCCTCGTCTCCCCTAACATTATCTCCCTCACCGCCCTCGAAACCTCTTCACTCTTAACCAACCCTCCATCGCTTGTCCTTACTCTGACAGCGACCCTAAGCTCGTCGACGACCAGCTTTGCATTGATAGGTTGCTCAAACCCCATCGGCCACACCGCCAATGGCACGCCGGCGGTGACACTCTCCAGCACCGAGTTCCATCCGCAGTGACTAAGAAATCCGGCGACAGAATCGTGCTGGAGGATTACCTGCTGGTTCACCCAGCCTCTCGTAACCATGCCTCTCCCATGGACTCGCTCCTCGAATCCTGTGGGAAGGCAATCATCTGAACGCAGCGCCCATAGGAAGTTCACCTGGGCATTTTCCAATCCTCGGGCCACCTCGTTGAGCTGCGCGTCTGATACCGCCAATAGCGTCCCGAGCGCGACGAAGACCACGGACTCGCCGGCGGCTGCCTTCTCGTCCAGCCACAGCAGCCATGAGGGCTGCTGAGTGTCGTTGACATGATCGACGACGGTGGAAGATTCCCGTGCTAGGCATAACGGGCCGATGGGCCAGGCCCTGGGCCCGACGTGCCGGTTCCAGTGCTCGATGTACGGGCTCTCCAGCTCGTGGAAGGTGTTCATGATCACGCCACGGCTTCCGGCGACGGCCATCGCCATCTTCGCGTCCAGGTCTAGCATCGGGATGGGGAGCGGAGGGATGTCGGCGAGCAGGAACTGGACGTGAGGGAACTCCGGCACTGTGTAGGTGCCGCCGCCGGTGCCGTCGCATCCTGGCATGTCGCGCACGAACGCCTCCCGCATGACGTGCGCGAACGCGGACGTGCCGAGGAACGACACCCTGGGGACGCCGACCGCGGCGGCCGACGCCCCGGTCCAGTACAGGAACGCGTCGGCGACGAGCAGGCTGGCGGCCGGGCGCATGGAGGCGAGCACCTCCTCGAAGCGCGGCCGCAGCGCCAACGTGGCCTCGGCGAAGGCCGCGAAGGAGGACGCCGATGCAACACCCTCGACGTTCTCCGCGCTCTGCCGGGCCGGGAACGGGAGCTCGACGACGTGGGCGGCGGCGGGCAGAAGGGCGCGTACGAAGGCCGCGTTGCCCGGGGTGGTGAAGAAGGTCACGGAGGCGAGCCGCCGGCGGATGAGGAGGTGCGCGAGGTGGGTGAGCGGGATGGTGTGGCCTCTCGCCATGAACGGGAAGATGGCGACGTGAGGCAGCTCACCGGTAGCTTCTCCTTGGGAAACGGCAGCTTGAACCATGGTTCTCTGCTTCCTTCAGCGCCTTGGGTGTTGTCGTGTGTAGGTGTAGCGAGTGATAGGTTGTATATAGGCTGGCGGTGCCCTTTACATCACGAAATAATCCAAGTTTCTTTGTGAGTCACGAGATCAACTAGCTTGCCAACTTCAGTATGTAAACGGTAATTTTTACAGTACCCCGGTACTCCATAGAGTATACTAGATTCGAACGGCGCGGCTCGCCGCGCAGCACTTGTTACTTCTTCTAATTTTTTGCCCGTGGTTGTCACAATTTATACAGATTATTAAAAATGTGGATAATTTTGGCCCGTGATTTTCACATTTTATACGGATTATTAAAAAGATGATTTCTATCCATCTATAGATGACCCGGAAGACAGACACGAACTATATAAGCAAGACATGATGGTAATAGCAGTGATGCCAAGCAGTTGTTACTCAGAGAGTACCATATTTGGTTTGTGCAGAAAGCAGAAAGTTGATCACATGTCTATAGATTTGAAAGCATGTTTTTCGGATCATATGAAATCAGCAATCACCACATCATACAATCGTAGTACCATATTTGGTTTGCGTACAGAGTTTAGGGAGCGCGGCTGCCGCGCGCCACTTGTTGGTTCTATTAATATTTTTCCGTACATCTCATATATTATACAGATTAATAAGAAGCTAATATCCAAAAATATAAGCTAAACATAATGGTAACATGATGTGAGAAAGAGCAAACACTATTATTAGTAGTGGTAACATATCTGTTTTTAACACTGAGATCACAACATTATTACACAAAGATGAACAAAAGCACTGAAATTGGGACATAAGAGGTTTAATAGGTCCATACGAAAAAAAACATAGTTCTATATGAACCAGAGCATAGGACACACATAAGAGGGCAATATATATATATCAAAGGAGAGGAGGAGCCAAATAACCAGTGAAACGACAACACAGAGGGCATATATCGTAGTCAGCTTGATCCGAACTATTGGTTGATGAAAAGGGCAGTGCACTTGCTGCAAAAGAATAGCATATCACTATACAATATACATCTTACGACAACATGATTTAGCTACTGGGATCAATAGCAAGTATGATAGTACCACATTAGCTCGCCGTTCTTCCTTATTATTGCAGGAATAGGCATCTATGGACATGGTTTTCCGGCACTTTGTTTTGAGCATCTGCATAAGTGAATCATGTAGAGAAATTATTATAAGTATGTCTATAGAAACTTCAAATGAGAGAGATTTTGAACTATCTAGTATAAGTTTAACAAAGTTGAACTAACAGATTTTGAACTACTAAATTACCTATAATTACATAAAGCAAGATTTTGAACTATCTAGTATAAGTTTAACAAAGTTGAACTAAATGAGAGAAACACATTACATGGTCATAAAAAGCATTCCTTTTTCAGTGACCATTCGATACTAAAATATAAATGAAACATTGACCTACTACCAAACATATAGCAAAGCCAGGCCATACTGGTTTTGGAAGGCATGCAAAAATATATACCTAGATTTGTTGTCTAGTATGTACCTATGAAATACAACCAAGAGACTTTTTTATCACTGCTTTCTGCAGAAATGTTTGAATCGATATATAGGAAATAAAACAGTTATTTTGACCTAACAACAGAAGAACTGAAACATGACTAAATTGGTGTCTCTTAACCAATATTGTCTCCTAAAAATAGAAGCTGGCTAGTGGCTAGGCTCTTGCTGAATATTTTCAGAAGCCATGACTGTGACTTATTCCAAGTTAGCTCATGAGACACACTATGCGCTAACATTCAGATCAAAGAAACCTAAACAAACAGCAGCCGATAAGAAACAGTGAGTGTGCACTGACAATGGAAAGATTTATGTTTACGTGATCATGGTCCGTAGGAACCGTATGGGTAGATGAGGTCGCCGTGGAGGGAGAACCGTCTGGGAAGGCCTCGTCGTCCATCTAGCCTTTGGCCAAAGGGGAATCCGTGAACCTGTATGCTTGATTTCGATCTACCATCGTCACCAGACCTCATAACAGAGGAGGCAGAGACACATTTCAACTGCAGGGCAACACCACTAACTATCAATCCGCGACTCAAGAGTCAAGACTGCATGACAAGTCACTTGTATATATTGCAAGATCAACAATGTCTGAGAAAACTATAAGAACCTACTGAGCATATTTGCAATTTTCTAAGAGCAAAAGTAGTAGCGAAACCTGCAGTGCACATTACTAAAAGTAAATTCAGCTAGTTCCTCCGGGGACATCCAATGAACTTAGAATGATACAGGAAAAGGAAAATTAGCTTTGTTCAAGAAAAATAAAGAACTGTTCAAACATTCCAAGCCTCCAAGGTAGGGTCACCATCCTTCAAAACCTTACTAACTATACAAATTAATAAAGCTAGTGCACATAAAGAAGAAACACAATTTTGCATTCTTTAATTAGTTGGTGAAGTAGAAAGCTACACTTTATACAGTGCATAGAAGAACAGACGACCAACATAAAAAAACCTGTGTGCATTAACTTTTATTTCAATTATCCGGAACTTGGCAACTATCCAAAATTAGCTGTGATGTCACTCACAACAACGACCGTACATAAAATAAATCCTAACGACACTCCAAAAATTCTAACAGATCAGCAAACAAAATAGAGTGACTATATGTTCACCATGTTCGCATGATAAATATGACTAATGGCCTTCTCAGTTGAAAGGTGAGCCTCCTGTGTGCTAATTACAATTAACCTGTTCAAGCATAGTTTAATCAGATCAGTGAGATTGTTGCACACGAAAAACAATATAATATCCAGTAAGAAAGTATTTTTAAAACTTCCAACGCAAAACTGATATGTATGCGACATCCCATACATGTTAGACAGTAATTGTCATTTTTCCTTTGGACCATATATGTTACTTAATAAACATATTAAACTCCACATATCTATTTAAGCTGAACATTTACGTATTTTACAAAACCAAAACTTGTGCAAAGATAACCTTCTAATATAGACCATCATATAAGAATAGCAAAAGGATTAAGAATTCAACATTTTTCCCAAATTTTGAAATAACCATAATAATGTACAAACAAAAACACATATTTGAATGGGTACTACATAAAAAATGATCCCAACAGATCATCCAAAATGTTGATAAAAGCTCCAGATTTACAAAACCAAATAAATGATAACAGAAAAATCAAATAAATGCTGCAGGCTTTGCATTATAATGAAATTCTGTAAGTTTAGTATTTTCTATAAGAAAACACGAACAACAAAAATGGTAAAAAACAGACAACCGAATAATGTCCAGTTATAGATGGCAAGAAAAAGGTGCCTTCGAAGATCCAAATGCAAGTGAGTACCAACTATTAGCAAAAAAATCATCTACTTCTTCTCTTAAACAATGGCACGCTCGCATGAGCTTAGTTCGAAAGAAAGATCAATGAAAGATAATAGCCTCTTAAACTTCACCATAGTTGCGGACAACCGACCTTGCGGAAGCACCACTTTCAAATAAATGTAAATGAAACATAGCATTCTCTGAAAAGTTTCTTACCTGCATCAAGAAACTGAACCTAGAGCATGGTCATCTACCTAGCGTTGTTAAACCAGCCAACAGAGGAAATAGAAAATCAAATAAAATCAGCTATTTTAATAAATATTAGTACTGCCTAATGAGGTAAAGAGCACTCAAACCTGCAGCATAGAAAAATAAATAAATACCTTCTCTAAATTGACCCTGGAGTCATGGAGTTTGGGGCTGGGCATCTCCTGCTTGCCGACGAAGACAACGACGGTGCTGCAGACATCGTGCAATCACAAACCTATACTGGCCAAAAGCAATCACTCACATATAGATTGATGGTTATCAGTAAAACAATATATAATCTGACGCAACTTTATGCTTATCGAGTGGTACATTCCAGGGACATAGTTAGGCACCGTCCAATGATCACACGGGATTTTAGTACCTCTAGGAAATGTTACAGAGACAAAAATCTAAACAGGAGGTTTACCTGGATGCGAAAGTGGCCTTATTCTGAATCCATTTTCAGATGAGGATATGAGAAACACCTAAATGTGACAACAACAAAAGAAAGCACAATACATCAAGATATGAGATTGGAGTTGAGGAGAGGTGTAGTTTAGACCTTGTGGTGTGGAGAGCAAGGTATACCTGAGAACTGAGTGGAACTGCTCTGTCCGTGGAAAACCACCTACACGTGCAGCAGCGATTAAGAGTACCTTTGTAACTACGTCGCCACACCGGGCGCCACCTCCTAGATTATATAAGAAATATTCATATGTGACATATCAATCCCAGAAAGTAGCGATACTGAACCACCTACAAAATAAATGCAAGTGCTATTAATATCACAGAAAAATAGAGGATGAAACTTGTCACACAAATATATCATTTGGCAAAACAAACCTGAAGACATAGTGAAGCATCAAATGTATTAAAAGTAGCCGTTTCTAGATCAATACCTCACGTGCTAAATTTCACTACAAATCTACCATAGCAATTACTTCTTCCATTTATTTCTTATTAAGAATGCAAGATAGGTAAATAAATTTAGCTATTTAACAAAGGGACATACCAGATGAAAGCTGAGTTGCTGCATATTTTTCTAATTGAATTCATGCATAATTGAACTTATGCATATTTGCTTTATTCCTTGGCAGTGCATTGGTATATATATGTATTTGACCTGTTTGTGTAGTCAGAGAAGAATTATTTCTTCATTTTCCATGGTTATGTTGTGTTCTTTATCTCTTGACCGGTAGGATTGCGTCCTACATAATACCTTTGTATTAGGAAGAGGAGCAAATCTACCCAAGGAGGCTGCAGCCAAATTAAAAGGCATATGTGATTGTTTTGTTTTCCCTGTATTCTAAATGATACAAATATGTTTCATGTGTTCTTATGATGCCCTTTGTGCTTGTATGCACTGACCATGGTCTCTATGTAAAACAATAATTCTCTTAAAATTGTGTACAATGTTGTGAGATTGTAAGAAATAGATTTGTATCCTCGTCAAACATCTCTGTCTCAGTGACGTGTTTACTTTGAATAATGCATCCACTCTTTCAAATCAAATGACTATTTGTGATTCATTTCAGCAGTTGTATAGGTTTAAGTGCTAGCCGCCGTGATCCGATACAGTTCATTAGTTAGTCTGCTCAAATCTCTGTTTTTGATGGGTGTTGCTGCCACGATTTCATTCCGTTGTCTATATAGCGAGGGTGACATGAGATAGCGCTGGGATCTCCGTATCTTTGTTTCCATCCTGTCTATATGTTCTTAGTTCGTCCTTTTCTTATTTAGTAGATCTTTAATTTGTTTTCTTCATGCAGCTCAGCTTTTCAAATATAATTTCCATTTGTCTTCCCTAATGGTTATTCTAGGAGCAGAAGCAATTAACTTTGCAAGAGCTGGCCCTTTGATTTTCAAATATAATTTCCATTTGTCTTCACTACTGGTTATTCTAGGAGCAGAAGCAATTAACTTTGCAAGAGCTGGCCCTTTGATTTTCAAATATAATTTCCATTTGTCTTCCTACTGGTTATTCTAGGAGCAGAAGCAATTAACTTTGCAAGAGCTGACAAAGAGAAGCAACGTGCGTACCTCATTGACAAATCCGGTGACCATGGGAGAAGAGGCATGGGAGGGCGAGGAGCTGTGCCGCTGGCCGACGTCCTCCATGATCTCACCAACAAAATCCTATAAGCAGCACAAGCGGCACCTAACAAACCATGGGTTGTCTCCTCAGTTCAAAAATTATCTGACAATATTCTTTAAATGAATTATATAAAGTATGAGAAAAACATGATGTCGTTAGAATAGAAAAGCATGACACAATTTATGGCCAAACAGAGGAAGAAATCAGTGGATGAAATCACCTCACCTTGCTTCTCCAACTCTGACAGCAGATCCATACAGCAACATCTCCAGTAGCTGGTCCACACAGCAACATCTCTAGCAGCTTCTCCAGTTGCTGCTCAGACATATCAATCACAACCTGTACAGAAGAACCGAACAGGCACCAAATTACACATTGAAAAAAGTGGGCATTGCCAAGAACATGAAGAGAAGGGCATCAAGGTAGCACATCACCTAGCAGCGTGTGTCCGGCTGCTGCTCCACTCTACCAAATCACACTCGTGGATGGTACTCATCTCCACAACGAACTTGCACACCTGATGTCCACCGTCCCAAGCCATAGAAAAAGGTTCAGAAGTAAATACACGGTTCAGATGGATTTATACGTCCAGTAGAGGTTCAATGAATTAAATCTTAGGAAAATAAAAAGGATGTTACCATCAATCTGGGCGAACACATCTAAATCCTCTTCAATAAGCATCCACCATAGCAATCTCGGACTACAAAACCAATAAAATGCATCAGTGGACACAATATACATAAATAGCCAAAGAAAACACATCTTTGCTTGACAAATCAATCAGGCAAAAGGAGTGACGTTCTTAATTTGTTGCAATGAAATGGTATCAAGCGTATTGGAAGTGAATTTATATATAAATACACTCCTACTTTTTACCAAAACAAAATCGTTAGTCATGTTATGTATGAGGAAAAATTAACAATAGCTATATTTGATCCATGGAAATATCAAATATGTAGAGAATATAAATATTCTGAAATCACTAATAAAACTATGCACAAACCTTTCATCAAACATTAATATTTCGATGCATCCATACTTCACCAATCACCAGCAAAAACACATGTTTCCTGCATCATATGGCATTCGTCGTGCACCTTGGATATCCATACCAGGACCCTGAACATCCAACAACAAATAACGATTAAATTCATCAGCTCAATTCTTCCTTTGGATCTGCGGTCAGAGGTGGAGAATAACTCAGAGTAGTAATTCATTAAGGCAAAGAAGCATGGACAGAAGAATGACCAAGATTAACATGCACGAACTCATCCCGATCTAAAATATTAAACTGTACAAAAAGGTCAAACAAATAGTACGGTTCTCAGAAGGATAACAACAAACACGTTGTGAGCATACCTCACTGCCATGGCAAGTGGACATTAGCATGCTCTGTAGCAATAAACATAAATACTGAGAGAGATAGAGAGAGATGTGAGGGCAGGAGCACGAACCGGAATCCAATATTCTGCTGCTCGCCTGGTTCCATGTACGGGAATACAACCTTCTGGTGCTCATCGGATGCCATGGGCAACCAAGCTGCTAGCCCTCCACTGGAAAAAACAAATAAATTGAACACAAATCAGTGCCAATATTCTGCAACCACCACTCCTCACCATATCGCTTAGCATCCTCCCAGATCTGCGTGTTCTCATCAAGGCTGCAAGAAAATCAGAGTGCAAAAAGTCTGAAATAATAGCCCAGATCAGCCCTGAAAATTACCCAATAAAAAAATATAGCTGACACAATATGCAAACCAATGATAAAATTGGGAATAGAAAGGGAATCGAAGAAATAACAGAATAGGAAAAGAGAAGACATGGGAAGAACCTCACCCGCGTCATGCTCCACACCGATGCAAGCCATCCCGCTGCAAGTGGATAAGAGGTGGAGGTGGCCATGGGGCAAGCGGATGGGCTGCTGGTCGTCGTCCTCCCTGAAGCGCTGGTGGAAGGCGAGCTCCTCGCGTGCGCCGCCGCCGCGCCGTGGCCGGCGGCTGAGAGAGATGACATGAGATGGGAAAGAGAGACAGAAAATTGGAGGTGTAGGACGGAGATACGTACACACCTGAGATGTCATCGTCGAACTCCCGTGGTCGTACGCGGAAGAGGAGGGCATGAACTGCTGCAGCAGATCCTCCATGCAGCGAGGTGTGCCGCCATGGAGACCTGCTGCAGCAGCTCTCCATGCGCCCTCTTCCTACCGCCTCCTTCTTCTCCGTGGTCGAGGTTGAAGCTGCGAAACCGTAGATCGGACGTGAAGGAGCAGCGGTGAAGGCGCTGAGGAGCCGTGGCAGGCGGTGAAGGAAAAGGACGTTGGTGGTGGCGGTGGCGGCCATGGGAGAAGGGGATTGAAGGAGAGAGGCGCGTGCGGGGATTGGCGAGGAGAGGCGTGTGCGGGGATTGGCCTGGAGGCGGCTAGGGTTTCTACCGCGGTGCGATGCGATTTTATACCATGCAGTGAAAGAAAACGGACGGCCAGAATCAGATCATGTTTCTATAGAACGGTCAGGAGTGGCTAAGCTCTGAGGAGCCTCGTACCACCCCCAAGGATGTATTCTTTAGATGGGGGAGTACCTATTAAATCTGGCCGCTGGTTTTCGAGGGTAGTTTAGACATTTAGGGCTTGTTTGATTTGAAGGATAGGAACCAATCCTTCAAAGGAATTTTAACATTTGATGTGAGCTCATGTTTTTTTTCCTTTGAAATATGAAGGATAGGAATCAATTCCTACATAGGAATAGGAATCCATTCCTTTGAATCAAACAAGCCCTTATTGTATCTCTTCCACAACCCAAACATCAGGCAACATGGCGGCCGAGATCTTGCACGTACAGCGACATGTTCTACCATGGATTCTACAATCGATGGATGCCGCCGTCAAGACTGTTAGCATGCAGCCGAGAGCAGAACCCCATCTAACGAACCTAGGTCGATGACGGCGACGCTACAGCTCGATCCCAAGGAACATCTAGTTAACTAATCCTGATGTCCATGGGCTCGTCCTGCATGCCATGGCCGCGGCCGTGCCTGTTTTCTCTGATCCCGTGAACTAATCAACAGCCTTTTTTCACGTCAATGCCGATGAGGAATGCAATCATGAATCAATCCAAATCTAGTCCGCTTGGTTGCCAACTGCCGCCGCCGGCAGTTCGTTGTTGTAGTCAGCGGCCGGCACTAGGTCGGCGAAGATCGAAACATCCACACTGCAGATGACAGCCGATGCCTGTAGTCAGTGGCGGAGCTTGAAAAAAAATCATGGGCGGGCCAGCTATAAGAAAAGACAAAAAATTGCTCTAAAGTCTAAATCATATCTATTCATTAGTCATTACTACAATTTTTGGGTTCCCATAAGTTACAAGGTTAGGGAGTACATACATATCTATACAATTGCAATAAATAAAATAACCTGTATCAAAACAAAAACTAGACAGTAGATGTGTAGACATGGAGATACATACTACAAGTCTGGGTCTTGCTGCAAGACCTTGATACCTTGAAACTTGAAAGTAACAGGTTGATTTGTGTGAAATCCTACGTTCTGGATCTGTTGTTGTTGTTCGTATTGAAGCAAGGGCAAATGATCAGTTGTTGGTGCTGATGGATCTTCTTCAACATCGCTACTGTTATCTCTTTCTCTTTTCAAGACAAAATCAATTCATCTTTGAGTGGCCTTTCCCATGGCTGCAATGTTGAAACACAAATTTGATAAGCGATCCTCCCTGCCTCCTCCCTGCCATCAAATAGTGGACGCCCCTGGAAGCGGGCAGCGGTGCGGAACTGCTACCTCCCGTGCGCTCCACTGATTCCATCTATTCCTCCTTTTTTACTTGTCTAAATTGCTATACCTAGCTCCATCTCCATGGACCATGGCCATGGTTTCTATCGTGAGAAGCAGAGAAGGAGACTGGGAACGACAGGGGAGAGAGGCGACCTGCTGTCGAGCGTGGCGTGTGTGCATGGACTGGGCCTTAGACAAGATGCATACAAGTCAAATAAAATGCAAAAAAGCTGGGCGGGCCATGGCCCGGTTTGGCCCTAACTAAGCTCCGCCAGTGCCTGCAGTTACGATTTAATTGGGGACGCACAGTTACGATTTTACCCCTCTAGTTAAGGTACTCCCTAATATTTTGGGTTAGTACTCCACGGACTTGTGGGGGAGTACCAGTAAATCTTGGTCATTAGATCTTTAAAAATGGACGATCGGTATTAATTTAAGGGTACAGTAAAAGTGCTCACGTAAACCGGGTAGTACAGTACTACTCCCTAGTTAACAATGATTGATCAACTAGCCAATAGGGCACATATGTCGTACCTATAGGATACCTAACTTTTTGTTTGACAGCATAGGATACCTAACTTAGGCTGGTGCCAACGCAGGCGTTAGCAGGGGCGGGAGTGGTGGCTGTCGACCGCGCAGGGGCGGGAGCGGGGCGAGAGCAGGGGCGGGAGCTGGCGCCGGGCGAGCCTGCCGTCGCCCGGCGAGAGTGGGCGGGAGAATTTTTTTATTCTTTTTTCTTTTTTTTCTTTCTCTGATTTAAATTCATAAAAAATTCAAAAAAAAAAATAAAAAAATTATTTGGAAGCTGCAGCTGACTAATATGATTTTGTACAATCCATTTGACTATTTTTTTAGACTATTTAAACAAAAAATTAGCAGTATCTACAGAATGATGACGTGGAGAAGAGAGAAGTGACAGTGCCACTATAGCCCGTGCATTAGCACCGTGGGGTGAGAGTGCGGTGAGAGTGAGGGTAAAAGCTGATGTGGCGGGGCGATAGTGAGGCGGTGCACTGACACCTGTATACACACTAGTAGCTGATAGGGTTGATCATTAGCACTTAGCAGTCACACGTACTGTACATGCCCCGTAGCACTCTCTATCTAGCTCATGCCGACAAATCACAATGTTTAAGCACTAGCATTCGACATGGTCGCCGCTGTCTACCGACAATTTTGATAAAGTGTACATTTTTGCGAAACTTCGGCTCAAATCGAAGTTTTTTCAACTTTTTTGTCAAACCACATCATTTTTGGTACCGTCAAATGCTCAGTCAGTAGTCTTCGGCGTTGTACCGCCCGAACGGTAGGGTTAGGTGTGGTACCTCCAATGTGACATTCGGGCTCAGCGATGGTTGTGAAGAAGGTCACGGAGATGAGCCTCGGCGGATGGGGAGGTACGCCGTACGCGAGGTGGGTGAACAGGATGATCTGGCCTCTCGGCGTGAACGGGAAGATGACGACGTGAGGTAGCTCACCACTGACATGACGTGAAACGGCAGCTTGAACCATGCTCCTCTGGTTCCTCGAGCGCCTTGGGTGTGGTGGTGTCTAGCGGATACGAGCTCCATCACGAAATAAAATACTACCTCTGATCTATAATAAGTATCGTAGTTTTGAGCTAACTCTAATTTAAAACTGCGATCCTTATTGTAGATTGGACAGAGTAGTTTCTTACTGAGCTAAGAAATAAACTAGTTAGCTCACTTTTTTAGATAAAATGCTATAAAGCCCGGCTTTAAATTAATAAAGCCAGTCGGCCACAGGTTACAAGGTGTTAAGGAGATCCTTTTACACAACAGAGCAAGGTCAAGCTACAAAAAAGAGATTACACTACGTCCGGGCATTAAATCCTTGCGTAAAACAGCCAGCCAAAGGCAGGATTGGATCGCCAACGAAGAAACCACCACAACTAGCACAGAGCTTGAAATCGGAGAGATAAACAGGAGACGAAAGCCAGAGCCTCCAGAAGACGTCGAGCAAGAAGGAGGGGATGTCGAGCATCACAGCGCCGAACGTAGCCACAACCACAGCGGCGGCGAGAACCAAACCCTTGCGTAAAACGGCCAGCCACCAAAGGGGCGGGATCGGCCAACATCGCCAATGGCGAGAACCAAACCCTCGCGTAAAACGGCCAGCCACCAGAGGGGCGGGAACGGACCAACGTGTCCGCAGGATGTGCCTCCACCACAACACAGAAACAAGACATCTTCACTTCAAATCGCCGGCTAAGAAAGGGACCAACTTTGCACTCAAACAGCCATGTCGAAGCACGGAAGCCCCTGCTCCAAGACGGTGCCTCCAAGGAGGTCACGACGCAGCAACGCCGCCACCGCCAGGTCAAAAGACCAGGGTTTTCACCCGGAGCATACACGAGGGTGGTGGGATGGAACCACAGCGTCGCCCCCAAGGGGGAAGCGGCGCCCACGGGCGTCGCCGACACCGGCGTCAAACGACAACTTGAGCTTTCGCTCGGCTCAACCCCCACCTACACAACGTCGGGGATCACCGACTCCACCCATGCAAGCAACAGAGGCTCCAGGTCTGAATCTGGGCGAGGAACGGTAGCCCACCGGACCTCGCCAGGAGCTCCACATGCCAACGTTCCTGCCACCCTTGCGACTAAAGAAACGTGACCAACACCGCCGCAACGGGGCTTGCCGGCAAGCCACCTATGCGTCCACCATCCAGGGCCGCCGCCCCGGCGTCCAAACTCCACACGCCGCCGAGCTGCACTGAAAGACGAGAACCGTCGCTGCTGCAGGGGCAAGACCAAACTAGCGTATGCACCTGTAGACCCGCACCACCACACAGGGCAGAGGGGCCCCTCCAGCCCGCGAGATGAACAGCAGCCCCCATGGCTGCTGCCGATCCCAGAACTGGAGGTGGGAGGTAGAAGGCGAGGTTCCTCCCAAGATCGTCGGCCTGCAGCCCCCGTGGCTGCCGGCATAGCCCAATCCGAGGGAGAATACACGCAAATGGGCTCGCTAGGCCCAGGGCCCTTGCCCATGGCCCGAGAACGCGAGGTGGCCGGAGCTCCTGTCCGAAATCGCGTTGCCCAGGCGCCGCCGTCGGCTACCTCCCAGCAGGAGAAGGACCCAGAATGCCGCCGCCACCAAGACCGCATCGAGCCACCTGCAACCTCGGGATCTCGAAGCCCACCAGCCCGCCAAGCGCAGAGGGCACCACCGCGCAGCCACCACCACGGCGCCACCCTCCCGCACCACCGGACGGACAGGAGCAGCGCCGCCGCACCGCCCTGCGCGAGCGACACGTCCCCGCCGGGAGGCTGCGTCCCGCGCTACAGCCACCAGGGGAGGAGGAAGAACGGCGCCGCCGCCGCCGGCACCGGCCGGGCTTCGCCCGGCGGCGCTCTCCGACGGCGGCGAGGGGGGAGGAGAGGTGGGGAGGGGGTGGAAGGCGGCGGCGGCGGCTAGGGTTCGCCCTACCGCTCGCGGGAGCAGGACAAGACGAACGAGTCCACGGGTCCTCTGCTTCTCTGACCACTAGTTAGCTCACTTGAGTATATAAACAACGTATTAGCAATGATTGATCAAGGGGTGCGCCGGACATCTTTTTCCCCTCCTCTCTCTCGCGACTCAGAAGGCGGAAAAGGGCGCCGGTTGATTTCTCTCTCTCTCCCCCCGCCGGCAAGGCCGTGGGTCCTCCTCTCCTCCGGCCACGGCTTCGGCGGTGGTTGGTGGAGGTGGGGGCCCCGGTTCTTCGCCTGGGCGGTGTAGATAGAGTAGATCTAGGGTCCCTGGCGGCGCTGTGTGGGGGGCGGCGGCGTCGCGTCGGGTTTTGGTGCTTGGGCTCGGCCTCCCACTCCGGTGAGGGCCTCTGGGTCGGATCCGGCGAGCTCGTTGCGGTAGGTTCCTGCCATCCTCGTTGGGTGGTGAGGTTAGGGTCTGCTCGGCCGGCGTGCACGGCGGCGAGCTGGGTGTTCCGGGCTGCGGACGGCGAGGCGGTGGCGGCGTCAGCAGCAGTGGATTTTGTGCCGGGTCTCTTCCTCCGCGTCGTTTGGCGGTGCTCCGTCGCCGGCGACGAGTTCTTCGGCTGCTTATACAGGAGTTTGCCCAAATCTGTGCTTGCAGGTGGCTGCGGGTTGGGAGCAAGGTGTGTGGAAGACGGTGGGAGCTGTGGTCGCTTTTCGAGGGAGGGCGCTGCTGCTCAGCTCCGAGGAGTACGGGGTTCGTCCCCGGCCGACGCGGCTCAACTGGCTCCATCCCGTCGGCTTCGTGCGCGGCGGGTGTCACTAGAGGTTCTCCAAAATATGGTGCTGTCTCGGAGCTGTGGATGCTGGTGGCTCGTCTTCTTCGTCCCTTGCTGGTGCTCTGGCGGCGGCGACGGACTAGTTCGACGAGTTGTGCTGTGGTTGCTGCTTCTGATCTTGTTGTTCCTCTGTTTGTTTTCAGTTTCTCGGCAGAGTAGTATGTTAGGCGAGCTGTTGTTGTACTGTCCTATGTAATGTACTCGTTCTTTCTTCTCAAAAAAAAAAGCAATGATTGATCAACGAGCTAATGGACGTATATCTCATGTAGAGGATATACTTAACTTAGAGGGGGAGCTATGTATACCGCTGATCGTTAGCAGCCACCCAATAATGCTGCACCTGCGGAGTGATTGTCATTTAGTGCAAAACATTTAGCCGTACATGCTTGATTTGAGGAAAGTAAGTGGATCCACCGTTCTCCACGTCAGTCCGTAAGTGTGATTACGTGAAAATCA
>QRDG01000027.1:2585211-2952803 GCA_012064385.1 Puccinellia tenuiflora
GCATATGCATTTCAGACCTGGTTACTCGCATGGATTGTGGATGGTTTGCAGTTCTCCACGTGTCGAGGACAAGCTCCTTCTCAAGGAGGGAGGAACGTTCCCCAAGCTGAATTCTCCGACCAAGTCCATGTCGGCCACGACTACCACATTGCCTTCATCAACCACATCCACATCGACTGCGACTGCTACCTCAACCAGGCATACTCCTTTGACATGGTCTGCAGCGACATCATCTACTACCGCGAAGACTACCACCGCGACTCCAGGAAGACCAAGGAGGTCCACGCACCATGGGATCCCGGCAAGTCAGCGCTTCGGTATCCGTCACAAGGTTCGGCTTGGGGTCAAGCCGAGTTTCAAGGAGGGACGGATGTTAGGGCCCTCGCCTGCGTACAACTAGTGGGCTGCCGTCATGGGCTAGCCTCGATGGGTTCGGCCCAACCGACCCACCAAGAGCTATGCTGCTACTTATACGAATATGTGGGCAACGAACAAGTTATCCAGACGGATCAGAACGGCATGGCGGCGGCCTCTTCTTCTCCTACTTCTGGCTCTCTCTCTCGGATCCCCTTCTTGCTTCTTCCATTTCGGCACACTTGTGCTTGTATCCAGCACCTTGTACTCTGAATCCCTGTTTGGCTGTTAACATCTGGTATCAGAGCCAGTCCCAATCCACCCACCACCGAAATTCCCCAATTTCATTTTTTCCCACCCACCTCCAATCTCGCCATGGATCCCGAGCTCAAGTCCTACCTCGATGCGTGGCAAGCTGAACGCCAGCGCGACTTCAAGGCCATTGTGGCTAACCTGGATGCAATTAACCAATCTATGCTCCGTGCCTCCGACTGCGTGCGCCGCAACTCTGAGTTGCTCGCGCCCGTGACGGCGAGCTCCAACACGGCCGAGCTCGTCACCGAGTCGGCAGGGCTGCCCGACCCACCAGCTCTGGCCCCCACCACCGTAGAGTCACCGGTGATCACTCCCGCTGCTCCCATGGACACCATCGCTATGGTGCCTGCAACCTGTTCGACGGAAGTCCCAAGCGATGACGCCACCGCGCCGACGCCTGCTTCCACCCCAGCAGCAGCGCCGATGTCTCCCACAGGCGACGGAACCATCGACGGGGAGCCTATCAAGGGCGCTGCATCCACGGGTGACGGAACCTTCGACAACTATATGGCTAGCCTCGATGCACTTCTCCGTTACATGCAGGACACGGCCGCGCCCGTGCCGGTGAACTCCGACACGACCGAGCTCGTCACCGTGTCGGTAGGGCTGGTTGAGCCCCTGGCTACGGCACCCATCGTCGAGGAGGCCCCTGCCATCGGGGATCCACGAACGGTCGCTTCTGGTGCACCCAACGCCACCAGCACAATGGCGCCCGCAAGCTGTTCGGCGGATTGCCCGACCCAAGTCGTCACCATGCCCTCACCTACGGCTGCAACCACGACGCCATCTCTACTGTGCAACGACGACACCAATGTCCAGATGGCGACCCAGTCCATGAAGTTGTTCTTGTATCCTGAGCTCGGTGTCTCGACGCTCACAAGGGGTTCGATGGTCTGGCTAACAGACACACTGATATCTTCATTTGTGACAAGTGTGACCACAGGCGCCAGGTGCCATGGGCTGCTGCTACGACCCACGCCGTGGCCATCGTTTCTTGTCGGTCAGCATAATGCTATAGAAAACCGACCCAAGCCGTGGCCATCTTTTACTTTCTCTGGTGGAGGCGAGCATCAGAATCAGTCTGGGCTACCACCAGAAGCAAGATATCCATCATTGGTGCAATGGAAGCCATGGCCTTCAGAGATTGCTCAGGAGTATTTGCTAGCTACTCCAGGCTGCACTTATGAGGCATATAATTGTTGGGGAGCTCAATGCTATGAAATTGGTGCAACGATGCCAGTAATACAGGAATATATCGGCACTTACAATTGTAATATGCACTTTGGGGCTGTTCAAAATCTCAGGTTACTTTCATGTGGGCATCAATGTGTCGGCTATTTCTGGATGACTTGGGACCCCAGCTCGATGTCCAATTGCAGTATAATTTTATGCTGCCGCGAGAGAAGTGATTGGCGAGCAATGACTAGTGCCAGATATTCTCCAAACTATGAGGTGATGCTTTTGTTTTCCTCTGAATCAATTGGAAAGTACGGGGGATGTACTGCATGTTTGATATTGCAATGGCTTTTGCATGGTAACACTCCCAATCTGCTGGTGACCGAATTCAGTGATGGCGACACTCTAGCAGCGCTTTTCAATCCTGAAACTGTTCTTATGAGCATGGTGGAGCTTTGGTTATCCATGTTTTGCCTCAACTTGCATGTCCAGTGGTGTGCATTACACTTTGGGTCAGGGTCTTCAGTTCTGTTCTCTGCAGGGGGTTATTGTTCCGATGCTCAATGCCAAAAGGTGGGCCCTGATTATTCCCTCAAGTATAATTTGTTGGCTGATACATGGAGATCAAGGTCACTATGTGTGAGGTCGCTATGTCTGCTCTCCCGGTTTATTGGACATATTACGCAGTGTGGTTTTGAGCTGCTCCAATGGCATATTGCATGGTCACGTCATTTGCAGTGCTCTGAAATTACTAGTGCAGAATTAAAAGAAAATTTGCTCCCTGACATGGGTGAAGAGATCATTCAAGCCAACTTCATGATTGTCTGCTATTGGGCTGCTGATGTCATTGCTTGCTCTGTACTCTCTACAAGATTCAGACCAACAGCGGCATACACTCTTATTGATGACATGAAGCACAACAACAGTATGCAGTCTTCCCAAACTCTGACTCTAGCATCCCTGGAGGTCACTGCTGTGACTGGTTTTGAATTGTGGAATCAATTGGACAAAACAATCACGCTGATATGGTCAAGTCAATTTATGGCATTACTCAGTGGCGCTAAACAAGTCAGTGATTTCCACGAGCTCTCTCTTGCCCTACTCTTGGTGTGGCAACATGCTAAATACACACAGTGGTCATGGGATCCGGGAGGCTGCACGTTTGCACTATACAGTTCTGGGAAAACGGTGACTACTACTCTACATCATTATGAGCAATTCCAGGTGTCTTCACTGCGCCTTGCATATGCATTTCAGACCTGGTTAGTCGCATGGATTGTGGATGGTTTGCAGTTCTCCACGTGTCGAGGACAAGCTCCTTCTCAAGGAGGGAGGAACGTTCCCCAAGCTGAATTCTCCGACCAAGTCCATGTCGGCCACGACTACCACATTGCCTTCATCAACCACATCCACATCGACTGCGACTGCTACCTCAACCAGGCATACTCCTTTGACACGGTCTGCAGCGACATCATCTACTACCGCGAAGACTACCACCGTGACTCCAGGAAGACCAAGGAGGTCCACGCACCATGGGATCCTGGCAAGTCAGCGCTTCGGTATCTGTCACAAGGTTCGGCTTGGGGACAAGCCGAGTTTCAAGGAGGGAGGGATGTTAGGGCCCTCGCCTGCGTACAACTAGTGGGCTGCCGTCATGGGCTAGCCTCGATGGGTTCGGCCCAACCGACCCACCAAGAGCTATGCTGCTACTTATACGAATATGTGGGCAACGAACAAGTTATCCAGACGGATCAGAACGGCATGGCGGCGGCCTCTTCTTCTCCTACCTCTGGCTCTCTCTCTCTCGGATCCCCTTCTTGCTTCTTCCATTTCGGCACACTTGTGCTTGTATCCAGCACCTTGTACTCTGAATCCCTGTTTGGCTGTTAACACGGACATGCAACACTAGTGGAAACAGGGGCTTCGGTTTGGCCCTTCCGTCCCGGTTCCCTTACGGACCGGTACCAATCGTGGCACTAGTCCCGGTCATTGGTCCCAGGGCGCCCGCCAGGACCAGTCCCGGTTCGTAGGGGACCTACCGTCCCGGTTCGTGTTACGAACCGGTGACAAAGGGATGCGGGAGGAGGCGACAGAGGTGGGACCAGCCCGGACAATGCACTGTCCCGGTTCTATTTACAGACCGGGACTAATGGAGGGACTTTAGTACCGGTCCTTGTTACGGACCGGGACTAAATATATTCTATATCATCTTCCACCCCCCGACCCGGCCGTGGCCATTTTTGAGCTCCGGGTTCATCTCCATTTTCTTAACCCTTGCTCCTCCCAACCACGAGTTCGGCCCCTATTTTCTCCACCATTTGTCAAGTTTGGCGGCACCTCATCTACCCGACGGTTAGCACTCCGGTGTTCCTTTTTTAGCTCATTTTGGTGCTACTTAGCAAATTTTATTTTTCTACTGCTAGCAAGGTGTTTGATGAAATGCCGAAGTAAGAGATTTCATTTTTTTTACATGCAATTTTAGCTCAAATTAAAGTATAATGTATTGGGTTTACAGTTGTCCGGTGACCATCTTTACCATCGTCGATCGCCCGCGCCATCCTGTCGCCGGCACCTCCTCGGTGAGTCTTGTTTTTATCCCTTTTTAACTTATTGATATACTTTAGATGCATGTATATTATCTTACTTTTTTTATATGTATAGTGTGTCATGGTTTTGATATCCGTCCCCGTCGGTCCTCGTCCGGTCTATGACGATCCGGATGTCGTTGTTGAACCGGAAATTCCAACCGACCCTATCATCGAGTTTTTTGAAAATGAAATTAATGATTTGAAAGCAAAACTGGAAATAAGTGAAAATCTCCGTCTCCAAACCCTAGAAGAGAAGATGAAATTGGAGCTCCATATTGCCGACATCGTCGATGAGCACAAGATCAAGATGGATGCAATGCGCTTGAAGATTAGAAAAATTAGAAATTATGCCATTAATAAAGAGGCTTGGTATCATTATGGTGTTGGTTCGATAGTTACCATAGTTGTGATTTTTATCGCATTTGTTGTTGGGCTTAAATTCTTTAGATAGTTGTATGTTAGTTTGAACCAATGTATGTTTGTGAGACTATATGTATTACATTTGGTTATTTGCTCTAGTTTGGTTTGAATGTGATGAACTTATATATTAATTCACTTTATCACTGTTATATATTGAAGAAATAGTGTTAATGGTTTTTTATATTTTATTTATATAATGCAGATGAGTCAGATGAGTCGGCAATGGATGTACAGTGACCGACGTTATCCCGACTTTATTAATGGCATGCATTATTTTCTCCAAGTGGCTGAGAAAAACAAGCCGCCAAATGGTTTTATTTCATGTCCATGTAGTGTCTGCAAGAATACTCAGGACTACTCTACCTCACAAACCATTCACGTCCACCTGTTGAAGTCCGGTTTCATGGCCGGTTATAATTGTTGGACCAAGCATGGAGAAAGAGGAGTTATAATGGAAGACAATGAGGAAGAAGAGGATAATGACAACTATCCTATGTTCACTGATCACGGTGGTACATCAATGGGGGAAGATGAAGCTGAAAAAGAGCCCATTGTTGATGAGCCCGATGACGATCTTCGTCGGGCCATTCTTGATGCGAAGATAAACTGTGGAAGTCAAAACGAGAGGTTGAAGTTGGAGAGAATGTTAGAGGATCACAACAAATTGTTGTACCCAAATTGTGAAGATGGGCAGAAAAAGCTGGGCACCACACTGGAATTGCTGCAATGGAAGGCAGAGAATGGTATTTCTGACAAGGGATTTGAAAAATTGCTGAAAATAATAAAGAAGATGCTTCCAAAAGATAACGTATTGCCCCCCAGTACGTACGAAGCAAAGAAGGTTGTCTGCCCACTAGGATTAGAGGTGCAGAAGATACATGCGTGCATCAATGACTGTATCCTCTACCGCGGCGAGGAGTACGAGAATTTGAATGCATGTCCGGTATGCGGTGCATTGAGGTATAAGATCAGGCGAGATGACCCTGGTAAAGTTGAGGACGAGGCGCGCCCCAGGAAGAGAGTTCCTGCGAAGGTGATGTGGTATGCTCCTATAATAGCACGGTTGAAACGTTTGTTCCAAAACAAAGAGCATGCCAAGTTGTTGCGATGGCACAAGGAAGACCGTAAGAAAGACGTGATGCTCAGACACCCTGCTGATGGGTCGCAGTGGAGAAAAATTGACAGAGAGTTTCCGACATTTGCAGATGACGCAAGGAACTTAAGATTTGGTCTAAGTACAGATGGCTTTAATCCCTTTGGAGAGCAGAGATCCAGTCATAGCACCTGGCCTGTGACTCTATGCATCTATAACCTTCCTCCTTGGTTGTGCATGAAGCGGAAGTTCATTATGATGCCAGTACTCATCCAAGGCCCGAAGCAACCCGGCAACGACATTGATATATACCTGAGGCCATTAGTTGAAGAACTTTTACAATTGTGGCGCGAAGAAGGTATACGTGTTTGGGATGAGCACAAACAAGATGAATTTGACCTACGAGCATTGCTGTTCGTGACCATCAATGATTGGCCAGCTCTTAGTAACATATCAGGACAGTCAAACAAGGGATACAATGCATGCACACACTGTTTAGGTGATACTGAAAGTATATATCTGGGAAACAAGAATGTGTACCTGGGGCATCGTCGGTTTCGTCCGGAAAGGCACATCGTAAGAAGGAAAGGCAAGCATTTCAAAGGTTTGCCAGATCACCGGCCAAAGCCTAGACGGCCTACTGGGGATGTTATATATGATATGGTAAAGGATTTAAAAGTAATCTTTGGAAAGGGTCTTGGCGGACAATCTGTTCCAAATGATGCTGACGGACACGTGCCGATGCTGACGGACAGCAATGGGCAAAAGGACACATATTATGGTTACATAGAGGAGATATGGGAACTTGAATATGGACCATTTTTTAAAGTCCCTTTGTTCAAGTGCAAATGGTTCAACCTGACATGCGGGGTACATGTAGACCCGAAGTACGGAATAACTACAGTGGATATGCAGAATCTTGGATACGACACCGAACCATTCGTCCTAGCCAGTGAAGTGGCTCAGGTTTTCTATGTGAAGGACATGTCTAGCAGACCGAAGAAAAGAAAAGATAAGCAAGCAGTGAATGCATCGTACGACGTCGAGCCAAAGCGCCACATAGTTTTTTCAGGGAAAAGAAGCATCGTGGGAGTGGAGGACAAGACAGACATGTCAGAAGATTACAATAAGTTTGATGAAATTCCCCCCTTCACAGTGAAAATTGACCCAACCATCGCGTTGAATGATGAAGATTGTCCATGGATACGACGCGATAAGAAGAAAAAAATGACAGACACGAAGAAGTGTTGAATGATGTTGATGTATTGTGGTCATTTGTAATAATGTATGAGATATTTATTTATCCTAACTTGTTCTATACATATGTGTAATAATTGGTAGAATTTTGTTTTGACTGTTAAAAAGTTGAGGGTTTTTCATTAAATATTTAAAATGTTAAATATATTTATCCTAACCTCGGATTTTATTAGTACAACGGTTTTACTCAACTCATCTATTTAAATGTTCAATATATATAACATATTCATATTTACATTTGGAAACATGTAAAGTTTATAAAATATGAACATTTGAAAACATTCATAAAATGAAGAAAAAAATACAAACGGCCGTTTAGTCCCGGTCCGTGGCTACAACCGGGACTAAAGGCCATTTTCGGGCCGCTGCGAAACTTAGCGCGCCAAAAAGCCCACCTTTAGTCCCGGTCCGTGACACCAACCGGGACTATAGGGGTCTTTAGTCCCGGTTGGTGTCACGGACCGGGACTAAAGGCCGATTTGAGCCTACTTGGTCCCTCTCCGCGGATTTCTTCCTCATTTTTGCCGCCAGGCCCAAGACGCAGACGCCTCCGGGCTCCTCTCACGCGATGACGCCGCCAGGCTGCCAAAATCTGGCCGCCGCCGCCGCCGCCGTCGCTCGCGTCCCTCTTCCTCGCCGCCGTCCCCCGCGCGCTCCGCCTAAGGTACGGCCCTCTCAAACTCTAGATCGGCGCGGCGGTGGTCCGGTGGCACGAACCCTAGCTAGAATCGGCGGCGGCGGTGGTCCGATGGCACGAACCCTAACTAGAATCGGTGGCGGTGGTGGTCCGGTGACCTTAAATCGGCGGCGGGGACAGTTCGTAGATAGGAAATAAACTTCATTACATTTACATAGGGGGGGGGGAGGGGGAGGTCCTAGCTAGTCCTCGTCGCCCTCCTCGTCGGAGAGGACGACGTACGGTGGTGCCTCCCACAGATGCGCCGGCGGCTGCTGCTGCTGCTCCATGGGGACGTCCCGCGGCGGCGTCCCTGGCTCCTCCAGGATGGCGTCCTGGGGCTCCTCCGGCGGCAGCTGGGGCACAGTCGTGAATACCCACGACTGCCCGAACAGCTCCGGTGGGAATCTCACCGGCTCCTCGTACTCCTCCTCCGGCGGGTCGTAGGCCTCCTCCTCCTGGGCGAGGGCCTGCACCCAGTCCAGCCCCGGCTGTCCCTGTGGCGGAGGCGGGGGTGGAGGCGGTCCCTGCGGCGGCAGACCGTGCGGCGGCGGCAGTGCGTCCTGCACCACCATCTCCCAGCGGCGGCGCTCGTCGTCGACGAAGGCCTGCCGGGACGCCGCCATGGCTGCCTTCATGGCGTCGTCGATGTCGTCGTCCTCGTCCATGGGGGCGGCCTCGCCGTCGGAGTCGACCTCCAACCATTGGTCGAGGTCGTCCATCCCCTCCGGGAGCGCCGGGTACTCCGTGCGCTCCACCGGCGGCACCGGGGCCGACGCGAAGTAGCTCCGGCGGCGCTCGTCGTGCTCCTCCCGGAACCATTGGTCCCAGTAGGGGGAGCCCGGCGCGTACGCCGGGTCGTTGAGGAGGTGATTGGGGAGGAGGCTGCGCCGGCGTGCGATCTCCACCGCCCTGGCCGTGGGGTCGGTCGGGATCGGCGGCACCGGAATCCGTTGCGGATTCAGGTGCCAGTTGTCCGGGAGGTGGACGTCCGACCAGCGCACCCGGACGGCGTTCTCCCAGTGCCACTGCGCCTCCTCCACCCGGACGTCATCAGACTATGAGCGCTCTATTGAAAAGTCATACGACTCGGTGTTGGAGAACCGGAAATGCGGGAAACAGATAGCCCAGCTGGGACAACAAGCTACGCAATCGCTCCCTCCGCTTAAGGTACTTACCGACAAAGACGCCCACCGTATGGTACCTCAGGGAAGTGTCCGCCACTTCCCTGAGGAACCTTATAGGGTGCCTTATCGATATGTTCAAGGCAAGTCTTTGGTCACAACTGAGGTGGCCAAGTTACTACCAACAAGGATGCGTCAGTTGAATTCATGGTACATGAAAGTCGCAAAGAAAGGTATAATAGGTATCATGGCAAAAGTTAGAAAGGAGGAACACTTCTACGATGACTACGGTGTGCAAATTGATTTCTCCGAACTTTTCCAATTATACAATGGTTTACCCCTCGATAAAGCAATCATCAGTATCTTTTGTCTGTAAGTTATTTATTTTTGTAATTTAATTAAGTCTTTATATATATATAGCTCACAGCACATTCTAATTTTGGTACGCTATTTGTGCAGAAAGAAGATGATCGACTACAAAAGGGAAATAATAAAACCGGTGGAGATTGGTTTCATGGACCCTAATGTTATTCATGAAGTGAGCATAAGGAAGAAACCACAAGTTGTAAAGGGAGTAATGATAGAGTCTTTCAAGCGACACCAAGACAAAAAAGAAATATTTCTTCCTTACAACTTCAGGTAAGTGTTACTAATTGCTTGTACACATTCTATTTTTGCTCACCCGGTATCTTAAGTCTAATTGATGAGTTATATGCGCATGCCTCTGTATGTAAATTTGCAGCTACCACTTTATTCTCGTGGTCATTAGATATCACCAGGGAATAATTGAAGTCTACGACTCATTAAGGAGAGATCCTAGAGAGTACAAGAGCTTGTTTGATGTCATGAAAGAGTAATTTAAATTCTTATCACATTACTATACCGACCTCTCTTTCATTCATTTCGTGATATCAAGTAATTAATTAATAACAGATGTTTTGTTCTTTCTTTGTCGAGTAGAGCATGGCAGACATTCGTCAAGGAAGTACCCGGTAAATGGCACGAGAAGCTGGTATGGACTCTGAACCAAGTAAGTAGTACTATAGCTATATCCATGAATTAATGTAGTTTGCAATACCATTACCAAACTTAATGTGTTGAATTCTATTCTCGAACAGTGGTGTCTGGAATAGCCAGAAGGGACCCTCTTATGTGGGTACTACGTTTGCGAGTACATTCATAGGATGACTTATGAAAAATTCGAAAATCGAAGAAACGCAGAGGTACGTAATTATACATTGTTCACAAGTTTTTTTTGACAAAATAATATGCATATCAATTGTGTGGAGTTTCATTCATAATTGTTTAATTTTCTCCTTCTTTTAAAGATTGTAAGGAAGCGGGCCGGCCTCCTACCAGATGACCGTATAAGAGCAATTGGGGAGGAGCTGGCGGGATTTCTTCTTGATGATGTCATACCTGAAAATTCAGAGCACTATTATCTACATATATAAATTTACTATGATTTCATGCATGTATAATTAATTCATTTGAGTACTTTGTGTACGGAAACGTGACGACAAATTCATGTGTTACAATTAATTTGTAAGTGTGTTATATATATGCACACTACAGGAAAACAGAGTTTTGGTAACACAATGATGTAACACATGATAATATGTGTTACCGAGTAATTGGCGGTAACACTTCATGAGTGTCGCGTAGTCAGCCTGTAACACATACGTCGTAAGGTCGGAAAACGTGTTACCGAGGCAGGCCACAGGAACACATAAATACGTGTTACCGGGGAGGTGTTACAAGTCTCATCTTGTTGGTACACATGTGTATGTGTTACTGCAGAGTGTTACCAGCAATATACCCAATCGCTCTTGAAAAAAGGCAAGAAAAAAATCAAATGAGCCAAAATATAATTTGGTTTAGTGCAAGAAGAGAGGAAAGTAGCATTCGAACTCAGACCCTCTTAGTAATATGGCATGCCTCAATGCCATCGGGACTAATAATAATTACGGTTAGAAAGAGACATCAAAATTAAAAATATCATATTTCTGGTGTTGAGAACTCTAGAAGAGAAGTAAAATTTGGTTAGTTTTGTCTTTATATCACAGACTGTGTCTTATTTATTACTAGTACTGTAGCAGTATTTCGGCTCTCTCAGGCCATGCAATCTTAATGAGGTTGATCTCAAGCTAATATAAACTTTTCCATCTTAAGTTGACCTCAACTTCTCTTGTAAATACAACCTTATCCCACTTGATTTGATATGTTTTTTTAACTATTATCTTGAGCAATTAACAAACTGTTGTTGAAGTGCACCACACGGTCTCTTGTACACATAACATTCTAAGCTGAAAATGGGCTAGCTATAACCAACCGAGACAACACATGTCAAATGACAATAAGACGTTATTAATTCCCCTTGCATACCATAATGGTTTTCATACAACCAGAGGATTGAGTAACAATAGGTCTGATACATATCCAAAGAAGTTATATAATACATATTGCAAAATATCCATAACATGTATCACACAACCAAGGCTACACGTTCAACGATGAAAAGCTAGAAAAGCAATGATGTTGGCAATGAGGAATATGCAGAGGACACAATACTTATTTGACGCATAGTCTATATTCCAATGAAAATCTGTCATACATGAAAGCTTTACTTAGCACAAGAAACATTCCAAGCTTCAGGTTCCAGGAGTAAAAACTTTGCAGACATATAAAAATTCATGAATAGAACAAATTGCTTCATCGGTCGGTTCAGAACAATCCTTCTAATCTCCACTCTTGCAAAATTTGCCTGAAAATTAAGATTCAATGAAGCGTTTGAGCAGAAGTTCATTACAAATCAGAACAATCAAGTTGAATTCAATACATGTATGGATTGTATTTGTAATATATTGTGAACTTACACATTATATTAGAACATGAGATTTTCTAGTATAATTCAGTACATGTTCTTAACCCAACAAAGTGGCCAGAAATACAAGAGGGCAAGTATCATCCAATACCAGGAACACATGCATCTCTAGGAAAAAGAAGCACCAGGAAATAAACATATATTTATTTAGAGGAGGAGAATGGTAGAACATCATCTCATATAGCTTCACAAAACAAGTAAAATGCACGAGACAACGCACATATGTACTGCTACGACTCCTGACAACTATTTCAAAGCTAATTATTTTAGCCGCACCTAAACTTTTGCCTCATATTCTCAACCAAGTAAATGACACGCCCAACATACAACATTTTATGAGAAATTTCATGTAAATATACGCAGAGCATGAGTGAGATAATCAATTCAGTAAATTACCTTTCACTACTCTTCATCGTTGGGAGCCTTGGTGTTATCATCCACTTCCGTTCCCTCAATGTCAGTTCTTACCCAATGTTTGTCCTTCCTTTTGTTTTTGAACATCTTCGTGAGGTGCGAAACATGGAAGGGCTCTGTGTCCGCAGCATATTCTTCATCGCCAGTGTCATACAGACCTCTAGGTTTTGGTGGCTTCATTACAACAGACTAGCCAGGTTTTGTTTCATCGTCCACATAAAACACTTGCTCAGCTTGGTTAGGAAAAATAAAGGGCTCATGCTCGATCATGTCTCCACTGTGTATCAGATGTGAGAAGTTCACACGTGTGTAGCCGTACCTATCCTTTTCGATTCCATTTTCAGAAAAAACATCAATCCACTCACATTTAAACAAAACAACTGAAAATTGACCAGAATAGTTTAGCTCGACAATATCAATTAATCTCCCGTAGTACGTCACATCATGTAGAACTGGATTTGCATCACCAGCTCTAGCATAAGTAGATGTTTTTGCAGTTACCATGACTCCACTATTTTGTGTCATTCTATCCAAGCGTTTAGGCCTAAAACGCATGCCTCGAGAGATGAAACTGCGGTAGCTTTTTGCTGCATCAACCGGGCCACGTGCGAGCCATCTAATATCCTTTTCAATACTGTCTATGTTGTTTTCAGTCTCCAATTTCATAATCTGAATGTTTAAAAGTAGCTTAATTAATAAATCTGGTGGTACATGTAGAGCATGAAAAGAATGGCACTTACATGAGCTCTGAACCATTCGTGGAACGTCTCGTTTTGAATATTCTCAAAAGTATTTGGGTTGACATTACGCCTATTGGTGATCTCATCAGCATGAACTCTGCGAAGTAATTGATACAAAAAATTAAGTACAAAAAAGGGAAAACTAAAATTATTTATTATTTACAAGCTTAAGATGCAGATATTACCTAAGGTATGGATTCACATCGGAACAATTAAACAACACATATCTATGTGCTTGTACTTTAGCCAAACCCCTTATAACATAATTGCGAGGCTTTCCGAGTGGTTTTCCATCACGAGGAAATAAAGTTGATCCTTCTTTAACGCCGGGATGCCCAGCCAGCTCCTCATTTTCTTCGTCTTGTGAAGACAAGTTATGTTTGGTCTCAAAACCAACAATATACCTTGAACAAAATGTCATGCACTCATCTGCCAAAAACGCTTCAGCGATAGATCCTTCCGGATGAGCTTTATTGCGTACATTTGACTTCAATTTGCCAAGATACCTACATAAACAAAACAGCAAAGTTAATAAGAAAATTGTTGAACGATATATTATTATAGAGATAGCAAATGAATTCCATATATTTATAAAAGAAGCTACGATACCTTTCGGTAAACCACATCGAACGGTAGGCGACAGGACCACCTATTTTTGCCTCAGATGCTAGATGAAGTACCAAATGCACCATAACAGTAAAAAATCCCGGAGGGAAAATCATCTCCATACGACATAATGTTATCTTTATTCGTTGCTCCAACTTCTCAAGCTCGCTCATATAGAGAACCTTTGCACTAACTTCTCTAAAATATGCACATAGATCAAACAAGACAGATGTGACATTATCTGGAAGTAAGCCTCTCAAAGCAAGAGGCAGAAGTTGTTGCATTAGAATATGACAATCATGACTTTTAAGGCCAGAAATTCTCCCTTGAGGAACATTTACACATCTTGAGATGTTCCCCTCATAGCCATTTGAAACTCTTATACCATGAAGTACTTTGCAAAACTGCTGCTTCTGTTTTCTAGACAAGATATAAGAAGCTGCGGGCAAAAAATATTTACCATTAGGTTTTTTTTTAGGATGTAACTCTGGCCTGATTTTCATGTCCTGTAGATCTAGCCGTGCCTTTAAATTATCCTTAGACTTGCCCTCTATTCCTAGAAGTGTCCCATATATATTTTCACATACATTTTTCTCAATGTGCATGATATCTAGACTGTGTCGGAGCAAGTTGAAGTCCCAATAAGGCAAATAGGAGAATAGGCCACTGACAAACTTCCAAGTTTTCGAATCATCAAAGTCCTTAATTGATTTTATCTTTTCTAAAACTCTAACTTGGGAATAAGCACTAGGCTCAGCTCTATGTTCCTGACATCCATTAAATGATTCAGCATCATAACGGAACTCATGATCTGGGTGCAGAAACTGGCGATGCCCCATGAAACAGAATTTTTTCCCATGTTTCAAGCGTACAGAAAAGGTTTCATCACTACATGGGAAACAACCGAACTCACTGCTGGTGCTATGTCCTGAAGCGATTGCAAGCCCAGGGTAGTCGGTCACAGTAGTCAACACAACAGCATAAAGTTGGAACATCTGATTTCGAGATGCATCATATGTAAATGTTCCAACTTCAAACAACTCAGCTAGTTCTTCGTAAACTGGCTCCATGAAGACATGGAAGTTCTTCCCAGGGTAAGTTGGACCTGGAATAATCAGAGTAAGCATAAGAGAAGAGGCTTTCATGCATAACCATGGGGGAAGGTTATAGGGCACTAAGATGACAGGCCAACAACTATGTTTTGAACTCATCATCCCATATGGATTGAACCCATCAGTTGCCATTGCAAACCTGATGTTCCGGGAGTCTGACGCGATGTGTTTGTAGTTGGAATCAATTTCTTTCCAGGCCATTGAATCAGCTGGGTGACGCAGTGCTCCATCCTTTATGCGTTCCTCATCATGCCATCTTAAAGCTGCAGCGGTATCTTTGTGCATAAAAAGCCTCTTAAGCCTTGGCTTAATTGGAAAGTACCGTACCACCTTCCTTGGGATGGCCCTCCTTCTTTCCTTCTTAGTCAAGGTAGCTTTATCTAGTACGTTCTTCCATCTTGAAGTTCCACACTTTGAACAGAAGTCATCACTTGCCTTCTCTTTCCGATAAAGCTGACAGTTATTTTCACAAGCATGGATTCTCACATAATTAAGCCCAAGTTTTCCTACAATCTTCTTAGCCTCACAAAATGTACTAGGCAAATTCTTACCATTAGGAATTGCTTTATGCAGAACAGATAGCAGATCATTTAAAGATTTGTTGCTCCACTTGTTAGTGGCTTTTATATGAAAAATAATAACAAAAAGGGAAAGCCTAGATAGTTCACACCCTGGCCATAAAGGTTCATCTGCGTCTCTCACCAAGTCATAGTAACCTTGGGATTCGGGATCTGGTCCTAGTTTAGAAGGATTTTGGGTCTCAGGTTCAATCATTGGAGGTTCTCTGAAAACATCTTCCACAAGCTGGCGCATATTAGATTTTGTTCCTTCACGCTGTGAACGTGATCGTTTCTTAGTTGAGATGTGTGCTGCAGTTTTACCATGTTCATTAGCAGAGATGTATGCTGCTGTTTCACCATGGCAGCCCCAAACTGTATATCCATTTGAAAATCCATGACAAATTAAGTGATCATACACGTCTTGGCGCTTCAATAACAATGCATTGACGCATTTACCACATGGGCAACGGATCTTGTCATCGGAATTTTTTCTCATGTAAGCAAAGTCAAGAAAACCACCTACGCCAGCCAAATACTCATCACTTGGTCTAGGGAAAAGAAGTAACTCTTTTATAGATTTCAAATCCATTGGTTCACTCTGTAACAAACTGTAGTGTGTATTAGAAACTGTAGTGTGTATTCAACAAACCTACATGTGTGAAGGCATATGAACTAAAATTCATAAAATGGAAAGGTTTGCATGAACAGGAGTTCATCTAAAGAAGGGCGAACAATCATGTGAAGATGTTCTGGTAATATAAATATGTGTCAATTCAATGATTCAGCTAACAAAATCATCAATTTCATCGATGTATCTACAGGTCTACACTCTGTCTCTACGCTAACAACATGATCAGTTACAACATCAGGTTAAGCCATCTAACTACAGTTATCTAACAGCCTAACAACATCATTAATCTTACAAAGGATCATTTAAAACGAAGCTAGTCTAATTCATGTATTCATCCATCATGTATCTAGAAAACAACTAGAGCATTCATAGGGATTCCATTAATCCAAATAAATTTCAGTAATTCAGCTAATAACATCATTAATTTAATCGAGTATATACACTGTACGCTAACAACATCAGGGTGAAGATTCAAAACAGGGATAATTATAAACTTGGAGGGGACGAAGTGGCCATCATCAGCAAGTTTACCTGCAAGTTCGGGCTGTCAGCACAACCGCGCCCGCGTCTGCGGCCTGATAGAGAGAAGCACCCGCGGCGACGGTGAGCGACACCAAGGCGGCGGCGATGACCTAGGAGCCGGCGACGGGGGACGCGACGACCAAGTAGTCGTCGAGCTGCTGGCTGCTGCTTCCTGCCGTCGAGCCGCTTCTGTAGAGGTGCCGCCGTGGAGAGTTAGGTCCAGTGGCGGACCCAGGATAAAAATGGAGGGTGGGCACACTCAAATTTTTTTTCGCACAGCGAAAATAACATTGACAAATGAACAACATAAATAGTCTAATGATTCACAACATTTAAGTTCAATACATTACATATGTCATAAATATGTTTGAATTCCTAATTCGGTTGTGACATATATAAACATAATTTGTCAATCTAGATAATTCGGTTGTAACATGTCAATTGATTGGTATTTATAAACATAATTTGTCAATCTAGATAAAATAAAATACATATCAAATTGGGGCTAATTTCCTAATTCGGTTGTGACATATATTAGGACAAATAACAAATTTCCTACCCAGTAATCTACAAGAGATCCTGGAAAGGCTATCAGACCCATGGCTCTCCTAGAACCAGTCCCCTGCCTAGAACAATTCCTCTATCGATCCACCACCAGCTGCAACTCCAAGAACCGTGCAGACATATTCGCAAGCACTTGGCAAGCACAGTTTAGGGATTAGGGTTACCTTCCGTGATTCCGTCGCTTCCGACCGGAGCGCGAGCCGCGACGCGAGGGGGCCGGGCCGCCGGGGCGGGGCGGAGGGGGCCGACCGGTCGGGGAGGGGCGGAGGGAGCGCGAGCAGACTGAGCGCGAGGGGGACGGCCGAAGCCCGGAGCGGAGTGGAGCGCGAGGGGGAGCGGAGTGGAGCGCGAGGGGGACTGCCGGGGACGGCCGCCGGCCAGCAGCTTGAGGCCTTGAGCTAGGTCGCCGTCGCTCGCGTCAGGCAGTCCGCGCTCCGCGGTCGCTCCTGGTCGCTAGTCCAGTTCTCTCGATCTATTTTCTCTTTCCTCCTCTGTTCCTTAGCGATGGACAATGCCACGATGGCTCATAGCTAGCGATGGAGCGCGAGCAGACTGAGCTATAGCTGGCCAAACGGGCCGGCCCGGCACGGCACGGCCCGGCACGCGGCCGGCACGGCCCGTGAAAGGCACGGCCCATTAGGCACGTTAGGCCCGTGAGCCCAGTAAATGCGGGGGGTCCAAAAAAAAATCCAAAGTTCTGGGTGGGCCACGGCCCACCCGGCCCGCCCTCTAGGTCCGCCCCTGGTTAGGTCAGGTCGAAGTGGGACGGCACGGCGATCGGCGAATACCGACGACGGCCGGCGGGGTGGGAGGCGATGGACGACGGCAACGGTGGTTGGAGGCGCCGTGGCGGAGGCTCCGGGAATCGGGGGCACTGGCGGCGTCCGTGGGAAGAGAGCGTATGAGATTTGGGGATGTAGAACAGAGATTCGTAAGGGGATAGGGGCAAGGCGATTCCCTTTGATTTATTTTATTTGCTTAGTTAAAAATAGTGCGTTGTCTTAGCAAGATATCACTTCTTATTTTTTTTATTGCATAAAATATATCTCTTCCTAGCTTAGTTGGTCCAGACCTTGAGATCTTCGATCTACAGGAAATATACATGTGTTCGAATCCTACTCCAAAATCTCTGACTTTTTCTCTCGTTTTTCGCTCAATAACAAATTTTTTCCAGAAATAGTAATTTCCTTTTTTTACGGTTCCTAAATATATATGCCTTCCTTTTGTCGAAATATATTTTTGTTATCAATACAAAATTGGTTTTAGAATTTGATACCGTTATACTGCTGAGGAACATGGGCCCGGCTAACGGGTTGTGTAACGGCACGAGGCTTGTGATACGTGGGTTTCAGAGGAACGCAATCGACGCGGAGATCGTGGTGGGAGGAGGGAACGGCTCTATGTCTTTGCCCATAGACTGTAGCATGCCCCTATTATCAAGCAACACCATCTGCTCCACCACTTCTGGACACGTGTGGTGCCGCCGGTAGTCATACATCGCCTCAAGGTGTCGATCCCAAAGACCGCGCACGGAGCGCGTGCTCTATGCTCGAAACTCAACGCGGAGAAGGGAGAGGTTGAGTGCAACTACGCGCGAGTGGTCGCCCGTGAACCTCGTTATGGGGAGGAGGGAGAGGCGACGCAACAACGGCGGCTGTAGGGAGAGGCGGAGCGCGTGGCTGCGCGAGCTCGACGATGGGGCGAGAAACCGAGAGAAGAGATGGGGCGGCAGCTGCTGTGGGAGACACCGGCGGACGGGATTGGAACCTACGACTGCGGGGGTTATTCTCTCACCATATGACTTCAGAAGGACGTGGAGGTGCACAGGGCAGCAAGCTGGGGAAGCGCGCGGCTACAGACGGATGGGAAGAGATCCCATCGGCAGGGCGGTGGGGCTAGCCGCGGGGCTCGGGCGGAGCACGAGGCAGGATCTGGCCGGCAAGGGGCCTGCGGGTGAAGGGGAATCGAGCAGGGAGTGCGGGTTTGATTCCTGGAAATTTGAGGGTTGTAAATGTAAAACGGCGCGACGTACGACATACCCGTACCAGACCGATCCCAATTTAATAGTTTAGATATATATATTTGGTCGTCTTTTGTTGGGTTTGACTTTCTCTGTTATACTGTACTTTTTTCTCAGGCTTTGAGTTCACTTTTAGTGATTTTTTTACTAAATCACTTTCACTATGGGGCAAGCTGATCAGGGCGCATGTCACCCCCATGCGGGACGGTGACCAGGTCAACTACTTGGATTACCGAGATACGGGGCTCCATATTAATTTACTATAAGTAATTTTTACACGGGTTATGTAAAATCCACAAAGTATATGTCTATAATTATTTTACTAAGTTGTTTGTCCGTAAGTTTTCACTTCAATTATCCATGTATAAAAAAGAGTACATCTCATCTTAACAATTATACATTCAAAATATTATGAGTGTCATTTCTGAAAAAGCAAACCGCGCAAGCTCAGCGAAAGATCCCCGCTAACTTTTCCCAAAAAAATCCCGCTAACTTTTCCCTCCAATTAACAAACCGCGAAAATGTTCCCTCCAATTAACTAACTATATAATAGAGGGTAAATAACGCTGAAAACAAAAACACAGATCGGATAAAAACTAGATCCCATTGACGTCCACCACGCGGCCGCCGCCGTCCTTCACGCCCACAACCCTCCGCCGTCCTTCACGCCCACCCGCCACTGCCCTTCACGCCCACCCCGTCGTCCGTCGATTCGATCTGCCTCGGCGCCGTCGAGGCCGTCGCTGCGATAACACCACCGGAAACTACCAGCACAACATCCACGGATCCACCGGCATTCCAGTGGCAGGTATTGATATCAAAGTCCATCTCGTTTCTGATCTTCATGCTACGAATTCCTGAGTGGTTCTATGTCCTTCTCCCTCCATCTTTTCTGAATTTGGTAATGCGTGATTGTTGGTAGTCTGCATAGTCCGCTCCCTCTATCTTCTCTGAATTAGGCAGTACGTGATTGTTGGTAGTCAGTGTAGTCCGGCTAGGAGCCTAGGACAGTAAACAATTCTTCAAATTTTGTCCAGACTGTTTCTGGCCTAGACTAACGACAAGCGGTTTCCTTCTGAACTTCCATATAAATACAGAAATCTAGTGAAGTGTACTAGGAAAGGTAGTCATATATTCAGTTGAAAAAAATCGTACGGTTCTTGGTACCCAGTTAGAAAAAGAATGTTCGTATTAAATCGACTTCATTTTATTTTCTTTTCTGAAAGAAAACAGAGGAACCAAAAGACATTGTTTCCGTAGATTACATCAGGATGTAGGTCACACCTGAAACGAACAAGGTTACAAAGTATGAACAATTTATGACTCACTGAAAGAAAGTAGCTGTAAAAAAGTGTAAATTATAGGGGCGTGGTTGTATCTTATAGAAATATTCAGTAGTACTGTGTACTGTCTAATTTTTTTCTGTCAACTTGTAATGGTTTGATTGATATTTTTATTTATATCTAGGATGGTGATGGACATGTTGACCATATACCTGCATTATGAAGATGGAAATCAAGAGGCTAAAATTCTGCAAAGATCCATGATGAGGCCTGATGTCTCATATTATGATTTAATCTTGTTGACAAAGGAAGTCGGCTTCCATGCAATTGACTTTCTGTATTATGCGAAAAAAGACCGACAAGGAAATTCCTACTTAGTTCACATTGATGATCATAGTATTGTGATGAAAATGTTGTCTGACCTTGAGATCGAGAAAACTGTCCATCTGTATGTGTCTAAGGAGAAGGCTAGCAATGATATTACTTCGCCTAACAATCGAAATGACATTGCTCTATCTAACCATCCAAATAATAGTGTTCTCCTACAGGATGGTCGTGTCTCTCCTGAAGGGGCAGAACAGCCTATTATGAGCAGGCCGCAAAGTACCTCCCTACTTAACTTGAACTATACTTTAGAAATGCTGATTACATATTTGTATCTACTCTTCCTATTATTGGAATAAAATATCTATTGGTTATTGTGCAGGACAATTGCGTAGATCAAAAAGGTTAAATGTGATTCAGGTTGATGATCAACGTTATGATGAAGATGGAGACCGCAACAATGATATCGTACCAGGTGATGAATCACAAGCATTGGAAGATGACAAGGATCGATTTCACAATCAAGGTAGTGACCTATTAAAGTCTTGTACTTATCAAAATTAACTTAGCGTATATGCTAACTATCAAAAGAATGTGGGTGCAATTTATTTAGTATCTTTCCAAATGAATCTTGTAGTAGACATGGAAGTAAACAAGCGCAAGAGGACAAGTTTGCCAATTGTTTGGAACATGCCAATGGGACAAAGAATTGTTGTAAAGTGCAATGAAGAAAGCCAGCCTATAGGAGAAGAAGGTGCAATATTGGGGAAGTTTCTGGGCACGATAGCTAGAAACGGAGGATTTTGCCCACTAAACCAAAATGATTGGCGTGCTGTCAAAAAGAATCGTGGCGATGAAACAATATTACAGTGCGTAAAGGTACTTCACAAATATCAAGAAACAAAAGATGCTATTAGCTACCTTTCTATTCATCTTTAATGTACTTTATATATAATGTGATCTACATGTTTATTTAAATTTCTTCTTTATTTTGTACTTTCAGACAAAGTTTGTGTATCCTAAATCATGTGAAAAATGGATACTCAAATCAACTGGAAGAGACTGGAGGAAATTTAAGTGTAGTTTGAAAAAAGCTATATTCACACCATCCATTAAGAAGAATCCAAACATCAAGAGGAAGGCTCTGTATAAGCTCTGTCCAGAAGACGTGGACCAAGATCAATGGCGTGGACTTGTGAAATTTTGGAAGTCGAAAAAAGGAAGGGTAATGAATGAGATATCATACTTTCATGCATTTGACATTTATCTTGGGCTGATCATGAAACTTGCACTTCTGATATGATTGCGTCATAACAGGCCATAAGTGAGAAGAACGTAATTAGTCGTTCCCTTGTGAAGAATTCACATAATGCTGGGGCAAAGAGTTATGCTCGTTGGGGTGAAGACATTGTGAGTAATTCTTATTCATGGAAGAGTTTTTCTCTGTTTTTTTGTTTATATCAGTGTTCTATTTGTTTTGCAGAGACAAGCTGATCCGGAAAAGAAACGACCACACCGAGCAAAGGTTTACTTAGCAACTCACAAGAAGAAGGATAATGCTACAAATAAAGATAAAAATGAGCGCTTGGTAGGCAGTTAATATACATCAGATGTTTTTTTTTGGATCACCTTGCAGTTCAATTTAACTAGTACAATATGCATGATTCTTTTCATATAGGCTCGATTGGAGGGTCTAATAGCTAAAAAGCCAGAGTTGGCACAAAATGTCAATGGAAGAGTGGCATGGGAAGGTGATGCGCTGCTGCAAGTGTTGGGTGATGAAAAGACTGGACAAGTGCATGGCATGGGTTTGCTTCCAACTCCTAAGCAAGTATACGGTCGTAAACCACGGTATCTCAAGAACATCAATATGACCACAACTGATGGATCACCATATGAAGGTGAAGGTGATGTTTGGGAGGAAATAGCAAAGCTGAAGGAACATATTAGAAGGCAAGATCAGATTATTGAAGATAGGAATAACAAAGAAAAAGAAGGCTATGGAAATATTGGAATAGAAGAAGAGGTGAAGGAATTCCTTTTCTCTTCCTTTTGTATTCATTTCTATCGATATTTATTACTCATACTTGTTAGTTCTGTAGGAAAATCTCCGGTCAAATGATAATGATATTTCTGGGTTACCAATACTCCATGGAAAAACAAAGGTAATGTGAATACATGGTTACGTCATTCCTAGTCACTTGAAACCTTTATTAATATTTCATTTCGTAGAGAGTTCAATGCAATGAACCTGTTCAAGTACGCTCGTCTATGCAACATGACATGATTGAGGATAATAATTTACTGCTTTCACGCGAAAAGGTTATTACTGCACTCTTACTCATGTCACAAATATAGAATATACAATAATTACTTGCTCATCATTGTTGTGTCGCGGAACCAGAATGGCGAGCATGATGATGTTAATCAGCTACTGATTCAACACAATCCATCGTCTCCACCAGACCTTGTTATTGATTCTTTGCCAGAGGTAATATTTGTGCGCTTTCGAGTTTTTAAGTTGCAGTTGTATGTAGCTCCTGGATATAAATATCATTCCATGAACTATTATTGTATCTTTGTAGGTGAGCAAAAAGAGAGATCGGAAGGGTGAACTTTCTTCAAGACTAGAGCAGCACGGGACTAGAAACCAACGCCCACACTCGGTTTCCTCCAAAAGAAGGCGTACTTCTTCACTTAAGGTAAAGATCCATCAAGGAGCATGAGCATGAGTGTATCTATGATAATATGCTGCTTACAAGCTATAGTTCGTAGTATTTTTAATCGTCTAGGCAGATCATGTGATAACAATTAACAGTGTTGTAGAATGAGCAATAAGCAACACCTCTAACTTCAGTCCAACTAGCATCCCATTCCGGTAGTATTTGTTGCACGATCATAGTGGCCCAAGCAGCAGCTTGCGTCCCTCTTGCTGACTGTTTATGCAAAATATTTTTTGTTATAATTTCTATGCAATCCGTTATATACAAATTTTATGGCCTGTTTTCACTGCATGTTGGTAGATTTGGTATTACATTGACACGTAGCCATGAGCCCTTCTTACCTGTACGTGCATGCAATCTTGAGCTAACAGGTCTGTGTTGAGTTCCCCTTGACTGCTGGAGCAACATAAAAAAAAATATCGTTTGCAAGTGGGACTTTCCAATTGACATGCATGTGCACTTACCCGGTGACCATTCAGCTGACCTGGGTCTTCCGGGTTATTGTTATGGACCTTTTATATCATATTTCCATTATCTAGAAAATAGTCACTATCAACTGTACTGTTATTTTCAGAACACCATGTCCTATATGTCTTTTTAAGTCTTGAGTTATTTATTCGTCTCAACGCAATTTTATTTATTTTGCTATATTGAAGTGTCAGTTTTGTTTAATAATTGGCATATTATCCATGCAAATTATAGGATCATTGCCGTTCAATACTAATATTCATCCTAATATAGGTTGGTTCTGAAGTAGTTCTGAAGACTTCAACATATCCAAACAAGCGGAATGTTGCATATGCTACTATCCGTAATACTGATCCTACAACTAAGGCTGGTGGGATTGAGTTAGGTGCTGAATTTGCACTTGTGCGCATAGATGAAACACTTCTGGAGAATGAGGAGTTAGTAAGGGAAGTAAGTGATTGCAAGACAATTGGTGATGCTTTTGCTTCAGGAATTTTAATTGCTTGGCCTTCAGCTTTTGTAAGTTAAAAGTTTTTTCTTCAATTGCTAGAATCATATATGTGTATATTTAATTATAACTATATCTCCAAATTTCTTTTGCAGATTAAAAAAAAGGATGGTTAAGTTGCGGCTGAATTCTACGGCTGGATGAAGAATCAAATAAATTTCAAAGATTTCACTTGCCAATAATTATACTTTTATATGGATAGATTAAAAAAATGTAATGTTATTTACAAGTTCTTCTTTTGTCGAACTTACATATGCTATGGTGTAATATTCTTCGCAAAGATGTTTTCCTGTACTCAAATTGATATGAATGTAATGGTGTTGCACCAGTAATATTGCTATTCATTTATTGCAATGCATATGCATCATAATAATTTGTGAATGTGTCATGCGTTCTTTTCTTTGTAATTTCGTGGTGTGCTAAGCATCATAATAAATTCTTTTCTTTGTAATTTCGTGGTGTGCTAAGCATCATAATAAATTAATTTGTTGAACAAGCAGAATTATTTTTATTAAATGAAGGGTATCTAATTTGTATTTAATAATTAAAATGCATTAATTATGTCGGGACATAGTGTTACTCACAGTGTTACTATAGTTACATAAATGTGTTACCACTGTGGTTCACAAAAATGAATTATTGTGTTACAATATTTCAATATTATGTTACTTGTTAAATTTTGAAGCTAAAAAGGTGTTACTAATTGTGATACTATAGTTGCCAAAAAAATGTTACCACCAATGTTCTGCGTCTATGAGAATATGTTACTATTCATGTTACTATAGTTAAAAAATAGTGTTACCGGTGCATTCGGTAACACATAATATGCGTGTTACTATAACATAATTGTAACACTGTTTTTAACATATGGTAACAATTATTATGTGTGACTATGGACACCTCTTAGTAACACGGCCTAATGGAACACATTTCAAAATGTGTTACCGCATGCCGTAGTAACACTGTTTTGGACCTGTCGTAACACAACCACGTGTTACCAAAGGTCTGTCCTGTTGTAGTGGCATCAACGTGTGATCATAGTACAATATAATTTATATCGACGTATCGACGTGTTTCCGAAACTATCCAAAACCCCGGCACTAAACACACACGACACCCGGTCCGTGCAATTCTGAAAAAAATTATAAAAGAAAAAAAAAGGCCTAACGGTAGTCCCGGTCCGTGTTACGGACCGGGACTAAAGACATCCAGCCCGCGGGCTCGCCCGTGGCCACGTGGGAGGCACTCTAATCCCGGTTCGTAGCCAACCGGGACTATAGGGGGGCTCTAGTCCCGATTTGGTAGTCCGGATTGCCCAGCCGGGACTAGAGGCCGTCTGGAACCGGGACTACTGCCCGTTTTCCACTAGTGCAAGGAGTCACACACTTGGTCCTTTCACTACGGCTACAACCCTCCGTCACTGCTATGCTTGATGCATGCATGATTATTAGTTTTTAGTTTGTAGCCACGCAAATGAGAGATTGAGTCTATCTATGTTAACTCTTGTATTATTGCACACTTAGTTTTTGCTGGTTAAACAGAGTTTTAAACCAGCGGAAAAGGGGGAGAGCAGATGGTGACTTTCTCACGTGATTTGATCATCAGAACAAAGCTGGACACACTGTGGAGAAAGGGAGGCATACAGAAAGAGATGAATGGTTATCTATTCGAGATGATGGTGAAAACACCAGAAGAAGTGAAACCTACAAACTTGACCATCATCATGTCTTCGTTATTACATTTTAAAAAAAAAGCATATCTATGCTTTGTGTATGATTATCATAGCATGTGTCGTTGCCCAAACTTTGACAACTCGGTCATCATCAACACAAAAGAAACTCTATCCATCCATGTATTATTCTTTGAGTGAGCTGGGTATGAGCTACAGATATATATTGCAGCTTTCATAGCTAAACGCGTTTCGCCCACTCTTTACTTCTACAATAACTTAACACAAAATTATTTGGTCTCTCCGTCCGCGGCATCTCATAGTCGCCAACCGACACGATTGGCAGCTCTATTCTGGACGCCGCCGGTGCCACTGTTCGCCCATAATTCACGCAACATGACAAGATAGAAAGTTATGCAGTGCTTAAGCTAAACATTAAGTAGCTAGAATGAACCCATTCTTTCTGAAAGAAGTAGGGAAGACAGAGAGAGAGCAGGAGCAGAGCTGCAAATGAACCTTGCGCTTGGAGCCGGCATCTGTCCCCTGCCCCGTGCACCGCCTCCAGCCGGAGCTCTGCCCCGTGCACCGCCTCCAGCTGGAGCTCTGCCCTGTGTGCCGCCTCCAGCCGGAGCTCTGCCCTGTGCGCCGCCTCTTGCCGGTCCTCTACCCCCTGCACCACCTCTGAACGCTCCCCTGGCTGCCAACGCTCCTCTACCTGTGACGCCTCCCCTACCTCCTCCTGGCATCGATGATACCTGCTGAATAGGCTACTGATCTTAGTGTTGTTGAATGATGAATGAAGAAGGGATGGAGGGGTTTATATATAGGCCAGATGGAATGGAGTGCCATGCGATCATGCATGATGACGAGGAGTAGAAGCCAAATTCACAAATTAGATTAGTTGATTTGAATACTAATTTGGACACAGCTAGCCTAGTTAGAACGGCGACCAACATGTGAACCTTGGCCGAGGTCAATCTCGCGTAAGCGTCATTGTAAATGTTTCGCAGCAGGAACGAAGATGGTTCGTTCGTTTGGCTTGATTGAAGGAAGGTCGGGCGCGTTCCGTTCGGCTTAATTAAGTTAAACGATCGCGCATAGGTCGGGTTTCAAACTACTCCGTATAACCCAACGTATTGATTTTTATTTCCAAAGAAAAAAAAAGTACATCAGCTATCCTTGTGCACATGTCTTTGGTGCAAGTATACTAGTCATCGAAAATAACAGTCATGGACTGGGTAATTGTAAATGTGCAATTCCCAACGATGTGATTAAGATTGCCAGCGGTTAGTACATACTGTGTAATGGAAGATGTTGATTTGGAATGTTGTCTTTTCTAGTCTAACAAACCAGATACTTCAAATTTGTGATTAAATATACCTTATAATTCTTTCTTTGATATGTCAGGACTATGAGATTTGTATGTCCTTCTCCAGAATATTGGTGCTTGGGCCCATCGGTGAGGAAGAGGACTAATGATTCTCTTCGATCAACTAGCAGCTCCGCTCCTTTTTGGCTATTAAAGTATAATACAGTACTCTCTCCGTCCTAAATTATAAGGCACCCTTTAATTTCGCTGGTCAACGAGATACGATTTTGATCATGATTTGTACTTATAACGTGCCCACAAAATTAGAATAAAAATATATAAAATGAAAGAGTTTTGCAAGACAAATCCAACGATACCATTTATATATTCTCAATTCAAATAATTGATTACGTATTAGTGGTCAAAGTCGAGCATCAAAGACCAGCATAAAATAGCGCGTCTTATATTTTGGGATGGAGGGAGTATTTTTAACGCTCGATTCGATCATACCCGAAGCTGTAGATGTAGTGTTGCAGTGTGTATTTGCATACCTAACTAGTCAATGCAAGAGCGAAGAAGGTTTGTTCATTCGCCTTGGTCGATCGGAGAAGCTTGTTCCGTTCGGATAGCTAGCTTCCACCGGTTGACCGATTCTAAAGAAGAAAAACTCATTAGCTAGCTGGTAGGGGCTAGGGCTCTACCAGTCCGACTGCGCAGATTGTATGGATGGAAGTGCTCAACACGAGAGGGAGGAGGGCGGCGCCGGCGGCCAGCCACCGTCGTGTGGAAGGAGAAGGCGGCGCACCAGGGGGTGGCGGCTAGGGTTGGGACGGCCGACTCCTCTGGGAGTCAGGAACAATAATGATTATTGCTGCTTGATGTCTCACGTACGATTACAACTTGTTTATAAAGAGGTAAACTGAATAAGATTAAATGGGCTAATCCCCTAGTTGGGCCCACGGTTGGACCCCCTCCTCTTATACGTGACGCCGGTCATAACATCTCGCCCCGCCTGTGCAAACAGCTCGTCCTCAAGCTGGTAGTCGGGGTAGTGGAGGCTGAACTCATCGCGCTTCTCCCAAGTAGCCTCCTCCTCCGGAAGGCCCTCCCACTGGACCAACAAGTACCAAATGCCGCGACGGAGCTGTGCGCGCAACACCTTCGCCGGGCTCGGAAGGAGGCGCCCATCGGAGGTCGGTGGTAGCGCCGGTGGTCCTGCAGGCGGCGTCCCCCGGTACGGCTTCAGGAGGCCCACATAAAAGACGTCATGGATGCGGGCACCAGCCGGCAGCTGAAGGCGGTAGGCCAGTGTCCCCACGCGCTCCAAGACAACTAAGGGCCCCGCGTAGCGAGGGCCGAGCTTGTGCTTCGCGCGTGGGTCGAGTGACTGTGTGGATCGATGAAGAAGGCGCAGCCACACCCAGTCGCCCACGGTGTATTCCACCTCACGATGATGGCTGTCGTAGTAGTGCTTGGCCAGCTGCTGGGCCTGCATGAGGCATTGCCGCACCTCCGCCATCATCTCGTCACAGGTGCGTATGAGCTCCCCCGTGGCCTCCGTCCGAGCGGTCGCCGAGTCGACCGGAACAATGGGCGGTGGTGGGCGGCTGTAGACCACCTCAAATGGCGTGGCACGCATGGCGGAGTGGTAGGAGGTGTTGTAGCAGTACTCCGCCCATGCAAGCCAATCCACCCATGCGCGAGGACGATCACCTGTAACACAACGCAAATACATGGCGATCAGCTTGTTAACCACCTCCGACTGACCGTCCGTCTGAGGATGAAACGGCGTGGTGAAATGGAGTTTCACCCCCGCCATCCTGAAGAGATCGCGCCACACATGCCCCGTGAACACGGGGTCCCGATCACTGACGATCGACGCGGGAAACCCGTGAAGACGGACAATGCCGTCGAAGAAGGCACGTGCCACGGACGCGGCTGTGTACGGGTGGCCGAGCGCGATGAAGTGCGCGTACTTGGAGAAGCGGTCGACCACCGTGAGGATGACGGACTTGCCGCCCACCTTGGGGAGGCCCTCGATGAAGTCCATGGAGATGTCGGCCCAGACCTGTGAGGGCACCTCCAGTGGCTGCAACATCCCCGCTGGCCGCAGGGTCTCCGTCTTGTTGCGCTGGCATATCTCGCAAGAGCGCACCCAGTCCCGGACCAAAGCCCGATCACTGGGGATGTAGAAGTCGGCGCGGAGACGGTGGAGGGTCTTCTGAATACCCTCATGGCCCGACGAATGGGCAAGCAGCAACACCTGGTGCCGGAGGTCGTCGTGGTCGGGAACGAAGATGCTGCGCCCATGCAAGAGGAGTCCCTCCGCAAGGCGCCACGGCGCGTCGAGCTCGCCCGCCTCCAGCTGCTGCCGCAGGAGCTGGGCGTCCGGCGCCGCAGCAGTGGCCCGGCAAATGGCGTCGAAGAGGGCGAAGGAGGGCCCCGAGCAGATGCACAGCGCCGTCCCCGCGGGGGCGCTGTCCGCTGCCTCGTCGTCAGCGTCGCGGCGAGATAGGGCGTCGGCCAAAGTGTTGAGGCACCCCGGACGGTACTCCACAGTGAAATCAAAGCCGAACAGCTTGCTGATCCACTGATGCTGCGGCACGGTAGACAACCATTGGTCCAGCAAGTACTTCAGGCTATAGTGGTCCGTGCGAATCTGGAACGAGCGCCCCCAAAGATAGGGACGCCAATGGCACATGGCCTGCACCAAGCCAATGAGCTCCTGCTCGTACGCCGCGAGCTTGAGGTGACGTGCGGCGAAGGGCCGGCTGAAGTAGGCGAGAGGCCCCTCACCCTGGTGAAGCACGGCGCCGAACCCCACCCCGGAGGCGTCGCAGTCGACGATGAACGGCCGTGTGAAGTCCGGCATCTGGAGGACGGGGCCCGTCGTGAGGGCCCCCTTCAGGGCCTCGAATGCCGCGGTGGCCTCGTCATCCCAGGCGAATGCATCGCGACGCAGTAGTCATGTGAGAGGTGTCGCGATGAGGCCGAAGTCCCGGATGAATTTCCGTTAGTACCCGGCGAGGCCTACGAAGCCGCGAAGAGCGCGCGGTGAGCGAGGTGGCGGCCAAGCCGCGACGGCCGCCACCTTGTCGGCGTCCATGGCCACCCCCTCGGCGGAGATGACGTGGCCAAGGTAGGCGACCGATGTCGTCCCGAACGAGCACTTCGAGCGCTTAAGGTGGAGATGATGCGCTCGAAGCTCGTTGAAGACGATGGCGACGTGCTATAGGTGCTCCGCCCACGAGGTGCTGTAGATAAGAATATCATCAAAGAAAACGAGCACAAACCGACGTAAATAGGGGCGGAGGACATCGTTCATCAGGGCCTGAAACGTCGCTGGGGCATTGGTGAGGCCGAAAGGCATCACCACAAACTCGAAGTGGCCATGATGAGTCCGAAACGCCGTCTTGGCGATGTCGTCCGGGTGCATGCGCACCTGGTGGTAGCCTGACCGGAGGTCGAGCTTGGTGAAGAAGCGCGCCCCATGGAGCTCATCGAAGAGCTCGTCCACCACCGGAAGAGGGAACTTGTCCTTGAGCGTGAGGGCGTTAAGGGCGCGGTAGGCGATACAGAAGCGCCATGTGCCATCCGCCTTGTGGACGAGCAGCACCAGCGCCGAGAACGGCGACGTGGAGATACGGATGATTCCCGCGGCGAGCATGAGTGCGCACTGGCGCTCGAGCTCGTCCTTCTGCAGCTGGGGGTAGCGGTACGGCCGTACTGCCACCAGCGCCATGTCCGGGGCGAGGTGAATACGGTGATCATATACCCGGACCGGCGGGAGACCGTGCGGCTCGTCGAAGAGATCGCCATGCTGCTGTAGGAGGTGGGCCAGCAGGGGGTGCTTGGTGTCGAGGTCGGCCATGGCGAGCTGAAGCTGCGGTGCCAGAGCGGCGCCCCCAATGCCCTCCCAACGGACGCGGCGGCCCTGATGCCAGAAGGTCATCGTCAGCGCGGCGAAGTCCCACAGTATGGGCCCGAGGGTCCGCAAGAAGTCCACGCCGAGGATGAAGTCGAAACAGCCCAAGTCGATGCCGGCGCACGTGATGGTGAAGTGCTCGTCGCCGATAGAGAGCGACACGTGCTGCGTCACGCCGTGGCAGCGAAGGCGGTCGCCGTTGGCCACGGTGACGCGAAGATGATCGCCGCCCGTCGGCTGGAGACCCAAGCGGCGCATGGTGGCCTCCGGCAGGAAATTATGCATGGAGCCGGTGTCGAGGATGGCCACCAGACGCTCGCCGTGTATCGTCACCGGCAGTAGCATCGTCTGCTCGTTGCGGATACCCGCTAGCGCATAGAGCGAGACCACGCACGCCGTGGCCGGCGTGGGCTCGAGGGTGGCCTCCGACGGTGTATCGGCGGGTGTGTCCGCCTCGCCGTCGTCGACCGTCTCCAAGTAGAAGAGGCGCGGGTAGACGTGGCCCGACGCGTAGGGCTTGTCGCAGTTGAAGCATAGGCTGAGGCGACTGCGCTCCAGTTGCTGCACCGGGGTGAGGCGCCAAAAAGTACGCGGCGCAACCGCTGGAGTGGCCGGGGGTGGCCGTGTGGTCGGCGCGGCAGGCGGCAGGGGCCAGGCGGGCGGTTGGGTCCCGTGGCTCGGGGGGGCGGCTGCATAGCCTGGGCGCGGCGCTCGTAGGCCCGAGCGTAGTGCATCGCCGTCTGCAGGTCGTGGGGGGCCTGGAGTTCCACGTCCACCCGTATGTGGTCCGGGAGGCCGCCGATGAAGAGCTCCGCGCGCTGCTGACCCGTCACGCCCGGGGCGTGGCACGCGAGGGCCTGGAAGCGATCGGTGAAGTCCTGCACCGTGGATGTGAAGGGGAGGCGCCCAAGCTCCGCGAGGCGGCTCCCGCGAATTGGCGACCCGAAGCGAAGGAGGCATAGCTCCCGAAAACGGTCCCAGGGAGGCATGCCGCCCTCGTCCTGCTCGAGGGCGTAGTACCACGTCTGGGCGGCGCCCCGGAGGTGGTAGGAGGCGAGCCAGGTGCGGTCCGACGCCAGGGTGCGCTGCCCGCGGAAGAACTGCTCACACTGGTTGAGCCAGTTCAGGGGGTCCTCCGACCCGTCGAATGTGGTGAAGTCGACCTTGGCGTAGCGGGGCGGTGGCGGTGGCGGTGGGGCGGCGCCGTGGCCGTACGCCCCGGCGCGGTCCTCATGGGGACGCGCGAAGCCCACGGCGGCGGTGCCCGGGAGGGTGGGCAGCGGCGGTTCCCTGGCGGCGGTGTAGACTGGCGGGGGTGATGACTTGGCGAGCCAAGCCGGCAGCGGCGATGGCGACGGGGGGAAGCGTATCTGGTGGATAGGTACGCCTCCCGGGGCGGTGGAACCCGGCCCGGCGGTGGAGGGAGGTGGCCACTGTGGCCAGGACAGCGCCGGGGACGGCGGCGGCTGCAGCTACACGCCCGTGAACGCCGGCAGCCAGGGCGAGGGCGCCGGCACGGTGAAGACCGGGGGCTGCGGTGGCGCCGGGGGCCCTTGGGAGCCCATCAAGAACAGCCGGATCCCTTGGACGGCGGTGGCGAGGTCGTTGAAAGCCCCGCTCAACTGCTCGGGGGTGTAGATGACGGGTGCGGCGGGGGCGGCGTCCGTGGAGGCGGTGGCGGCCGTGGTGGCAGCGGCGGCCGTTATAGCTGGCCAAACGGGCCGGGCCGAGCGGGCCGGCCCGAGGCATGGAAAATAAAGCATGGCCTGGGCACGGCCCGGCACGGATCTTAACGGGCCGTGCCCCGGCACGGGCCCGGTCCGTGCCGTGCCCCAGCTCCGATCGAGGCCCGTGGGCCGGCCCGGCACGGCACGGCACGATTAGTTTTTTTTTTATTTTTTTACCTATTTTTATTAAAAACATAGTTTTTGGGCCGTATTTAAGCCTATCGGGCCGTATTTCCGCGTGTCGGGCCGTGCCTGCCGTGCCGGCCGGGCCGTTGACGGGCCGCCGCGCCGTGCCGCGACTTGATGTAAGGCCCGTGGGCCGGCCCAGCACGGCACGATTGGCTAACGTGCCTGTCGAGGTGTGGACTCGGCAAATCCCAAAGTTGTGTACCTCGGGTTGATTGAGGGGGAGAGAGTATGAACGTTGGTGATCACGACGGCTAACAGGGGCCGAGTTTACCCAGGTTTGGCCCCTCGAGATGAGGTAAAGACCTACTCCTGCTTGTCTGGTATTATCGAGGTGGCTACAATGGCGAGATGGCAATCTCACTAGGATTTGCCTGTGTGTTTCTTGAACTAGGTGGCGCACCCTCCTGGCCTTTATATCACAGGCCAGGTCTCGGGTGGACGGTGCGGATTGCACATTACAGGATAGGGAAAATCATCACCGGCCTAACCGGCTACTTGGGCCACACGGTACACTTCATGGGCTTCTCTTGGCGTGACCCAGGTACCACCACCGTGGGGTACCCGAAAGGTAGCCCCACGACAGTAGCCCCCGAGTGCTTAGTCGAATCGCAGAGTCGAGTAAAGGACTCCTTCCTCCGGGCACGCCACCTGGTTCCTTTACTAGTCAACCTTCGGCTGCAATTGTCTTGAATAATCGGGTGCTCCTCATGATCTTCTTGATTCGCCAACTTTCGACTGTCGTTGTCCTTAGTCATCGGGTGCGCGAACAGCGCTCCCGATGGGAGTAGCCCCCGAGAATAAGCTGAATTGCTTGTAATTGAGGTTAAACTCAATTTTTTTCAGTCGCAAAGTCCGCTCCCGATGGGAGTAAAAAGATGACTCGAAATGCCCGAGTCAAAACTGGCCTTGCTCGACTTACTTTGTACTCAGCCTTGATGGCCTACTGAATTGACTTAAACTCAGCTCTGAAAGCTTACTGGTTGTTCATCCACTCGAATGATGAATTCGGGTGTCATCAGCTTTGTAAAGCTTACTATGTACTTGTCTCACTCGAATGGATTGTCGAGTGCTCTGCCAGATCGTTGGCTTACTTGATACGAATCCATAGTGACGTCAGGGATGACATCAATGATGACGCTTCTTGGCACACTCTGCGCCCGACGGGACGTGACGAAGTGGGCCCACTGTCGCAGCGGCCGCCGTTGAATTTGGACCATTGGGCGCGAAATTTTCGCGAAGTGATGATGACGCCTTGGTTCCCGTGCGTAGTGGAGGGTGACAATTGCCCTCTCCGCGCGACACGTGGACGGCCGGATGGTTGCTTCGGGCTACGGTTCCGTGGATGACGGCTAGGATGAACTGCCCCCGCGGTATATAATTTTCACCGCGGCATGGGAACAGTTCACCAAGCCTTCATTCCCGTCTTCTCCGCTGCCTCATCTCCATTGCCATTCGCACCGAGATCTCCAGAAGCTCTCCCCTCCTCCGCTTGCACCATGGGCCAGAAGAGGGTGAAGGGAGCGGAAAGCTCCGCCGCCGGCGACGACGCCGGCATGAAGAAGTTGGAGGGCGATTGGGGGAAGTCGTCCGTGAAGGCGGCGGAGCTGGACAACCTCCGAGAGCAGGGATTGCTGCCGCCGACGAGCACGGCGACGACGCGCGCCCCCGGTAAGGATGTGATCCCCTCTCCTCGCGATGGGGAGCGCGTGTGCTTCGTGGAATTCCTTCCACGGGGATTCGGGTTCCCCATCCACGATTTTGTTCGTGGTCTTCTTTTCGCCTATGGGATTCAGATCCATGATCTGAATCCCAACAGCGTCTTGAGCATCGCGAGTTTTATTGTGTTATGCGAGTGCTTTCTGGGGATCGCACCCAACTGGAACCTCTGGAAGTCGCTCTTCATGGTGCGACGGATGGTGGGGCGGTCGAAGCAGACGTTTCCTGTAGGCAGCTTCGGAATCCAGCTGCGCGGCGACACGTGCTTCTTCCAGCTGAAGAAATCTGACTCCGTCCAGAACTGGCGGAAGAAATGGTTCTACATCAGGTGGGACCAAGAAGGCCTTCCCGAGTTCGCCGCTGATCGACCTCTGCGAAGGACCAATGCCTGGTCGCACTCCCTGTCAAAGGAGGACAAGGAGTCGACCAAGCCACTGCTGGCGCTGCTCCGCGGATTGCTGACGACGCTCGGACGCGAGACAGGTGGCATTCACCTTATCGCGACTTTCCACAAGCTGAAGGTGCAGCCGCTGCGTCGACGCGAACAACCAATGTGGGAGCTCACAGTCGACACCTCGCTCGATGATGCACAGATCGCGACTAAGGTGAGGAACATCACCAGCCTCCGGGTCGCCGATCCGTGCAACGTTAAGTGCCCGGTCGAACCATACGGGCCAAACAACCCCGTACCTGAGGTAAGCACCTTGAACTCTCTTTGCTTTGCTTTAGTCGAATGTTTTTCTTGACTCGCCGTTCTCCTCGCTGTTCGTCAGGATCGAAGAGCTTATGTGAGCCTTCCTCCGCTGATGGAGAACGGACCTCACGACGAGGCCACAGTCGTCGAGCAGGACGACGATGAAGACGAACTCCCTTCTGCCCACTCGCCGTGCGAAGAGGTGGAAGAGGACGATGAAGACGAAGAACCGCTGCAGAAGCGGCGAAGGCGAAAGAGTGGCGAATCCGCTTCGGGGTCGTCACCTTTGAAGGAAGTGGTTGTGGAGGACAAGGAAGCCCGCGAATCGTCCTCTGTTGCGAGTGAGCCGGAGGATCCTCTGTCCGTGCCTCCACTGAATTCAGCGCCGCCCGCTGGGTTTGTGAAGATGGCATCTCCTCCCATGAGCAGCGAGGATGAAGATGTCAACAGGTAAGCCTTTGCGAGTACGCTTTTTTTGTCTTTGTTCTTCTTTCGACTCCTTGGACGCTTTTCTGAATTTTTGCTTCTTTATACAGTCATCACACTGGTGGTGCCTGCTCTTCACCTCGCGATGAGGAACATCAGTCCGCGGCTGTCCTGTAGCGGACCACTGGGGCACCCGAAGAGGCGCTTGAGGCTAATAATCCCTTGCCGTTGAAGACGTCAACCTCCACGAGGCCAGAAAGAGCTGTTGATACGACTGCCGTGGATGCTGAGCTGCTTGGGCACGTGTTTTTGGAAAAACCAATTCTGACTTCTCTTCTGATCTTCTTGGTCCAATGTGCCTAAGCAAGCGTTCCTGATGCTCCCCCTGAGCGCTATCAGAAAGAATCGACTCGCCTTTCTTCATCTCCAAGGTTTTCTGAAAGTATACTCTGTCTTAACCCTGCAAATTCTTGTGTCGGGTGCGCGAACAGCGCTCCCGATGGGAGTAGCCCCCAAAGATGTGCGTGACTAGGATAGTCGGGCACAGATTGACACTTTTGCTCCTTTGCACAGCCGTTTTGTCGCCAGCTGCTGGAGGGAGCCACGTCCTTCATGCGCATGGAGAAGGAGGGGGGTCGACTCCGCATTGCTCTGGAGCAAGCCAACAGTGAGTACCAACCCGCGCATTCAGGAGGTGTGTCGACTATCTTCGTTTTTAATTTTGATCCGGTGATTCACAGGCGAAAGGGAGAGTCTGGCGAAGCGGGTCGCCGAGCTGGAGAAGTCCCTGGGTGCAGCTCAAAAGCGTGAGCGAACCCAGGGTGATCTAGAGAAGACCCAGGTTGAACGCTTGCTCGCACTCGCCAAAGTAATCGGAGGTAAGTATCTCGGCTCATTGCCTACTTTGTCTTGTGTCGACTTCTGATGTGATACAAGTGTGGTCATCTTCATTGTTCAGAGCCGTGCGGAGGCGCTCCTCCAGAAGAGACTTCCAGTGAGAATGTCGACCTGGAGACGGCTGTTGGCTTCGTTGACCGCGCCCATGCGTATGCTTCGACTGCACTGCAGCAATCTTCGGCGGCGCTGCAGAAGTCGAAAGATGCCCTGGCGAGTGTGCATCGGAGCATCTTCCCCAACCAGCCGTCGCCGGCCGATGTTGATGCGCTTGCGGCCCCGTTTGAAGGCGAGGCGACCACCCTAGCGGACTACACGCAACTGGAACCTCTGGAAGTCGCTCTTCATGGTGCGACGGATGGTGGGGCGGTCGAAGCAGACGTTCCCTGTAGGCGGCTTCGGAATCCAGCTGCGCGGCGACACGTCCTTCTTCCAGCTGAAGAAATCTGACTCCGTCCAGAACTGGCGGAAGAAATGGTTCTACATCAGGTGGGACCAAGAAGGCCTTCCCGAGTTCGCCGCTGATCGACCTCTGCGAAGGACCAATGCCTGGTCGCACTCCCTGTCAAAGGAGGACAAGGAGTCGACCAAGCCACTGCTGGCGCTGCTCCGCAGATTGCTGACGACGCTCGGACGCGAAACAGGTGGCATTCACCTTATCGCGACTTTCCACAAGCTGAAGGTGCAGCCGCTGCGTCGACGCGAACAACCAATGTGGGAGCTCACAGTCGACACCTCGCTCGATGATGCACAGATCGCGACTAAGCTGAGGAACATCACCAGCCTCCGGGTCGCCGATCCGTGCAACGTTAAGTGCCCGGTCGAACCATACGGGCCAAACAACCCCGTACCTGAGGTAAGCACCTTGAACTCTCTTTGCTTTGCTTTAGTCGAATGTTTTTCTTGACTCGCCTTTCTCCTCGCTGTTCGTCAGGATCGAAGAGCTTATGTGAGCCTTCCTCCGCTGATGGAGAACGAACCTCACGACGAGGCCACAGTCGTCGAGCAGGACGACGATGAAGACGAACTCCCTTCTGCCCACTCGCCGTGCGAAGAGGTGGAAGAGGACGATGAAGACGAAGAACCGCTGCAGAAGCGGCGAAGGCGAAAGAGTGGCGAATCTGCTTCGGGGTCGTCACCTTTGAAGGAAGTGGTTGTGGAGGACAAGGAAGCCCGCGAATCGTCCTCTGTTGCGAGTGAGCCGGAGAATCCTCTGTCCGTGCCTCCACTGAATTCAGCGCCGCCCGCTGGGTTTGTGAAGATGGCATCTCCTCCCATGAGCAGCGAGGATGAAGATGTCAACAGGTAAGCCTTTGCGAGTACGCTTTTTTGTCTTTGTTCTTCTTTCGACTCCTTGGACGCTTTTCTGAATTTTTGCTTCTTTATACAGTCATCACACTGGTGGTGCCTGCTCTTCACCTCGCGATGAGGAACATCAGTCCGCGGCTGTCCTGTAGCGGACCACTGGGGCACCCGAAGAGGCGCTTGAGGCTAATAATCCCTTGCCGTTGAAGACGTCAACCTCCACGAGGCCAGAAAGAGCTGTTGATACGACTGCCGTGGATGCTGAGCTGCTTGGGCACGTGTTTTTGGAAAAACCAATTCTGACTTCTCTTCTGATCTTCTTGGTCCAATGTGCCTAAGCAAGCGTTCCTGATGCTCCCCCTGAGCGCTATCAGAAAGAATCGACTCGCCTTTCTTCATCTCCAAGGTTTTCTGAAAGTATACTCTGTCTTAACCCTGCAAATTCTTGTGTCGGGTGCGCGAACAGCGCTCCCGATGGGAGTAGCCCCCAAAGATGTGCGTGACTAGGATAGTCGGGCACAGATTGACACTTTTGCTCCTTTGCACAGCCGTTTTGTCGCCAGCTGCTGGAGGGAGCCACGTCCTTCATGCGCATGGAGAAGGAGGGGGGTCGAATCCGCATTGCTCTGGAGCAAGCCAACAGTGAGTACCAACCCGCGCATTCAGGAGGTGTGTCGACTATCTTCGTTTTTAATTTTGATCCGGTGATTCACAGGCGAAAGGGAGAGTCTGGCGAAGCGGGTCGCCGAGCTGGAGAAGTCCCTGGGTGCAGCTCAAAAGCGTGAGCGAACCCAGGGTGATCTAGAGAAGACCCAGGTTGAACGCTTGCTCGCACTCGCCAAAGTAATCGGAGGTAAGTATCTCGGCTCATTGCCTACTTTGTCTTGTGTCGACTTCTGATGTGTTACAAGTGTGGTCATCTTCATTGTTCAGAGCCGTGCGGAGGCGCTCCTCCAGAAGAGACTTCCAGTGAGAATGTCGACCTGGAGACGGCTGTTGGCTTCGTTGACCGCGCCCATGCGTATGCTTCGACTGCACTGCAGCAATCTTCGGCGGCGCTGCAGAAGTCGAAAGATGCCCTGGCGAGTGTGCATCGGAGCATCTTCCCCAACCAGCCGTCGCCGGCCGATGTTGATGCGCTTGCGGCCCCGTTTGAAGGCGAGGCGACCACCCTAGCGGACTACACGCGTGCTCAGACGGTACGCGGCTCAGAGTTCACTTTCCGGCTTTTGCTTGGCCATGAGGTCGCAGGCGACTTCGAGGCAGTTGTCAGCGACTTTCCTCGAAAACCCGATGGCAAGACCAAGTCGCTAAACAGCGTCAAGGCAAAAGCGAGTCAGTTAGCTGTTAAGCTAATTGATACCTTTGAGAGGAAGCTTGCCAGGGCTGCAGAGTTAGCCTCCAAGAAGAGTCGCTCGCAGTCGGAGTCTGCAGTGTAGTCTTTGTAGTAGGGTTCCCCTTTGATTCGCCTTTTGTAGTGAACTTAATGAAGTCTTTTTATCAATGCATTTTCTGATTCCTCCATGTGAATGTACCTCTTCGAGTCTTTTGCTAGAATGAATATGGCTTCTGTTTGACACCACCTAACTTGGCAGCCTGATGAAAATGCTGCTCTTGAAGTCGCCGAGGCCAGCTGTGTAAATGAGGGTGAGGGTACCTCTTCTGCTGTGCCTGCTCGCCAACAGCACCCAGCTGGTCCAACTCCCACATGAAGCGTGAACGACCAGCGGGTGTTTAACTATATGAGGAACAAGATCGTCGAACTTGAGTCGAAGCTGCGGATAGCTGAAGTGGAGCTTGAACACCTCAGGGCGCATTCCGCTGGGCCGTTCAATCAGCGCGAACGGTTCCTGCTTGACCAAATTGATCTGATATGTCGACAGCTACAAGGTTGGACTCTAGCTGCTTTGCTTTTATTTCTTCATGCTTGTGTTGTTCTGCAACTTGACCCGTTAATTGCAGTTGTTAGCCCCGACTGGCAAGCCGAGAACACTCGAGTGGACGAGCGCGTGGAGAGGGAAGCCACCAGTAACTCGGTCGAAGCTCGTCAATTCTGGGTGCATAAGGGAGAGGGCCGTATACTTGCGCGGATGCTGGATCGCACCTGGCGAGCTGCGTTCGTTCTTGAAGGTTGCAGGAAAGCACTCTGGCAAATCAACAGAGTGTTCTTCCCCCTTGGTGAGCAGCCGACTGGATTGCCCGCGCTGTTGGAGAGGTTCCGCAGTAGCAGGGCGTTGAAGGAGGTCATCTTCGGTCAGCTTGTTGCCGGGGCCAACACGGCGTTTGCTTATGTTCGACTGCATCGACCTCATGTTCCCTTGGACAGAATACTTGATGGCTTGCCTAGAAAAGTTGATTACGCTGAATCCCTTGCGGCTGCACGTCAGGCGATGCAACAGGTCCTGAATCATACAGAGCGACTTGTAGGGCCACTTGATGCACCAAAGGAAGAGCCTGTCGAATAAGAATAGCAATTTGTTGTTGTATGATGTTAGCTTGTAACGTAAATATACATGTATGTATGCCCATGTGATGTTATTCGCTGAATGTATAACGTGTGATTTTGCACTCGTAAACCTGTATGGCGCGAGCCCCCGAGTGAATCGAGTGGCGGCCTAGGATTTTTTAGTTTATGCCTGTGTGGCGCAGCCCCCGAGTGATTCGAGTGGCAGCCTAGACTGGACTTAGACCTGTATGGCGCGAGCCCCCGAGTGGTTCGAGTGGCGGCCTACGATTTTCGAGTTATGTCTGTGTGGCGCAGCCCCCGAGTGATTCAAGTGGCGGCCTAGGCTGGACTTAGACCTGTATGGCGTGAGCCCCCGAGTGGTTCGAATGGCGGCCTAGGATTTTCGAGTTATGCCTGTGTGGCGCAGCCCCCGAGTGATTCGAGTGGCGGCCTAGGCTGGACTTAGACCTGTATGGCGCGAGCCCCCGAGTGGTTCGAGTGGCGGCTTAGGATTTTCGGGTTATGCCTGTGTGGCGCAGCCCCCGAGTGATTCGAGTGGTGGCCTAGGCTGGACTTAGACCTGTATGGCGCGAGCCCCCGAGTGGTTCGAGTGGCGGCCTAGGATTTTCGAGTTATGCCTGTGTGGCGCAGCCCCCGAGTGATTCGAGTGGTGGCCTAGGCTGGACTTAGACCTGTATGGCGCGAGCCCCCGAGTGGTTCGAGTGGCGGCCTAGGATTTTTGAGTTATGCCTGTGTGGCGCAGCCCCCGAGTGATTCGAGTGGCGGCCAAGGCTGTACTTTGACCTGTATGGCGCGAGCCCCCGCGTGGTTCGAGTGGCGGCCTAGGATTTTCGAGTTATGCCTGTGTGGCGCAGCCCCCGAGTGATTCGAGTGGCGGCCAAGGCTGTACTTTGACCTGTATGGCGCGAGCCCCCGAGTGGTTCGAGTGGCGGCCTAGGATTTTCGAGTTATGCCTGTGTGGCGCAGCCCCCGAGTGATTCGAGTGGCGGCCAAGGCTGTACTTTGACCTGTATGGCGCGAGCCCCCGAGTGGTTCGAGTGGCGGCCTAGGATTTTCGAGTTATGCCTGTGTGGCGCAGCCCCCGAGTGATTCGAGTGGCGGCCAAGGCTGTACTTTGACCTGTATGGCGCGAGCCCCCGAGTGATTCGAGTGGCGGCCTAGGATTTTCGAGTTATGCCTGTGTGGCGCAGCCCCCGAGTGATTCGAGTGGCGGCCAAGGCTGTACTTTGACCTGTATGGCGCGAGCCCCCGAGTGGTTCGAGTGGCGGCCTAGGATTTAAGTTGATTGCTCGCAAAGGAAGAAATGACAAGTCTTTTTCTTCGAATATCTTTATTGATTCTCGCAGACAGGCCGCCTCATTAAAACCCTTCCAGTCCCCTTAGGTACCCTGGCGAGGGAAAGAGTGCGTAAAAAACCTGCTGCTACTTAACAAGGTGAAGTTTACAAGCTGGGGTCGATCAGGCGTAGAAGCGGCGTAACTGTGCCACGTTCCACGGATTGCTGCAGACTGTCCCCGTCTTCGAGTCCTTCAGGCGGTAAGCTCCGTTGCCGATTGCCTCTGTCACAATGTATGGCCCCTCCCATGGGGAGGCGAGTTTGTGCACCTTCTTCTGCTTGAGCCGGAGAACCAGGTCCCCTGGGACGAATGCTCTAGGCCGCAGTCGCCGACCGTGGTAGTTGCGCAGGTCTTGCTGGTAGACGGCTGTGCGGCTGAGGGCGATGTCGCGTGCTTCATCCAGGACATCCACATCATCTTCAAGTGCTTCTTCCGCATCAGACTCGTCGTATGCCACCACTCTTGGAGCATCAAATTTGATGTCGCAGGGCAGGACTGCTTCGGCACTGTACACCATGAAGAATGGTGTATACTGGGTAGATCTGTTTGGCGTGGTGCGTAGGCTCCACAGCACACTTGGTAACTCCTCCAACCAGGCTCCCGCGGCTCGCTTCAATGGTACTCACAGACGCTTGTTGATGCCTTTACTGACTAGGCCGTTGGCCTTCTCGACTTGCCCATTGGACTGCGGGTGCGAGACGGATGCATAACTGAGCTTGATGCCTTGTTCAGAGCAAAAATCCCTGAATTCTTCGGCTGTGAAGTTCGTCCCGTTGTCGGTGATGATGCCGTGCGGCACACCGAACCTGAAGATGATCGACCTGATAAAGTTGACCGCTGAGGTTGCGGTTGAGCTTGTGATTGGGACTGCATCGATCCACTTCGTGAACTTGTCGACTGCCACCAGGAGGTGAGTGTGCCCGCCTGGGGAGGATTTCTTGAAGGGACCTACCATGTCGAGCCCCCATTGTGCGAAGGGCCATGCGAGTGGTATTGTCTTCAGTGCCGACGCTGGTGCATGCGGCTTGTTGGCGAACTCCTGACAGCCAACGCACTTTTTTACCAGTTCTTCTGCGTCTTGCATTGCGGTGGGCCAGTAGAACCCTGCTCGCAAGGCCTTGGCCACCAGTGCTCGACTGCTTGCGTGGTGCCCGCATATGCCGGCGTGGATGTCGAGTAAGATAGCTTGGCCGTCGGCTGGATCGATGCACCTTTGGAGGACTCCTGAGATGCTTCTCTTGTAGAGCTCGCCATTGATGATGGTGAAGGCTTTGGAACGGCGGACGATGCGTCTGGCTTCGACTGGGTTCACCGGCAACCGCTGGTGCAGCATGTAAGCCAGATACGGGCTTGTCCACGTGGGTTTGACCAACATTATCTCCATGGGCTCCTTCTCCGTGCTTGGCGGGTTGGCAGCGCTTGTTGTCGATGTAGAGGGTCCTGGCGGGTGCCGGACCTTGATTGAGCGTTGTGTGATGCACTCGAGGAAAACTCCGGGTGGCACCGGAGCTCGATCCGAACATAGGTTGGCTAGGGCGTCAGCTTCTTCGTTGCTTTCGCGGCCAATGTGTCGTAGTTCGCAGCCGTCGAAGAGGCCCTCCAGTTGATTGTACAGCTCCCTGTAGGCTATCATGTTGTCAGCGATGGCGTCGCACTGCTTCATGGTTTGCTGCACAACCAGGTAGGAGTCGCCGTAGATCATGAGGCGAGTGGCGCCGCAGTTCTTGGCCATCCGCATGCCGTGGATCAAGGCTTCATACTCTGCTTCGTTGTTGGAGGGTGTTGAGAATTTCATCTGCAGCACGTACTTCAGCTTGTCGCCTTTGGGTGAGATGAGCACAACTCCTGCTCCGGCTGAGTTGAATTTTTTGGATCCATCGAAATACATTGTCCAAGCGCTGGACAAGTCGGGCTCATCAGGTAGCTGCGTTTCTATCCACTCTGTGGTAAACTCTGGGAGGACCTGGGCCTTGATTGCCTTCGGGTGTACATACTTCAACCCCCATGGCCCTAACTCGACAACCCACTTGGCGACTCTTCCTGTCGCGGCTGGGTTGGTGAGGATGTCGGATAGGGCAGAGGAGCTTACCACCGTGATCGGGTGCTCAGAGAAATAGTGGACCACCTTCCTGGACGTCATGAAGACTCCATATGCCAGCTTCTGGTAGTGCGGGTACCGCTGCTTGGAATCAGTTAGCACCTCGCTGAGGTAATACACAGGTCGCTGAATAGGGTGACTCTTTCCTTCTTCCTCCTGCTCGACTACGAGTACGGTACTAACCACCCTGTTCGTGGCCGCCACATACAGGTACAATGGCTCATTCTCCTGTGGTGCCACCAGCACTGGAGGGGTTGTGAGGGTCTCCTTCAGTTTGTTGAATGCGTCTTGTGCCTCCTCTGTCCACTCGAACTTATCTGCCTTTTTCATCAGTTGGTAGAAGGGCAGGGCCTTTTCTTCCAACTTACTAATAAACCGACTGAGCGCTGCGACTCTGCCGGCTAGGCGTTGTACTTCATGAAGCTTGGTTGGTGCAGGCATGTCGAGTATGTTCTGCACCTTCTCAGGGTTGGCTTCGATTCCTCTCGCAGAAACAAGATACCCCAGCAATTCTCCGGCTGGGACGCCGAAGACGCACTTGTCTGGGTTTAACTTGATCTGGTACTTGTTGAGCGCGTCGAAGACCTTGCGGAGGTCGTCGATGAGGCTGTCCTCTGTGCGGGTGGTGACGACTATGTCGTCGACGTAGACCTGGACGATCTGTCCTATGAACTTCTTCAGGCAGGCCTACATCGTGCGCTGGTATGTAGCTCCAGCATTCTTCAACCCGAAGGGCATCATCTGGTAACAGAATACACCATGTGGTGTGATGAACGCCGTCTTCTCCTGATCCTCGACTTTCATCCTGATCTGCTGGTACCCGGAGTAGGCATCCAGGAAGGATAGGCGTGCGCAACCTGCAGTCGAATCGACGATCTGATCAATCCGCGGGAGCGGAAAGTGATCTTTGGGGCAGCACTTGTTGATGGTGGTGAAGTCGACGCACATGCGGAGTTTCTTCGTCTTCTTCTTTTCCACCAGTACCGGGTTTGCTACCCACTCTGACTCCTTTATCTCTCGAATAAATCCGGCGTGAAGCAGCCGGTCAATCTCCTTGCTGATGGCATCTCTCTTGGGACCCGTGAAGCGCCTCATGGTCTACTTGACTGGTCTGGCGTCTTTGCGGACGCGTAAGGAGTGCTCGGCGAGTTCCCTTGGTATACCTGGCATGTCAGAAGGTTGCCAGGCGAATATCTTCCAGTTCTCACGCAGGAACTCGACGAGCGCGCTTTCCTATGCGCTAGTCAGGCTTGATGACACCCTGACTGTCTTATCGGCGTCCGTCGGGTGTACCTGATGGGCCCTTGTGTCGTCGCTTGTGTTGAATGCCGAGTCCTTGGATGATTTCTTCCGTGGCGGAAACAGAGTCTTGTCGTTGTCGACTGCCATCATCTCCAGGTGCTCGTCCATCCCGAAGAACTCAGAAATCCTGCTGAACTCGCGGTCGTAGCTATGAGACCGGTCAAAATCGCCTTTCACCGTGATGACCCCCTTTGGTCCTGGCATCTTGAGCAGGAGGTAGGCGTAGTGGGGCACTGCCATGAACCTGGCAAAGGCCGGACGACCCAGTATGGCGTGATATTGCGACTTCCAGTCGACTACCTCGAAGTCGATCGCCTCTCGTTGGAAGTTTTCGGGTGTGCCGAATATAACCTCGAGTGTAATTGTTCCCATGGGCGTGACTGCTTGCCCTGGTACTATACCGTGGAAGGTATTTGCTGATGGCGTTAGGTTGGATGTTGACCTGTTCATCCTTCTTATGGTGTCGGCGAAGATGATATTGATACCGCTGCCTCCATCCATGAACACCTTCTTTAAGGTGTACTCCCCGATCTGAGCTTCAACTACCAGAGCAGCGTGCCCGGGTCGTGGGATCGCCGGTGGGTGGTCTGCTCTGGAAAAAGTGATCGCTGTTTCTGAGCCTCTCAGGTAATCGGGTACTGCAGGTGGGTTGGTGAGTGCTTGGTAGACCTGACGGGTGATGATTTTCTGGGTCCTGTTGGAAGGACATCCCTTCTGTATCATGTTAATCTGCCCACGTGCTGCCGGGAACACGTTAGCAGGATCCTGCGGCTGTGGCTGTGGTTGCTGTTGCTGCTGCGGGTAGAAGGCCAACGCTGCCTGCGCTGGGTTGGCGACTGCAGGAGCAGGCGGCGCCTGGAGAGCCAGCTGTGCGGCTGGCTGTGCCACGGGTGCTGCTTGGTTGTCATGCTGTCCGTTCTGAGGGACTATTCGGGCAAACGCCCTGTATATCTTACGCGCCTTTCTGCAGTCCTTCAATAGGTGGCGGGATCCCCACTTGCCTGTTTCTGGGTCCCTAAACATATGATGCTTGCAGGGTTGCTCTAACTCTTCTTCTTCAGTCAGTGGGCGTCTCCGCCACTCGCGCTTGCGACTTCCATCTCCATGGTAGCCGCTGCCACTGCCCTGGTTGTACTGTCTTTCACTCTCACGGGGGGTTTCGAATCCCGCCGCTACTAACTCGATCAAGTCGTTGCCGACGTAACGCGGCTTCTTCTTCAGGCGCCCTTCTCGCCAGTTGCTAGGTCCTGCTTCTTGCCTCGGAGATCGTGGTGCATCACGGACAGAGTCTTCTCCATCTGCCCACTGGTTGGCTATCTGCATGAGCTCGATCATGTTCCTCGGCCTAAGCCTACCAAACTCTTCACGGAGGTCGCGGCGGTAAACGCCGTGCATGAATGCGTCCATTACCCTGTCTTCTGAGGTGGCTCCGTCCATGGTGTTGCGAAGCAAAGTCCACCGCTGGATGTACAAACGGAGTGGCTCGTCTCGACCTTGCTTGCACGCCTGGAGCTCAATGAGGGTTGTTGGCCTCGCGTATGTCCCCAGAAAGCTCTTCACGAAGGCGTTCCTGAACTCGTCCCAGGTGCTGAAAGCGTCCCTGGGCTGAGTGTTGAGCCACCCGCGTGCAGATCCTGTGAGCATCAACTGGATGTACTGCATGGCAGTAGTCGAAGTACCACCCTGACAGCTGCACGCGATGAGGTAGTCTTCCAGCCAGTCTCTTGGGTCTTGCTTCCCGTCGTACTTGGGTGTCTCCGCTGTTAACTTGAAGCCTTTGGGCATCTTCGTGTCACGGATGTTGAAGCTGAAACATGCGGCTCCGCGTGGCTTGAAGTTGTCGTCGTCGTAGTCGTTGGCTTGTGCACTCGCCGCTCGCATCCGTCGACTGCGGTCCACCCTTCTCTGTGCGATGACGTTACGGACATCTTCGCCTGGCTGCGGCTGTCGCAGTCGAATTGGGGCTGGGTCTGCAAGTGGTGCGGGTTCACGATCGCGGCGGCCTCGATTCTCGTGCACCCTTTCTGCTGGTGCTGACTTTGCCAGGACTTCCTCGACTTCCTTGAGGGATTGAATTTGTCGCCTATGAAGGCGGGCGTGGGCGTCACCCTCCGGCGGCTGTGTTAGTCGCAGGTAGGTTTCGACTGCCATGAGGGCCAAAGCGGGTGTCTTGGGGACGGGGATTCCGTCCGCATCCTCCGTCATGAATGACGACTCCAGATTGCGAGTGAGGTGGACGCGATCAGCCTCTGGCACCCGTGGCATGCGAGCCCTGTGACGTCCTCCTTGTGTGACTTCTTCCGATCCGGCCATGAACGAGTGTGCTGCCCTCCTGGCACTCGACGCGTCGGCTAATTCTTTGCGCCGAATCAGATCGGCCTTCTCTTGGCGGACTCGCTCGGACTCCTTCCAAAGCAAGTATTGGACCGCCAGTTGGTCTTCTCGGGGTTCATCTGGTGAAGGGAACGTGCCTTCGTCCACGTGCTTCATGGCCTTGATCGCCATCTCCCGAGTGATGGTGAGTCTTGTCACCCTGTCCGGCATGGTCACCTCCAGCGGGTATACGGGTTCCCCGCCGTTGGATCGTGCTGGGCTGGCCATATAAACTTGCGTGGGGTAAACCCTTCGAGTGGGGCTGATGCTCCCAGTCCTGCTTCCTTCGTCCGAGCTATGCTCAGAGTCGAAGATCACAGCAACGTGGCGGGTGCCACGGTCACTGCTACTGGCGACTCCGCGATGCTGAGGCGCGGTTGGCGTAGTCGAAATCGGCGTAGATTTTGGCTTCGTCCGGGGCGCGGACAAGAAGGTCGGAGTAGACTTGTTTCGTGCCCGGGTTGCAGTAGATGCGATTTTTCTGGTAACCGCGGGTATGGTCACCGCAGTCGCCGTTGACGCGGTCGTAGATGGTGCTGACGCAGTCGAAGTGGACGCGATCTTCACGGCAGTCGATGACGCGATCGCCGTGGCCGCAGTAGATGCGATCTTCGCGGCGGGTGGTGCCGCGGTCGGCGCAGTCGATGTAGATGCAGGCGCATCCGTCGCGCGCAACGTGGCCAGCGTGGGCCGGAGCGTTCCACGACTGTCCACCAGATAGCGCAGACTACCGAAGGTAATCCACGTGCTCTGTTGCAGCTCAACGTACGCCGGGAGATCCGTCGGCGAGTGCTGGACAAACTCGAGGAAGCCGGTGTAGATCGACTCCCTGGCGCTGATGCCGTTCTTCATTGCAGATGAGGCCGGCGCAACCATGACTCCAACGATCTGTTCTTCCCACAGACGGCGCCAATTATCGAGGTGTGGACTCGGCAAATCCCAAAGTTGTGTACCTCGGGTTGATTGAGGGGGAGAGAGTATGAACGTTGGTGATCACGACGGCTAACAGGGGGCGAGTTTACCCAGGTTCGGCCCCTCGAGATGAGGTAAAGACCTACTCCTGCTTGTCTGGTATTATCGAGGTGGCTACAATGGCGAGATGGCAATCTCGCTAGGGTTTGCCTGTGTGTTTCTTGACCTAGGTGGCGCACCCTCCTGGCCTTTATATCACAGGCCAGGTCTCGGGTGGACGGTGCGGATTGCACATTACAGGATAGGGAAAGCTATCACCGGCCTAACCAGCTACTTGGGCCACACGGTACACTTCATGGGCTTCTCTTGGCGTGACCCAGGTACCACCACCGTGGGGTACCTGAAAGGTAGCCCCACGACAGTGCCTAACGGGCCGTGCCTTTCACGGGCCGTGCCGCGCCGGCCCGTTTGGCCAGCTATAGCGGCCGTGGTGGCGGCGGCCGTGGTGGAGGGCGGCGGCGCGGAGGACGTGGAGGCGAACGGAGACGACGACATGATCGAACGAGAGCTAGCTGATACCAAGTTGGTAGGGGGCTAGGGCTCTACCAGTCCGACTGCGCAGATTGTATGGATGGAAGTGCTCAACACGAGAGGGAGGAGGGCGGCGCCGGCGGCCAGCCACCGCCGCGTGGAAGGAGCGACTCCTCTGGGAGTCGGCAACAATAATGATTATTGCTGCTTGATGTCTCACGTACGATTACAACTTGTTTATAAAGAGATAAACTGAATAAGATTAAATTGGCTAATCCCCTAGTTGGGCCCACGGTTGGACCCCCTCCTCTTATACGTGACGCCGGTCATAACACTAGCTCTACGTGTTGCATCCATCGGTGAAATGAGAAGCCAGGTTACGAATCGGGGAGGCGCTGCTACCATGAGAGAGGCGATCAAATTTTCGGAAAGCGAACTCACGTGACTATCTACTCGGATAAACCACACCAAGGATTGTCCCTTGTAGATACAACACTAGCTCTACGTGTTGCATCCATCGGTGAAATGAGAAGCCAGGTTACGAATCGGGGAGGCGCTACTACCATGAGAGAGGCGATCAAATTTTTGGAAAGCGAACTCACGTGACTATCTACTCGGATAAACCGCACCAAGGATTGTCCCTTGTAGATACATTGTTGTCGCTCTAGTAATTGTATATAAAGTTTACATGTACGGCGGTGCCGTTGGTGGTTGGGGCGGAGCTGGTCTGCGTGCCTCGGTGATGATCCAACCGGTTACGAATTGAGGAGGCGTTGCTACCATGAGAAATTTTTGGAAAGCGCACTCACGCGACTATTTGTAATGACGCCCGGCAATAAATTCTTTTCCGACATCGGCAAGCTCTTCATCGACATGGGGGTGATGCCACCGACGCTTCTGTTCCCACTACGCCATATGTGATCATCTCTCCCTTGATCACTCTGTTGTTTTAGTTTTTGCTACATTTTCTATTTCTAGTCTTTACTGTAGACATTATCTGCTCCTCTACTGTTTTAGTAGTACACATGTTTTTAGTCTAATCTTCAAATTCGTCGCCCTGATTTATTTACTGACTATTCAGATTAAACTTGTAGTAATTTGTGCATATATTCAACAGCAGCAACGAGCCAACAATCGACTGAATTTTGATGAAAAAAAAAAAAGAAACAAAAACTCGGTAGCTAGCTCTACGAGTCGTACGTGCATCGATCTATCTTCACCTGAGCAGATAAATCGATCGGTGAGCCAGGCGGCTAGCTAGGTCGGCGACTCGCGCGGCGCATATGATGATGGCGGACGGCGGCGACGAGGAGCAGCAGCTGCAGGCGGTGATGGCGGAGCCGGAGGAGTGTAGCAGGTGGGCGATGACGTGCCTCGTCGGCTGCGTGGGCGCCGGGGTCGTCTGCCTCTCCATGTACCTGATGGAAGCGATCAAATTTTCGGAAAGCGAACTCACGTGACTATCTACTCGGATCTACCTCATCGGACTCGTGTTGTTCTACTTCGGGCTCGCCAGTCGCCATCCTCGCCTACAGCTTCGCCTGCGTCTTCGAGCGCTTCATTGACGGCAATCCGCTCGGCTATCCGCTCCAAGGGTTGTCCCTTGTAGATACGTTGTTGTCGCTCTAGTAATTGTATTCGGGCGGAGCTAGAGCATTTGGAATTTGGAAACGTGGTGCAGGTGTGCCACAACACAGAAAAAACAACTTTAGGGGTGCATATGTGGTGAAAAATTACAAGTATACAAAGATTTTTTTTCCACCCGGTGTCCTGTGCACCCGGGTGGCTAGCAGTAGCTCCGTCCCTGATTGTATATACAATGTGCACTAGTGGAAACAGGGGCTTCGGTTTGGCCCTTCCGTCCCGGTTCCCTTACGGACCGGTACCAATCGTGCCACTAGTCCCGGTCATTGGTCCCAGGGCGCCCGCCAGGAACAGTCCCGGTTCGTAGGGGACCTACCGTCCCGGTTCGTGTTACGAACCGGTGACAAAGGGATGCGGGAGGAGGCGACAGAGGTGGGACCAGCCCGGACAATGCACTGTCCCGGTTCTATTTACAGACCGGGACTAATGGAGGGACTTTAGTACCGGTCCTTGTTACGGACCGGGACTAAATATATTCTATATCATCTTCCACCCCCCGACCCGGCCGTGGCCAGGCCGTGGCCATTTTTGAGCTCCGGGTTCATCTCCATTTTCTTAACCCTTGCTCCTCCCAACCACGAGTTCGGCCCCTATTTTCTCCACCATTTGTCAAGTTTGGCGGCACCTCATCTACCCGACGGTTAGCACTCCGGTGTTCCTTTTTTAGCTCATTTTGGTGCTACTTAGCAAATTTTATTTTTCTAGTGCTAGCAAGGTGTTTGATGAAATGCCTAAGTAAGAGATTTCATTTTTTTTACATGCAATTTTAGCTCAAATTAAAGTATAATGTATTGGGTTTACAGTTGTCCGGTGACCATCTTTACCATCGTCGATCGCCCGCGCCATCCCGTCGCCGGCACCTCCTCGGTGAGTCTTGTTTTTATCCCTTTTTAACTTATTGATATACTTTAGATGCATGTATATTATCTTACTTTTTTTATATGTATAGTGTGTCATGGTTTTGATATCCGTCCCCGTCGGTCCTCGTCCGGTCTATGACGATCCGGATGTCGTTGTTGAACCGGAAATTCCAACCGACCCTATCATCGAGTTTTTTGAAAATGAAATTAATGATTTGAAAGCAAAACTGGAAAGAAGTGAAAATCTCCGTCTCCAAACCCTAGAAGAGAAGATGAAATTGGAGCTCCATATTGCCGACATCGTCGATGAGCACAAGATCAAGATGGATGCAATGCGCTTGAAGATTAGAAAAATTAGAAATTATGCCATTCATAAAGAGGCTTGGTATCATTATGGTGTTGGTTCGATAGTTACCATAGTTGTGATTTTTATCGCATTTGTTGTTGGGCTTAAATTCTTTAGATAGTTGTATGTTAGTTTGAACCAATGTATGTTTGTGAGACTATATGTATTACATTTGGTTATTTGCTCTACTTTGGTTTGAATGTGATGAACTTATATATTAATTCACTTTATCACTGTTATATATTGAAGAAATAGTGTTAATGGTTTTTTATATTTTATTTATATAATGCAGATGAGTCAGATGAGTCGGCAATGGATGTACAGTGACCGACGTTATCCCGACTTTATTAATGGCATGCATTATTTTCTCCAAGTGGCTGAGAAAAACAAGCCGCCAAATGGTTTTATTTCATGTCCATGTAGTGTCTGCAAGAATACTCAGGACTACTCTACCTCACAAACCATTCACGTCCACCTGTTGAAGTCCGGTTTCATGGCCGGTTATAATTGTTGGACCAAGCATGGAGAAAGAGGAGTTATAATGGAAGACAATGAGGAAGAAGAGGATAATGACAACTATCCTATGTTCACTGATCACGGTGGTACATCAATGGGGGAAAATGAAGCTGAAAAAGAGCCCATTGTTGATAAGCCCGATGACGATCTTCGTCGGGCCATTTTTGATGCGAAGATAAACTGTGGAAGTCAAAACGAGAGGTTGAAGTTGGAGAGAATGTTAGAGGATCACAACAAATTGTTGTACCCAAATTGTGAATATGGGCAGAAAAAGCTGGGCACCACACTGGAATTGCTGCAATGGAAGGCAGAGAATGGTACTTCTGACAAGGGATTTGAAAAATTGCTGAAAATAATAAAGAAGATGCTTCCAAAGATAACGTATTGCCCCCCAGTATGTACGAAGCAAAGAAGGTTGTCTGCCCACTAGGATTAGAGGTGCAGAAGATACATGCATGCATCAATGACTGTATCCTCTACCGCGGCGAGGAGTACGGGAATTTAAATGCATGTCCGGTATGCGGTGCATTGAGGTATAAGATCAGGCGAGATGACCCTGGTGAAGTTGAGGACGAGGCGCGCCCCAGGAAGAGAGTTCCTGCGAAGGTGATGTGGTATGCTCCTATAATACCACGGTTGAAACGTTTGTTCCAAAACAAAGAGCATGCCAAGTTGTTGCGATGGCACAAGGAAGACCGTAAGAAAGACGTGATGCTCAGACACCCTGCTGATGGGTCGCAGTGGAGAAAAATTGACAGAGAGTTTCCGACATTTGCAGATGACGCAAGGAACTTAAGATTTGGTCTAAGTACAGATGACTTTAATCCCTTTGGAGAGCAGAGCTCCAGTCATAGCACCTGGCATGTGACTCTATGCATCTATAACCTTACTCCTTGGTTGTGCATGAAGCGGAAGTTCATTATGATGCCAGTACTCATAAAAGGCCCGAAGCAACCCGGCAACGACATTGATGTGTACCTGAGGCCATTAGTTGAAGAACTTTTACAATTGTGGCGCGAAGAAGGTATACGTGTTTGGGATGAGCACAAACAAGATGAATTTGACCTACGAGCATTGCTGTTCGTGACCATCAATGATTGGCCAGCTCTTAGTAACATATCAGGACAGTCAAACAAGGGATACAATGCATGCACACACTGTTTAGGTGATACTGAAAGTATATATCTGGGAAACAAGAATGTGTACCTGGGGCATCGTCGGTTTCTTCCGGAAAGGCACATCGTAAGAAGGAAAGGCAAGCATTTCAAAGGTTTGCCAGATCACCGGCCAAAGCCTAGACGGCCTACTGGGGATGTTATATATGATATGGTAAAGGATTTAAAAGTAATCTTTGGAAAGGGTCTTGGCGGACAATCTGTTCCAAATGATGCTGACGGACACGTGCCGATGTGGAAGAAGAAATCTATATTCTGGGAGTTACCCTATTGGAAAATCCTAGAGGTTCAGTCTGCAATCGACGTGATGCACGTGACGAAAAATCTCTGCGTGAACCTACTAAACTTCTTGGGCGTGTATGGGAAGACGAAAATACACCGGAATCACGGCTGGACCAGCAACATATGCACGAACGAGACAACCTGAATGCAGAGAAGTATCAAGGTCCTGCCAGCTACGCTCTTACCAAAGAAGAGAAGAAGATCTTTTTTGAAGTACTAAACAGTATCAAGGTCCCGTCAGGCTTCTCGTCGAATATAAAGGGAATAATTAACATGACAGAGTTGAAGTTTCAAAACCTAAAGTCTCATGACTGCCACGTGATTATGACACAATTACTTCCGATTGCACTGAGGGGGCTCCTGCCGGAAAATGTTCGAGTACCCATTGTTAAGCTATGTGCATTACTCAATGCAATTTCTCAGAAGGTCATCAATCCAGTAACTCTGCCGGATTTACAGAAGGAAGTGGTCCTATGTCTTGTCAGCTTCGAGTTGGTGTTCCCACCCTCCTTCTTCAATATTATGACGCACCTCATAGTTCATCTAGTCGAAGAGATTTTCGTTCTCGGTCCCGTATTTCTACACAACATGTTCCCCTTTGAGAGGTTCATGGGAGTCCTAAAGAAGTACGTTCATAACCGTGCTAGGCCAGAAGGAAGCATATCCAAGGGCTATGGAACAGAGGAGGTCATTGAGTTTTGTGTTGATTTTATTCCTGACCTCAAGGCAATCGGGGTTCCTCAATCACGCTATGAGGGGAGACTGCGGGGAAAAGGCACGCTGGGAAAGAAAGCAATAATATGTATGGACGGGCATTCTTATAGTCAAGCACACTACACGGTTCTACATAATTCCAGCTTGGTGGCTCCGTATATCGAGGAACATAAGAATATTCTACGTTTGAACTTCCCAGAGCAATCTAAATATTGGATTGATGAAGAACACGTGAAGAATTTCGGAGGTTGGTTGCGAACACGTCTCTTTAATGACAGCACTGTTGGAGAACAGCTATACTTGTTGGCCAATGCACCATCTTCGACTATATTGACTTATCAAGGGTATGAGATAAATGGAAATACATTTTACACGGCCAATCAAGATAAAAAGAGCACCAACCAAAACAGTGGTATCCGCTTTGATGCAACAAACAGCAATGGGTAAAAGGACACATATTATGGTTACATAGAGGAGATATGGGAACTTGAATATGGACCATTTTTTAAAGTCCCTTTGTTCAAGTGCAAATGGTTCAACCTGACAGGCGGGGTACATGTAGACCCGAAGTACGGAATAACTACAGTGGATATGCAGAATCTTGGATACGACACCGAACCATTCGTCCTAGCCAGTGAAGTGGCTCAGGTTTTCTATGTGAAGGACATGTCTAGCAGACCGAAGAAAAGAAAAGATAAGCAAGCAGTGAATGCATCGTACGACGTCGAGCCAAAGCGCCACATAGTTCTTTCAGGGAAAAGAAGCATCGTGGGAGTGGAGAACAAGACAGACATGTCAGAAGATTACAATAAGTTTGATGAAATTCCCCCCTTCACAGTGAAAATTGACCCAACCATCGCGTTGAATGATGAAGATTGTCCATGGATACGACGCGATAAGAAGAAAAAATGACAGACACGAAGAAGTGTTGAATGATGTTGATGTATTGTGGTCATTTGTAATAATGTATGAGATATTTATTTATCCTAACTTGTTCTATACATATGTGTAATAATTGGTAGAATTTTGTTTTGACTGTTAAAAAGTTGAGGGTTTTTCATTAAATATTTAAAATGTTGAATATATTTATCCTAACCTCGGATTTTATTAGTACAACGGTTTTACTCAACTCATCTATTTAAATGTTCAATATATATAACATATTCATATTTACATTTGGAAACATGTAAAGTTTATAAAATATGAACATTTGAAAACATTCATAAAATGAAGAAAAAAATACAAACGGCCGTTTAGTCCCGGTCCGTGGCTACAACCGGGACTAAAGGCCATTTTCGGGCCGCTGCGAAACTTAGCGCGCCAAAAAGCCCACCTTTAGTCCCGGTCCGTGACAACAACCGGGACTATAGGGGTCTTTAGTCCCGGTTGGTGTCACGGACCGGGACTAAAGGCCGATTTGAGCCTACTTGGTCCCTCTCGGCGGGTTTCTTCCTCATTTTTGCCGCCAGGCCCAAGACGCAGACGCCTCCGGGCTCCTCTCACGCGACGACGCCGCCAGGCTGCCAAAATCTGGCCGCCGCCGCCGCCGCTGTCGCTCGCGTCCCTCTTCCTCGCCGCCGTCCCCCGCGCGCTCCGCCTAAGGTACGGCCCTCTCAAACTCTAGATCGGCGCGGCGGTGGTCCGATGGCACGAACCCTAGGTAGAATCGGCGGCGGCGGTGGTCCGGTGACCTTAAATCGGCGGCGGGGACAGTTCGTAGATAGGAAATAAACTTCATTTATTTAGGGGGGGAGGGGGAGGTCCTAGCTAGTCCTCGTCGCCCTCCTCGTCGGAGACGACGACGTACGGTGGTGCCTCCCACAGATGCGCAGGCGGCTGCGCCGGCGGCTGCTGCTGCTGCTCCATGGGGACGTCCCGCGGCGGCGTCCCTGGCTCCTCCAGGATGGCGTCCTGGGGCTCCTCCGGCGGCAGCTGGGGCACAGTCGTGAATACCCACGACTGCCCGAACAGCTCCGGTGGGAATCTCACCGGCTCCTCGTACTCCTCCTCCGGCGGGTCGTAGGCCTCCTCCTCCTGGGCGAGGGCCTGCCAGGCCAGCCCCGGCTGTCCCTGTGGCGGAGGCGGGGGTGGAGGCGGTCCCTGCGGCGGCGGCGGCAGTGCGTCCTGCACCACCATCTCCCAGCGGCGGCGCTCGTCGTCGACGAAGGCCTGCCGGGACGCCGCCATGGCTGCCTTCATGGCGTCGTCGACGTCGTCGTCCTCGTCCATGGGGGCGGCCTCGCCGTCGGAGTCGACCTCCAACCATTGGTCGAGGTCGTCCATCCCCTCCGGGAGCGCCGGATACTCCGTGCGCTCCACCGGCGGCACCGGGGCCGGCGCGAAGTAGCTCCGGCGGCGCTCGTCGTGCTCCTCCCGGAACCATTGGTCCCAGTAGGGGGAGCCCGGCGCGTACGCCGGGTCGTCGAGGAGGTGATTGGGGAGGAGGCTGCGCCGGCGTGCGATCTCCACCGCCCTGGCCGTGGGGTCGGTCGGGATCGGCGGCACCGGAATCCGTTGCGGATTCAGGTGCCAGTTGTCCGGGAGGTGGACGTCCGACCAGCGCACCGGGACGGCGTTCTCCCAGTGCCACTGCGCCTCCTCCACCCGGACGTACCGGCGGTAGCGAATCGGGGCGGCTTCTTCTTCTTGGCGGCCGGCCCGCCGGCCTGCGGACCGGCACGACGTGGGTCCGCGCCGACGATGCGCACTCCGCGTGGCGCCGACGATGGTGGTGGTGGAGGAGGAGCAAGGGGAGGCAGTCCAGCGCCCCGGCGACGGCCGGAGCGGCCAGAGCCCGAGCCGCTGGACTCGGACTGGTGCTTGCCGCCTGGCCACCACCGCTTCGACATTGCTCCGGCTCCGGCGAGGGCGAGGGCTAGGACTAGGGCTAGGGCACGTTCGATGGAGTGTGGGGAGGGCGGCGGGGCTGTGTGAGGTCGCCATCGCGCACGGCCGGGGTTTAAAAAGGACGGGGGCCGTGTCCACCGTGCCCAGCATTGACTGCGGGACGGGAGCCGAGGAGGCCATCCAGTCGCTGGCAGGTGGGCCAGGAGCATTGACTGCGGGGCTCGGATGGTTGGGTGGCGGGGGAGACGAGGGAACGTGGCGGCCGGGTGGCGGTTCCCACGCGCGACGTGGCCGAGTGGGCTGACCGCGCGGCGGTTGGGTGCGCGGGGTGGCCGGCCAGCCTTGACCACGCGCTACTGGCCAGTGGGTGGACGCGGGGGCTGGATTTTTCTAAGGGACCAGCCGCTACTGGCCAAGTGCCGGGCCACATATTTTTTAAAGGACCAGGGTGCTGATTTTTCTAAAGTACCAGCCGCTAGCCAGGTGCCTGGCCCTATTTTTTTTTCAGGACCAAGGGCTGTCATTTTATGTGACAAGTTGCACAATGCCACCCCTAATTATTTTGGGGTGTCATTTATGTGTAATTCTATGTCAAAAAAATTACAAACACATATAATTGATTGCAGGTACATTGAGCTATGGCGGACATTCCCTTAATTAGAGACGAGGAGCATGAAGATAAAATGCAACGAATAATCTATGCGAGTGCCCGTGAAGAAGATTATTCCGGAGGACAAGGCGGTGGAGATGATGATGGACAACAAGGCGGTGGAGAAGATGATGGACGACAAGGCGATGAAGATGATGATTTCAGCTCACAATTTCTGAACGACTGCGGTGAGGGACTTCTGTTTGACGATGAAGCGCCCTTAACGACAAACCCCGGCGAGGTATATACATATATTATATAGGCTGACAATTGATCGATCGATCATGTATATATATGCATTTGTTAATTGCACGTGTTAATTAACGATTCATTTTCCAGCCCTCTGGATCGAGCAAATCTGTAAATAATGTTCCTCCTCGAGGCCTGACGAAGAGGATGGCCAGCGATGCTCCGAGGCTAACGATAGAGGAAGTTTCTCAGAGTGGCGAACCGCTGGCACCCATAGCGACCTGTCGTAAATTTGTAAATCAAGCTGGAGTCATTGTTAGGGACATTCTCCCGATCACCATTGCAGAATGGCATAAGCCGAAGGGTGTGGATGAGGATGATGCTTGTTATGTCCATGATCATACGAAAGAATTGCTTTTCGATACGCTCATGATACATTTCAACATACCAGAAGGCAAGACGGAGAAAGTGAAGGAGTGGACTCTTAAGAAGATGGCCACACAATTCCAGAGCTGGAAGAAAACACTATGGAGAAAGTATGAAGGTGAAGATCCAGCTAATTTCACCGGAGCACTCGAGAAGATAAAACATTCCTGGCCCGCATTCAAGGCGTACAAGAATTCCTCTACTGCCGTGGCTCGATCGGTCGTAAATAAGAGAAATGCTGGGAAGAAGGAATACCACCATAGGTTGGGTACAGGTGGCTACAAGTCTGCCATTCCCAAATGGTTAGCCTTTGAAGCGGAACTGGTTGCTAAAGGGATCACTCCACAGACTTTGAACTGGCCCGAGAGGGCCAAGTTTTGGTTGTTCGCGCATGGCGCAGTGTTGGACCCAGAGACGGGGTTGATTGTTGCAAAGGGAAAATGGAAGAAAAAGGTTGAAACAATCGTTCCGTTGCTTATTGACGCAATAGATAAAGTTCGAAAGGGAGAGTACCATCCCGAGAGAGAGAACGACAAGCTGACACTCGCACTGGGGAATCCCGAACACAACGGACGATTACGAGGCTTTCCCGGCGGTACCAACTTGAAGGAAGGGTTTCCGGACTGTGCTGACAGTTATAGAAGCCGTGGGAGAAAGAAGCAGAAGGAGTTAGACCGTTTATCAGAATTGGAGCGCATGGTTTCCGGACTGCGCTGTCAGATTGACTCAATCAGCCAGCACCGGGCACCTGATCAACAGCAGCAACAAGTCGACGTCGTCCAAGAACCGCGAAGAAGCAGCGTGGGTTCTACGCCGCTACAAGTATCTGCTGCAATAATAGAACAGCCGGCGGCTCACTACCCCGTGGATGATATCACGGAGAAGACGGAGTGTGAGCTTCATATGTTAATGAAGAACATATCCTTCAAGGTGGCGGTCGGCTATGCGTTACCAAACGAACCTGGAGCAAGCTACCATCTTGGTCAGATTCCAGCTGGCTATGCTCGTGTCGGGGTGGATGCTATTATACCGGGATTTGAGGCACTTGAGCTTGACTATCCTGGAGGTGACGATGAGACGACACTGGGACAAGTCAAGCACGGTTTCGTTCTATGGAACAAGAAATACATCGTGCTTCCAGGCTCAGCACCAAGGCCACCGACTCCTCCAAGTAGAAGTCCACCACCTACAAGTCCACCCTTCCTACCCCAGAGGGACCCCAGCGCGAGTCCGTCTCCATCTCCAGCTACACCAGTACGGTCTCCATCTCCAGCTACACCAGCACGGTCTCCATCTCCAGAGCCAGTCCAGCGGTCTCCATCTCCAGAGCCAGTCCAGCGGTCTCCATATCCAGAGCCAGTCCAGCGGTCTCCGCCTTATAAGTGGTTTGATGCGAAGAGGGCCGTTAATGGTTCGCCTCCTAAGAAGAGACAGAAAAAGCCGCGAAAAGTGAAGACTCCTGAGAAGTTACCTTACGAGAGGACTGTCGAGGAATCCGAAGCCATCAGGAGGGCCGAGGTTAAAGCCCATTTTACAAAGAAACCGCCCCCGGAAGAACTACCCAGCATCAAAGGGCTTCCTCGTGACAAACTACATTACACTATTAGGTGCTTATACAACCCTCCACCAAGGCCGTCATCAGACTATGAGCGCTCTATTAAAAGTCATACGACTCGGTGTTGGAGAACTGGAAAAGCGGGAAATAGATAGCCCAGCTGGGACAACAAGCTACGCAATCGCTCCCTCCGCTTAAGGTACTTACCAACAAAGACGCCCACCGTATGGTACCTCAGGGAAGTGTCCGCCACTTCCCTGAGGTACCTTATAGGGTGCCTTATCGATATGTTCAAGGCAAGTCTTTGGTCATAACTGAGGTGGCCAAGTTACTACCAACAAGGATGCGTCAGTTGAATTCATGGTACATGAAAGTCGCAAAGAAAGGTATAATAGGTATCATGGCAAAAGTTAGAAAGGAGGAACACTTCTACGATGACTACGGTGTGCAAATTGATTTCTCCGAACTTTTCCAATTATACAATGGTTTACCCCTCGATAAAGCAATCATCAGTATCTTTTGTCTGTAAGTTATTTATTTTTGTAATTTAATTAAGTATTTATATATATATAGCTCACAGCACATTCTAATTTTGGTACGCTATTTGTGCAGAAAGAAGATGATCGACTACAAAAGGAAATAATAAAACCGGTGGAGATTGGTTTCATGGACCCTAATGTTATTCATGAAGTGAGCATAAGGAAGAAACCACAAGTTGTAAAGGGAGTAATGATAGAGGCTTTCAAGCGACACCAAGACAAAAAAGAAATATTTCTTCCTTACAACTTCAGGTAAGTATTACTAATTGCTTGTACACATTCTATTTTTGCTCACCCGGTATCTTAAGTCTAATTGATGAGTTATATGCGCATGCCTCTGTATGTAAATTTGCAGCTACCACTTTATTCTCGTGGTCATTAGATATCACCAGGGAATAATTGAAGTCTACGACTCATTAAGATGAGACCCTAGAGAGTACAAGAACTTGTTTGATGTCATGAAAGAGTAATTTAAATTCTTATCACATTACTATACCGACCTCTCTTTTATTCATTTCGTGATATCAAGTAATTAATTAATAACAGATGTTTTGTTCTTTCTTTGTCGAGTAGAGCATGGCAGACATTCGTCAAGGAAGTACCCGGTAAATGGCACGAGAAGCTGGTATGGACTCTGAACCAAGTAAGTAGTACTATACCTATATCCATGAATTAATGTAGTTTGCAATACCATTACCAAACTTAATGTGTTGAATTCTATTCTCGAACAGTGGTGTCTGGAACAACCAGAAGGGACCCTCTTATGTGGGTACTACGTTTGTGAGTACATTCATAGGCCTAACGGTAGTCCCGGTCCGTGTTACGGACCGGGACTAAAGACATCCAGCCCGCGGGCTCGCCCGTGGCCACGTGGGAGGTACTCTAATCCCGGTTCGTAGCCAACCGGGACTATAGGGGGGGCTCTAGTCCCGATTAGGTAGTCCGGGTTGCCCAGCCGGGACTAGAGGCCGTCTGGAACCGGGACTACTGCCCCGTTTTCCACTAGTGGTGGATGTACGGTGGCGCCGTTGGTGGTCGAGGCGGAGCTGGTGTGCATGTCTCGGTGGTGATCCATACGGTTACGAACTGGGGAGGTCGGAGGTGTTCCTACCGTTGAAAACTGAGCTCTGATTTTGGTCATGAAGGGCGATGTCGGTGTATTTGTGTTGTTATCTTGGTGAAGTTATCGTCGTTGTAATTGTCTCCATGTTCGGACTACTCCGGGAGATACCCTACATCTAGGTCTTTCGGATCAGACGATGGGGGGGGGGGGGTTGTTTACCAGTCTGGATGGGTTCTGAGGTGCAGCGGTGTGGTTTCTTACGCGTCACTAGTAGAAAAGGGGGCAACGGTGCGCCCCCTTTAGTACCGGTTGCACAAAAACCGGTACTAAAGGGGGCATTAGCACCGGTTGTATTTGTGTGCCAGCCGGGGCCCCAGCCTCCAACCCTTTAGTACCGGTTGGTATTAACAACCGGTACTAAAGGCTACCGGTTGTTAATACCAACCGGTACTAAAGGGTTGGAGGCCCCGCGGCACATGCGGCCGCAGTTGGTGGCCCCACGACGAGACCTTTAGTACCGGTTGTTATTACCAACCGGTACTAAAGAGTAGCCTTTAGTACCGGTTGGTAATAACAACCGGTACTAAAGGTTTCCCTATATTTGCTTCTTCCGTTAATCATGAATTGAAAAAAGTACTTTTCGCATCCATCTCAAACAGTAATTTTATAATTAAAAAAAGTAATTCCTCATTCAGTAGTTAGTTTGACTAATTATTTTATTTTAATTACCACACCAGTTGAGCCGATATTAATTGTGATGTATGTTCTGGTCCGGCCTTTGGCCTGTCCAAGCGACCTAATATGGTGACATTTTTTGATTGTCAAAAATAACATAATTTGATTGTCAAAAATGACATTTTTTTGTGAAGCAAGTACAACAAATATGGTGCAAAATGGCACCCATCCAATTATCACACAAAGTAGACCATATTTTATGGATAATCCACAAATATTAGTAATTTTCTCGATTTCTAGCTAATTTCGCCTACTTAAACGACTTTATGCCTATTTTCCGAAAGTAATTCAAATTTGAACTACAAGTGTGTGATAGTTTGCTCTGAAATTTTTTCAAAAATGTTTTTAAGGTGCACAAGTAGTGGTTATATCACAGAACCGTCGAAAGTTTTGGAAAATTCGACCCCTTACAATGAATACTAACGGTGGCCATTTTGACCGTTTTTCAAAAAAGTCAAAGAAAGTGAAAAAAATACTCAAAAAATGAAATCCTTTGGCATGGAGTACTTTCATGTGTACTAGTTGCTAGGATAAATGATAAACTTGAGTTCTGACATAGTTTACAAAAACTTTTTCACAAAAAACTCAATTATCTATAAACATGTATAAGTTTCGGGTCAAATGGCCTCGTTATGGTCATCAACGTGTCATAGTTTGTGTAAAGTGCCCATAGTTGACACATAGCTGTATCTTGGTATGACAAACAATGTTGCAGGCCTGAGTTTTTTCAAATTACTTATATGAATATCATTTTTTGTTTTTTGATTGTCAAAAATGACATTTTTTTGAAGCAAGTACAACTAATATGGTGCAAAATGGCACCCATCCAATTATCACACAAAGTAGACCATATTTTATGGATAATCCACAAATATTAGTAATTTTCTCGATTTCTAGCTAATTTCGCCTACTTAAACAACTGTATGCCTATTTTCCGAAAGTAATTCAAATTTGAACTACAAGTGTGTGATAGTTTGCTCTGAAATTTTTTCAAAAATGTTTTTAAGGTGCACAAGTAGTGGTTATATCACAGAACCGTCGAAAGTTTTGGATAATTCGAGCCCTTACAATGAATACTAACGGCGGCCATTTTGACCGTTTTTTCAAAAAAGTCAAAGAAAGTGAAAAAATACTCAAAAAATAAAATCCTTTGGCATGGAGTACTTTCATGTGTACTAGTTGCTAGGATAAATGATAAACTTGAGTTCTGACATAGTTTACAAAAAACTTTTTCACAAAAAGGTCAATTATCTATAAACATGTATATGTTTCGGGTCAAATAGCCTCGTTATGGTCATCCACGTGTCATAGTTTGTGAAAATGTGCCCATAGTTGACACATATATGTATCTTGGTACGACAAACAATGTTGCAGACCTGAGTTTTTTCAAATTACTTATATAAATATCATTTTTGTGAAGCAAGCACAACAAATATGGTGCAAAATGGCACCCATCCAATTATCAAACAAAGTAGACCATATTTTATGGATAATCCATAAATATTAGTAAATTTCTCGGTTTCTAGCTAATTTCGCCTACTTAAACGACTTTATGCCTATTTTCCAAAAGTAATTCAAATTTGAACTACAAGTGTGTGATAGTTTGCTCTGAAATTTTTTCAAAAATGTTTTTAAGGTGCACAAGTAGTGGTTATATCATAGAACCGTCGAAAGTTTTGGATAATTCGACCTCGTACAATGAATACTAACGACGGCCATTTTGACCTTTTTTCAAAAAAGTCAAAGAAAGTGAAAAAATACTCAAAAAATGAAATCCTTTGGCATGGAGTACTTTCATGTGTACTAGTTGCTAGGATAAATGATAAACTTGAGTTCTGACATAGTTTACAAAAAACTTCTCCACAAAAATATCAATTATCTATAAACATGTATAAGTTTCGGGTCAAATGGCCTCGTTATGGTCATCCACGTGTCATAGTTTGTGAAAATGTGCCCATAGTTGACACATAGCTGTATCTTGGTACGACAAACAATGTTGCAGACCTGAGTTTTTTCAAATTACTTATATAAATATCATTTTTTGTTTTTCGATTGTCAAAAATGACATTTTTTGTGAATGAAGTACAACAAATATGGTGCAAAATGGCACCCATCCAATTATCACACAAAGTAGACCATATTTTATGGATAATCCATAAATATTAGTAATTTTCTCGGTTTCTAGCTAATTTCGCCTACTTAAACGACTTTATGCCTATTTTCCGAAAATAATTCAAATTTGAACTACAAGTGTGTGATAGTTTGCTATGAATTTTTTTCAAAAATGTTTTTAAGGTGCACAAGTAGTGGTTATATCACAGAACCGTCGAAAGTTTTGGATAATTCGACCCCGTACAATGAATACTAACGGCGGCCATTTTGACCTTTTTTTCAAAAAAAGTCAAAGAAAGTGAAAAAATACTCAAAAAATGAAATCCTTTGGCATGGAGTACTTTCATGTGTACTAGTTGCTAGGATAAATGATAAACTTGAGTTCTGACATAGTTTACAAAAAACTTCTTCACAAAAATATCAATTATCTATAAACATGTATAAGTTTCGGGTCAAATGGCCTCGTTATGGTCATCCACGTGTCATAGTTTGTGAAAATGTGCCCATAGTTGACACATAGCTGTATCTTGGTACGACAAACAATGTTGCAGACCTGAGTTTTTTCAAATTACTTATATAAATATCATTTTTTGTTTTTCGATTGTCAAAAATGACATTTTTGTGAATGAAGTACAAAAAATATGGTGCAAAATGGCACCCATCCAATTATCACACAAAGTAGACCATATTTTATGGATAATCCATAAATATTAGTAATTTTCTCGGTTTCTAGCTAATTTCGCCTACTTAAACGACTTTATGCCTATTTTTCGAAATTAATTCAAATTTGAACTACAAGTGTGTGATAGTTTGCTATGAATTTTTTTCAAAAATGTTTTTAAGGTGCACAAGTAGTGGTTATATCACAGAACCGTCGAAAGTTTTGGATAATTCGACCCCGTACAATGAATACTAACGGCGGCCATTTTGACCTTTTTTTCAAAAAAGTCAAAGAAAGTGAAAAAATACTCAAAAAATGAAATCCTTTGGCATGGAGTACTTTCATGTGTACTAGTTGCTAGGATAAATGATAAACTTGAGTTCTGACATAGTTTACAAAAAACTTCTCCACAAAAATATCAATTATCTATAAACATGTATAAGTTTCGGGTCAAATGGCCTCGTTATGGTCATCCACGTGTCATAGTTTGTGAAAATGTGCCCATAGTTGACACATAGCTGTATCTTGGTACGACAAACAATGTTGCAGACCTGATTTTTTTCAAATTAGTTATATAAATATCATTTTTTGTTTTTCGATTGTCAAAAATGACATTTTTTGTGAATGAAGTACAAAAAATATGGTGCAAAATGGCACCCATCCAATTATCACACAAAGTAGACCATATTTTATGGATAATCCATAAATATTAGTAATTTTCTCGGTTTCTAGCTAATTTCGCCTACTTAATCGACTTTATGCCTATTTTCCGAAAGTAATTGAAATTTGAACTACAAGTGTGTGATAGTTTGCTCTGAAATTTTTTCAAAAATGTTTTTAAGGTGCACAAGTAGTGGTTATATCACAGAACTGTCGAAAGTTTTGGATAATTCGACCCCGTACAATGAATACTAACGGCGACCATTTTGACCTTTTTTTCAAAAAGTCAAAGGAAGTGAAAAAATACTCAAAAAATGAAATCCTTTGGCATGGAGTACTTTCATGTGTACTAGTTGCTAGGATAAATGATAAACTTGAGTTCTGACATAGTTTACAAAAAAACTTCTTCACAAAAATGTCAATTATCTATAAACATGTATAAGTTTCGGGTCAAATGGCCTCGTTATGGTCATCCACGTGTCATAGTTTGTGAAAATGTGCCCATAGTTGACACATAGCTGTATCTTGGTACGACAAACAATGTTGCAGACCTGAGTTTTTTCAAATTACTTATATAAATATCATTTTTTGTTTTTCGATTGTCAAAAATGACATTTTTTGTGAAGGAAGTACAACAAATATGGTGCAAAATGGCACCCATCCAATTATCACACAAAGTAGACCATATTTTATGGATAATCCATAAATATTAGTAATTTTCTCGGTTTCTAGCTAATTTCGCCTACTTAAACGACTTTATGCCTATTTTCCGAAATTAATTCAAATTTGAACTACAAGTGTGTGATAGTTTGCTATGAAATTTTTTCAAAAATGTTGTTAAGGTGCACAAGTAGTGGTTATATCACAGAACCGTCGAAAGTTTTGGATAATTCGACCCCGTACAATGAATACTAACGGCGGCCATTTTGACCTTTTTTTTCAAAAAAGTCAAAGAAAGTGAAAAAATACTCATAAAATGAAATCCTTTGGCATGGAGTACTTTCATGTGTACTAGTTGCTAGGATAAATGATAAACTTGAGTTCTGACATAGTTTACAAAAAACTTCTTCACAAAAATATCAATTATCTATAAACATGTATAAGTTTCGGGTCAAATGGCCTCGTTATGGTCATCCACGTGTCATCGTTTGTGAAAATGTGCCCATAGTTGACACATAGCTGTATCTTGGTACGACAAACAATGTTGCAGACCTGAGTTTTTTCAAATTACTTATATAAATATCATTTTTTGTTTTTCGATTGCCAAAAATGACATTTTTTGTGAATGAAGTACAAAAAATATGGTGAAAAATGGCACCCATCCAATTATCACACAAAGTAGACCATATTTTATGGATAATCCATAAATATTAGTAATTTTCTCGGTTTCTAGCTAATTTCGCCTACTTAAACGACTTTATGCCTATTTTCCGAAAGTAATTCAAATTTGAACTACAAGTGTGTGATAGTTTGCTCTGAAATTTTTTCAAAAATGTTTTTAAGGTGCACAAGTAGTAGTTATATCACAGAACCGTCGAAAGTTTTGGATAATTCGACCCCGTACAATGAATACTAACGGCGACCATTTTGACCTTTTTTTCAAAAAAGTCAAAGAAAGTGAAAAAATACTCAAAAAATGAAATCCTTTGTCATGGAGTACTTTCATGTGTACTAGTTGCTAGGATAAATGATAAACTTGAGTTCTGACATAGTTTACAAAAAACTTCTTCACAAAAATATCAATTATCTATAAACATGTATAAGTTTCGGGTCAAATGGCCTCATTATGGTCATCCACGTGTCATAGTTTGTGAAAATGTGCCCATAGTTGACACATAGCTGTATCTTGGTACGACAAACAATGTTGCAGACCTGAGTTTTTTCAAATTACTTATATAAATATCATTTTTTGTTTTTCGATTGTCAAAAATGACATTTTTTGTGAAGGAAGTACAACAAATATGGTGCAAAATGGCACCCATCCAATTATCACACAAAGTAGACCATATTTTATGGATAATCCACAAATATTAGTAATTTTCTCGGTTTCTAGCTAATTTCGCCTACTTAAACGACTTTATGCCTATTTTCCGAAATTAATTCAAATTTGAACTACAAGTGTGTGATAGTTTGCTCTGAAATTTGAACTACAGGTGTACGTGTTTGTGATGAGTATAAACAAGAGGAATTTGGACTACAAGCGTTGCTGTTTGTAACCATCAATGATTGGTCTGCTCTTAGTAACATTTCATGACAGTCAAATAAGGGATACAATGCATGCACGCACTGTTTAGATAAGACTGAAAGTATATATTTAGGTAACTAATCAATTTTCATTCCTAGATATCATTGATAGGATGGCATAGTTGAATTCCTCTCTTTTTTCTAATCAATTTAGACATTTTATTTGTCAAATTTTGATGTACGGATTTAAAGATATGAATTATTCCATATTAAATATTATTACATAATCACTATTATTTTTTCAAAAATATTATTACATAATCATTGTTATTTATTCATAAAATATATTACACAATCATTGTATTTATTTAAATAAATTTTGAAAATTTAAACAATAACGGATTTAAAGATATGAATTATTCCATATTAAATATTATTACATAATCACTGTTATTTATTAAAAATATTATTACATAATCATTATTATTTATTCAAAATATAGTACATAATCATTGTATTTATTTAAATAAATTTTGAAACATTAAACAATAAAAAAGTGTAACATCATGACTTAGGGATTAATATGATTGATAGTATACTATTATCAGTAAGTTCTAACTTCTTATTTGACAGCTAATTTGTAAGGAACTCAAAAGTTAAGCGTGCTCGGGCTGGAGCAGTTGGAGGATGGGTGACCGAATGGGAAGTTTGACCAGAGTATGTGCTTTGACCTGAGATTAAGTGTATAACTAGTTTAAGTGTGTGGCTAGATTAAGTGTATAACTAGTTTAAGTGTGTAGTTAAGTAAGAAATTTCAGAATAGAATTAAGACTAGTATAGAGAATAGAATTGAGAATATAACTGAAAATAAAATTAAAAAATTCCCGGAACCTTTAGTACCGGTTGGTATAAACAACCGGTACTAAAGGTCCTCAGCTGCGCGCGCGCAGCTTCGCCCACGTGGAGGGCCTTTAGCACCGGTTGTATATAGAACCGGTACTAAAGGGGTACCCCTTTAGTGCCGACCTTTTAGTACCGGTTGCACAACCGGTACTAAAGGACCTACACAACCGGTATTGTTGCCCTGTTTTCTACTAGTGCGTCAAAGACGGTGGGTCTCAGCGGCGTGATGTACCGGGGTCTCAATGGCAGACGTGTGCATAGATGGACGCGAGCAGGGGAGTGGTGCTGTTTGGCATCTAGGCAGCGCAAGGATAATGCCGATCTCTGCCTAAAGATGGAGCAAGATTATCTTCTGCTCATATATATTTTTACAAAGGAACCATCTGCGAATCTTAATCTTTAACGCGATCTTCAAATTACCAAGATATTTATGGAACAATCTAGTATAAACATCAATCAAATCCTAATACAATACTTAATCTTAAATATACCTGAGGTGATCAGTTTCCAAACAAAAGTATCAAACTCAGCTCATAGTCGTACCGTCATCAACTGATGAACTAGGTCTACCACGTGTTCCAACTATTACCTGTTAGACCGTATTAAACCTATGTTCAGCGGCACTTCGATAGGACATTTTGCACAGAACATTTTTTCCATTGCACAATCTTATATAGAACAAGTATTGTTGAGCCATCAGAGTATCTCCTAACCAAGTATCTTCCAGAAACATAGACGCATTGCCCACAATAAAGGGCCCCTACTAAAAACTACCTTTTGATACGCATAAGCCCTTTTCATAAAGGAGAATCCGCAGGTTTCATATGAACCTAAGATAATTTTTTTTTATCTTTGAGGTATTTGTTATGAACCAACTCTATCCAAACCTGATATTAGCCCTACGTCTTACCCGACCTGCGGTATATAAACAGGCAGACGTCTACCCTAGCCGTCGCCACCATATATGGTTCCTCCTCGTTCCAACACATTGCGCCACCGACCAAGTCTTTTCCATCCCTTCTTTTGGCATGCACCGAGAGACGGGATAGTAGGCCTCAGAAGCCCCGCTTATTGTAATTCTGTACGGGAGAGAGGCAATCAAATTTTCGGAAAGTGCACTCGGGCGACTACTCTCAATAACACCTTCCCCGATGATGATTTATTTTTCGACATCGGCAAGCTCTTCATCGACATGGGTCACACCACCGACACTTCTGCTCCCAATGCGCCATACGTGATCCTGTCTCCGCTGTTTCAGTTTTTGCTACATTTTCTATTTCTAGTCTTGACTGTAGACATTATCTGCTCCTCTACTGTTTTAGTAGTACGCATGTTTAGTCGAATATTTATATTCGTTGTCATGATTAAATTTACTGACTTGACTAAAACTTATAGTAATTTGCTCATATATTCAACGGCAGCAACAAGTCAACAACCGATTGAACTTTGATGATGAAACTTGTGTGTTTTAAATTTCTGCTATGCAAAATTTGTTCCCGCGTAATTAGATTTATTTATTAATTTATTCAAAAGCAAGTGACGCTTCATGATGATGTAATATTGTAATTGACCTGTGTTTATCGGAACAACTAATCGGAAGCTTTGTTTCTTCAGCTGTGTCCGAGTGTGCAGTGAGTGTACTGACACACATCGACCAATCATGGAACCTGCAAGGAACTCCTGGTAAAATTTTGGCTGTACAAGCAATGAAATTTAAGCTCAGACGACAGATCTCCCCGGCAAGCATGCCTGCCGGAGTTCACAAGAAAAGAAGCCGACCGCTCCCGTGCACGGAAAAAAACACCGCTCCCGTGCGGCAGTGCCTGGCCGCACCGGAGCGCCCAGATCCGGCCAGCGGCCGGCTTCCCTGCCTCCCCCGTCCTTGCCGCCGCCAGTGGTCGTCGCCGGGCAAAGCCCGTGCGGCGCGGCGGCGGCGGGGCTCCAACGTGCGCGCGGGATCTCGGCGTTTCGGCACAGGCGTCCGATTCCCGGCGGATGCGGGTGGGCGGCGGCCGGACATCGGCGTGGCCTGCGTGTTGCGGCTGCTCCTTCTGCTCCATCTGCGGCGACGACGACGACGGTGGAGTTCCCGGGCGGCGGCCCGTGGTGGTTCTGGCGGCAGCGGCCGGCGTGGCCGCGGGGGGCGGCGCGACGGTTGGAGTTCGGAGGTAGTGATGCCGTTCATCTCCGTTCCGGTTGCCCCTGGCGGTGCTCTGGTCGGGGATCGTTGAGGTTCTCTGCCTCCAACTCTGGTGCGAGGTTTCAGAATAATGGCGGTGGTCCTAGGGTTCGTCTCGCTTCAAGATGAAGATCTACCGGATGCCTGTCACCATGGATCTGGCTGGACGGTCGTGTTTCGGAAGGCTCTGCCGGCGAACTCCTTTGGGCGACTCATGCCTGGAGATTGCTGGATCGGATGGTATTCGATCGTGCGCACCCGTGTTTTTCTCTGACCGTTTGGTTTCAGAGGGAGCGCTTCGAAGCTCTGCTGGCTGTTAATATCATGGAGTACGCTTTCTCGTTCCGTGGTGCTGGCAGAGAATGACGTGGAAGGCGAGATCTGAGAAATGGCAATGGTGGTTCGGATCTTTCTGGCGAAGAGGAATTGGCTTGGTGTTTCATCACTTGGTGCAACGGCTTGTAAGTGGGGGCGACAACATACGTGAAGTCCAAAGTCCTACCTTTCAGGGTGAAAACACAAGGTCTGGCCTTAATTGGTTGTACCTGACAGTGGTCTTATTGGAGACATTGTTTTGAGAGTGAGGATTATCTTCAGGGTGAAAACCAAGGTCTGGCCTTAATTGGTTGTGCCTGGCACTGTTCTTGTTGAAGGCGTTGCTTTTGAAGAATTGGACTTCAGGTGTTGTTTTGGTGGTGGTTGTGCGGCTGCCGCAAGGACTGTAACTCCGTAGTGGGACTTTTCTTTTTATTTCTTCTTATTATTGTCTTTCGGCTGTGTTCATCCGTAATGGCTCTGGTTATTGCGTTGTTGCAGAGGCTAGGTGTAATTTGTATCTCCGCGATATTAATATACACTTTTTATCTAAAAAAACAAGAAAAGAAGCCGCCAACGACAGTAGCATATCGATTCCTACTGCATATTCCCTCCCTCTCGACGGACGTCCAAACAAACCATCTACACAAACTACATCCTACACATATGTACCGTCGTATGATCAGTCACAGTTGATGATTCTAGAAAATCGTATCTTGAAGTGTCAAAAATACATTTCGTCATTTTAGAAAGCTTAGAAATACAATTATTTGGGATGAGTCATCAGGGAGTACGTGGGTCCCGTTGATGATTCTCGTGGTTTGGCCGTTTCCGTGGCAAATTAAGGCACACTTCTTTTCGGTTTGTAGGAGGCCTTCTTTGATAAGCTCCCTTCTCCCAGCTTCTCCTAAAAACCCGACTCACAAAGTACTTTAGACTTCTAAATTAGTCTTGAAAAAAGTAGTCTAAAAGTCTAAACGAATTTGTAAGTTGGGCTTCTGAAAATTAAAGGAGAGGAGATTTTTGGAGAAACCCTCCTAAAAGCCGAAAAGAAGTATGCTTAAGCTATGTGGGCTGTGGCCTGTTAATTAATTCCTTCGTTGGATTCGGTTTAGTACGTGGCTATGTGTTGGGAACACAACAAACAAAAATTCGGAAGCTAGCTCTACGTACGAGTCGTACATGCGTCGATCTTCAACTCAGCAGATAAATCGATCGATCGGTGAATTGGGAAGCCAGGCGGCTAGAGCTAGCTACGACTCGCGCGCGCATAAGATGATGATGATGGCGGACGGCGGCGACGAGGAGCAGCAGCTGCCGGCGGCGATGGCGGAGCCGGAGGAGTGCAGCAGGTGGGCGGTGTGACGTGCCTCGTCGGCTGCGTGGGCGCCGCGGTCCTCTGCCTCTCCATGTACCTGATCGGGGAGTTCCACCTCATCGGACTCGTGTTGTTCTACCTTGGGCTCGCCATCCTCGGCTCCTCGCCTACAGCTTCGCCTGTGTCTTTGAGCGCTTCATTGACGGCAATCCACTCGGCTATCCGCTCCAAGGATTGTCCCTTGTAGATACCTTGTTGTCGCTCTGCGGCCACCCTTGTTTCACCGATTGGAGATGAGGGCGCGGCGCCTGGGCAGGTGGCCCAGGCTGCGCTCCTTCCGTCGGCTCCGTCCAGCCCAACGGGTGTGGTGGCTTCGCCGAGTCCGGGGGCTGACTCTCAGGGGGGCTCTTCTTCGGCCTCGCCCCCTTGTAGGGTGCCACCGGTTATGCCAGCGCCCATGGCTGCGCCGATGCTTCGGCGTAGTGCTCGGCATGCCGTGGCTACTGACGGTACGGCGGCGACGGATGAGGATGCCTTGTCTAAGGCTATGAGGCCAAGGCGCTTCAGTTCACTCCAGGTATGGCGTCTAAATCTGTATCGTTTGTTTCGCTATCTACTCCTCAATTATCTTCTAGATTATTTAATGTTGGAGTTAGTTTGGGTAGAAATGAGAAGGAAGTTCTGGTGTCGGCTAATGCTCTAAGACATATGGAGGTTGACCGTGAGAAGGCGTCTCCTTGTGTTTTGAGTACACCGACTTCTCACCCACTAGATGATGATGAGGCGACTGACAATGTCGATGGTCAGCTTCTATCTCATATAGTGGGGGATGTTTCGGAGGTGAGCTTAGACGAGACTACGCTAGGGTCTATTTATGACCTGCGAGCCTCTAGTCGGAAGTCTAAGAAAAACCTCGGAAAGGAAGAATGTGAGGTCACGTAAGGTGACAAAGTCAAACAAATCTGCAAAAGTTTACCGATGAATGGCATGTTTATGAATAGCATAGGTCTTGGTGACTTGGCTAAACATCTTCATATTGCTCAATGTATTCGGGATTATAATTTGGACTTTGTGGCTATTTCGGAATCGGGGAGACGAGACTTTCCAGCGAGTGTTCTTAACCGCATTTCTGGTGGTGAAGACTTTCAATGGTATGCTTGTCCCCCTCGAGGCAGATCTGGCGGTATACTACTAGGCATTAAATCCGACTCTATGGAAGTATTGGCTATTGAGGATGAGGACTTTCATATAAAGTTCCATGTCCGAAATAAGGCTGACAATTTCATATGGAGTTTGGTAGCTGTGTATGGACCTGCCCAGGAAGCACACAAGACTGCTTTTCTTCGTGAATTGGTAAATCTTACTAGAGACAACCCACATCCTATTCTCATAGGAGGGGACTTTAACATGTTAAGGTACCGACACGAGAAAAGCAGAGGTCGTTTTGATAATCATTGGCCCTTTATTTTCAATGTTGTCATTGACAGTTTGGATTTGAGGGAGGTTCAGATGACTGGCAGACAATTCACATGGGCGAATAGTCTACCAGAGCCTACATATGAAAAGCTGGACCGAGTTCTAATGGGTACTGACTGGGAATCCAGGTACCCGTTGGTGACGGTCCGTGCGCTTGAGCGTATTGAGGCTTTATCAGACCATGCTCCAATCCTTTTGACCACAGGTCTACCGCGGCCACCGGATAAGCATCAGTTCAAATTTGAATTTGGCTGGCTTCATCGGGAGGGTTTTGGTGATTTGGTTAAAAGGATTTGGTCCAAACCGGTTCGAGGCGCTACCCCAATTCAAAGATGGATGAATAAGATACATAATTTGTGGACTTTCCTTCGTGGTTGGGCACGCCATACGACTGGTATCCTTAAAAAGGAGAAGGCTCGGCTATCAAGTATTATTGATGACCTCGAGGCAATAGCGGAAACACGACCGTTGTCTGCGCAGGAGATTGAGCTTAAGAGCCAATCAAATGCAAAGATCGCTCAGCTATTGCGTGAAGAGGAACTCAAATGGTATCAACGTTCAAAAGCCCAGTTCATTCTCGAAGGTGATTCGAATACTAGATACTTTCATAATGTCGCCAATGGTAGACATAGAAAGAAACTTATTCATTCACTGCACCAGGATGAAGGCGTAATTAAAGGACAGGATGAGCTTAAGCGCTACATCACCAGGTATTATAAGGGGTTGTTCGGGGCTCCAGAGGAAGGTACCTTCTCTCTCGACGAGTCTCGAATTGATGATATACCCCAGGTATCAGGTGAGGAGAATGGCTTTCTTACGGCCCCTTTCACTGAGGAGGAGGTAAGAGCAGCAGTCTTCCAGATGGAGCACAATAAAGCACCCGGTCCAGATGGATTCCCCGCAGAGTTTTATCAAAACTTCTGGGATGTCATTAAATCGGACCTTCTAGCTATGTTCGGCGATTTGCATGCCGGACAGCTGGAGCTTTTTAAGTTGAACTTTGGGGAGATTATTTTGTTACCTAAGGTTATCGATGCAGAAAGGATACAACAGTATAGACCAATCTGCCTCCTTAATGTGAGTTTCAAAATATTTACCAAGGTGGCAACGATCCGAACTCCGTGGCAGATCATGTGGTGCGACCTACTCAGACTGCGTTTATGCAGGGTAGGAACATCCTAGACGGGGTAGTTATACTACATGAAACCGTTCATGAGATGCATACGAAAAAGTTGAATGGGGTGATCTTTAAGATCGACTTCGAAAAGGCTTATGATAAGGTTAACTGGGATTTTCTACAGCAAACCTTACGCATGAAAGGCTTTTCGGAGGAGTGGTGTGCCTGGATCCGTAATTTTGTTACTGGAGGTAGTGTGGCCATTAAAGTTAATAATGAAACTGGTCATTACTTTCAAACAAAAAAAGGTCTGAGGCAAGGTGACCCGCTTTCGCCAATACTATTTAACATAGTAGCGGATATGTTAGTGGTCATGATTGATAGGGCCAAACTGGATGGACAGATTGAGGGCGTCATTCCTCATTTGGTTGATGGCGGGCTCTCTATTCTCCAGTATGCAGATGACACGATCTTGTTTATGGAACATGACCTTGAGAAAGCTATGAACATGAAGCTGATTTTAACAGTTTTTGAAAAGCTTTCTGGTCTAAAGATTAATTTCCATAAGAGTGACTTGTTCTGCTTCGGGGAGGCTCTGGATTATGCAACTCAATATGCGGACTTATTCGGATGTGCACAAGGTTCGTTTCCTATTAGGTATCTTGGAATACCAATACACTATAGAAGATTGACTAATGCCGAACGGAAGTATGTTGAAGAGCGTTTGCAAGCTTGCTTAACCAGTTGGAGAGGAAAACTATTATCCCTCGGTGGGACATTAGTTCTTATCAATTCAGTCTTAACTAATATGGTACTGTATATGATATCATTCTTCAAGCTGCCAAAAGGGGTCCTTAAAAAGTTGGACTATTATCGTTCACGATTCTTTTGGCAGGGTGATAGTGAGAAAAAGAAATATCGACTGGCTAGGTGGGATGTTGTTTGCCGTCCTAAGGATCAGGGTGGACTTGGTATCCACGATCTAAGGATTAAAAATACGTCCCTTCTAAGGAAATGGCTTTTCAAACTTCTCTCGAAAGAAGGTGTATGGCAAACAATATTAAAGCGCAAATATATCGGTACCAAACCTTTGTCATAGATGGTTTGGAAACCAGGTGACTCACACTTTTGGGCTGGTCTCATGGCGGCGAAAGCGTCTTTCTTCCGCTTTGGAAAATTTGCTATCAAAGATGGATCACAGATCAGGTTTTGGGAGGATATATGGTTAGGCCATACATCTCTTATGGATCAGTATCCTGCTTTATACAACATTGTTCGTTACAAAGAGGTTACGCTAGCTTCGGTTATGCAATCATCGCCTCCGAATGTGACGTTCAGACGAGATCTACTTGGTACCAGGTTGGCTGCGTGGAACACCCTTCTGGGGCGTTTGGCTGCGATCAACCTCGAGCCTGGACCGGATGTATTTCGTTGGAGTCTACTTCAGAATGGTAAATTCTCGGTAGATTCTATGTATAAAGCTTTTATCCAATCGAATATGCCAGTTGATAGTCATAAAAAACTTTGGAAGATGAAAATGCCACTAAAAACTAAGATTTTTGCGTGGTATGCTCGTCGAGGAGTGATCCTAACCAAAGATAACCTTGTCAAGCGCAATTGGCATGGAAGCACGAAGTGTGTTTTTTGTCTACATGATGAGACTATTAAGCACCTTTTCTTCGATTGCAAAGTTGCACGTTCTATTTGGTCAACCATCCAAGTTGCTTCAAATTTATATCCACCATGTTCCGTTGCTAATATATTTGGCAACTGGCTTCATGGTATTGATGATAAATTTAGAACGGTTATTCGGGTGGGAGCGATAGCTGTTTTATGGTCGCTATGGCTGAGTAGAAAAGACAAGGTTTTTAATGATAAAAATGTCTTATTTATATAGGTAATCTACCGGTGCACAGGTTTGCTCCATTCGTGGTCTATATTACAACGCGTGGAGTATCGCGACCTTTTTATGGAGCTTTCTGCGCAACTGGAGACCACAGCGAGGGATATTTTTACACAACATGGGTTGCATAGGGATCTTCGGATTGGCGGCCCAACACCATAGGCGATTGGCATGATCTATTGATTTGTAATCTGTCTATGTTTTTTAGCTCGTTTTTGGATGATGACTTGTCGGCTGTGTGCATCTTGTTATACAGAGGCCGGATATAATGCTTTTTTAAAGTAATATAAGCCCTTTATAAAAAAAAATGGCGGCGCCGTTGGTGGTCGGGGCGGAGCTGGTCTGTGTGTCTCGGTGGTGATCCAACCGGTTACGAATTGGGGAGGGGCTGCTATCATCCAAAACTGAGTTCCGACTTCGTTAGGTACGTAAGTCTCGCGTAACGTCATTGTAAATGTTTCACGCGCGCAGGAACGAAGAAGATCCGTTCGTTCGGCTTGATTGAAGGAAGCGTCATTGTAAATTTGTGATTAAAAATACCTTATAATTCTTTCTTTGATATGTCAGGAGTCAGGACTATGAGATTTATATGTCATTCTCCAGAATATTGGTACTTGGGCCCATCATCGATGAGGAAGAGGACTAATGATTCTCTTCGATCAACTAGCAGCAGCTCCGCTTCTTTTGGCTATTAAAGTATAATATAGTATTTCTAGTGCTCGATCGATCATACCCGAAGCTGTAGCTGTAGTGTTGCAGTGTGTATTTGCATACCTAGAGCTAGTCATTGTAAATGTTTTCGCGCGCTCATGCAAGAGCGAAGAAGGTTCGTTCATTCACCTTGGTCGATCGGAGGAAGCTAGCTTGTTCCGTTCGGATAGCTTCCAAGCAATGAAAATTTGGCTGTACAAGCAATGAAATTTAAGCTCAGACGACATATCTCGGCGGCAAGCAAGCCTGCCTGCCCGCCAACGACAGTAGCATATCGACCCCTACTACATCCTACATGTATGTACCGTCGATCGTATGATCAGTCACAGTTGATGATTCTAGAAAACCGTATCTTCAAGTGTCAAAAATAGTTTTCTGAGTTTTAGAAAGCTTAGAAATAGTACAAGTTTGGATGAGTCGTCAGGGGAGTACGTGGGTTCGGTTGATAGACTCTCGTGGTTTGGCGGTTTCCGCGGCAAATTCAGCTATGTGGGCCGTGGCCTGTTAATTAATTCCTTCGTTGGATTCGGTTATATATGTGTTCCCAACAAACAAAACTCGGTCTACCAGTCGTACATGCATCGATCTATCTTCAGCTGAGCAGATAAATCGATCGATCGCTGAGCCAGGCGGCTAGCTAGCTAGGTCGGCGACTCCTGCGCGCATATGATGATGATGATGGCGGACGGCGGCGACGAGGAGCAGCAGCTGCCGGCGGCGATGGCGGAGCCGGAGGAGTGTAGCAGGTGGGCGATGACGTGCGTCGTCGGCTGCGTGGGCGCCGCTGTCCTCTGCCTCTCCATGTACCTGATCGGGGAGTTCCACCTCCTCGGACTCCTGCTCTTCTACCTCGGCCTCGCCATCCTCGCCTACAGCATGGCATGTGTCTTCGAGCGCTTCATTGACGTCACTCCACTCGGCAATCCGCCCCAAGGATTGTCCCTTGTAGATACGTTGTTGTCGCTCTAGTAATTGTATATACGTTGTTACAGCTTGGCCTGCGTCTTCAAGCATCTATTTAATCATCTAAGTTTTGATCCTGCGATTGGTGGCCACTCTAACTTATTTCTCTTTTCTCCTGCGACTTTGAGAATTTATTGTCGCTCTAGTAATCGTATATACAGTGTGATGTACGGTGGCGCCGTTGGTGGTCGGGGCGGAGCTGGTCTGTGTGTGTCTCGGTGGTGATCCAGCCGGTTACGAATTGGGGAGGGGCTGCTATCAACGAAAACTGAGCTCCGACTTTGTTATGGAGGGCGATGTCGGTGTCTTTGTGTTGTTATCTTGGTGAAGTTATTGTCGCTGCGGTTGTCTCCACGCTCGGACCGCTCCGAGAGAAATCTTAGATCTAGGTCTTCCGGATTGGACGATGCCGTGTCGTTGTGTCGGTCTCCCCCCGGGGGCATTGTTTTAGCAGGCTGGATGGGTTCTGAGGTGCGGCGGTGTGGTATTTTCCGCGACGAAGACGGCGGGTCTCAGCGGTGTGGCATAGTGGGGTATCAACGGCAGACATGTATAGATGAATGCGAGCACAGCGGTGGCGCTGTTTGGCATCATAGCGGCGCAAGGATAATGGTGATCTCTACCCTAAAGATGAAGCAGTTCGAGTTGGTGGTGGAGGCTTATGAAGCGTGTGCAAGTTGTGCGCTCTTAGAGTCTGTTGGACTGGTTGTGTGCTCCCGGTATGCCGTATGGGCGGCTCGATGACGTCCCCGGATCTAGCTAGTGCGGCTTGGTGTGTGACGACATGACACTACAACAAATATGCTCGTTAACGACCCTCCATTTTGGTCACTAAAAGGTCATTATTTTTCATTTATGACACTACAACAAATATGCTCGATGATGTATTGCATGTGGGTCCTGCTTGTCGGGAAGTGCCCTTTCTATTTCCTTGTTCCGTTTGTGGGTCCCACTTGTCGGTTTGGTGGCTCCAACCTGTCAGTTCGTGGTGGGTCGGACATGTCAGTTTGGTGGGATCCACGTAGGTCGTGGTGGGCCAAACATGTCAGTTTTGTGGGTTCTTCGTGTCAGGTCGGTGGTGGGTCCCGCCTGGCAAGTTGGTGGTGGGACCGAACTGTCATAACACATGGTCAACGTGTGAATGTGTGGGTCCCACCGCCATGCCACATGGACATGACACATAGGCAAAATTGATGAGGTGGCCAATACATGGACATGACACATAGGCGAAATTGCTGAGGTGACCGTCCAATTATTTAAATTATCAAATATGACCATTTTAATTGGTCGTAATCGGGTAGAAATAGGGAGCTAAATTGGTGTTGTCTGCTTATGACCATCCCATGTAATGAAGCTATGACTTTTTAAATAAAAATGGTCATTAAGTTTTAGGGTTTGGACCCTCCCAAACACCTAACGACCAATAAATTCAAAAATAGTCATAACTCTATGACCAAATGTTTCATGGTCATTATCATAAAGTCATTAACGAGCATATTTCTTGTACTGTGATTTTCTAATGTCAAGTTTGTAGACATGGCAGCCCCTCCCCAATTCGTAACCGGCTGGATCTAGCAAGGCAGACTTAATTTCATAAGATTCCGCTTTAGAAGCTTGTGGAGCAATTGGAGAGCATATGAAATCATTGTTATTAGTGCTAGTAAAGTCACACAACTTGGTGTTTTTAGTTAAAGAAATAATGACAAGATAAAATAACAAGACAGAAATAAAGACTATACTAATTTTTTTGGGTTTTAAAATTTTGTATTAAGAAAATAAACTAAACGAGTAATAAAACAAGCAAGACAAAAACAAAGTAAAGTGATTGAGAGTATGAGACTCCCCTTACTGTAGCTCCAAAGTTCCCGACAACGGCGCCAGAAAGCTGCTTGATGGTGGATATTAATATCGTTGGGTGGTGTCCCAAGCGAACGCGTGGATGTAGCTAGTAGCAGTTTTCCGTCGTTAACGAACCAAGGTTTATTGAACCAGTACGACTTTGAAATCAACAACAAAGTGAATGTTGAGAATCTCTGGCGCTTGATCTTCAACAGACATGGACCTGCACACACTCAATCAAATACTTTGTCCCCAACGGCGGAAAGGTTGTCAATCTTTCCAGTCTCGCAGAAAACAAAGCGGTTAATTGTATAGTGAAGTGGATGATAATATGAATATGACCAGAAGTATAATGATGATGAAAAGCGGTAAAATAAGGTTGCAATCAATGTAAAAAGAAGGACCGGGGGCCATGGTTTCACTAGTGGAGTCTCTCAAGCAAATAAGATATTCATATGATGGGTAAACAAATTACAGCTAGGCAATTGACAAGATTATAACATAAACCCAATTTAGCTATGACAAGGAGGACATGATAATATTTATGTAGGCACAACAACAATGAACAAAGACCATTGAGTCCAACTGCATCTTTGTCTAAAAAGTCCACCGTGGGATCGCTATCCAGCCTGTCACCCAACGGTATTTAAGTTGCAAGTAACAGATTATTGCATTAAGTAAAGTGCATGATGTAAGCAATACTAATATCAAATGAGATATTAACACCGCTGTTTTACCCTTAGTAGCAACATCACACCCTCTCCCTTAGACGTTTCTGTCACTCGTGGCCAGTAACAAAAGGGGGGCATGAACCCACTATCTAGCATAAATACTTCCTCTTGAAGATACACACAATCACTTGGCCAAAATAACTACGCACATCGGAGAGCATGCAAGAACACAAATCTATCTGTAAGAATCATGGACAATCTGATCATAAATTTATAATCCATCGGATCCCAGCAAACACATCACATAGCATTATAATAGTTGACCTTGATCATGTTAGTCAGCTCACAAGATCATAAAACATGAAGCACAAGGGAGAGAGACTACCATCTAGCTACTGCCATGGACCCGTAGTGCAAGGTGGAATACTCACAAATCATCCCGGAGGAAGGCATGGCGACGAAGAGCCCTCCGGCATCGATCTCCCCTCCGGCAGGGTGCCGGGATCAGCTTCAGAATCACCCCCGAACTAGGGTTTATGGTGGCGGCGCGTCGGGGTGACTTTTCTGGAAAATAATGGCCGCCTCGATGTTTTTAGGGTAAAAGTGATTTTATAGGCGTCGGAGGGGGCCGAGGAGACGCCCCAGGGGCAGGGGCGGGCCCCACCCGCGGGTGGCCCCCAGGCCGCGGCCGCTGGCCGCCCCTGCCCTGTGGGTCTCCCCTCAGGCTCCCCTTCGGACTGGAACTCCGTCTTGGTGAATAAAAAATCCTCATAAATTTTCCAGCGCGATCCGAGAATATTTCCTGTGGTAAGTTTCTGAAACGAAAAGACAGCAAAAACAGGAAACTGGCACTAGGCATCTTGTCAATAGGTTAGTCCGACAAAATGCATAAAAGTGATGTAATATGATAGCAAAAACATGTGACAATGTCACAAAACTAGCATGGATCAATCAAAAATTATAGATACGTTTGACACGTATCAGTGCTTGAATAAGGTGATGACATATCATAAAAATAATGGAGAGGCCATTCGAAGAGGGAAGTAGTGATTAGCATGTGCTAGCTAGAGTTTATTTATTTTTGAAACATAAGAAAATTATTTTGAGAAGTGTTTGCTTATGTCAATGAGTTGGCAGTAAAGAAACTCACCAACTTCCATGCTAACACTTAGTTTTTAGAGTTTTGAGAGCTGTTCACATGCTTAACAATTTCAGCTTTCCGTTGAGGAAAAATGTTTGTTTGTTTTGTCCATTTGGGACTTGGCATCAACCAAGGTCGGATCCTACAAGGAGCGAGTAGCGTCCACGAGTGTAGCCATTGCCGACATCAACCAAGGTCGCGGTGCAGGCTTTCACCAGAAGTTCCCCAAACCCGAAGTAGCGAAGGTTGCCTTGCAACTTCTTCCACTGGTCCCTCCGGCCATCAGAACCTCTAAGACGAGGCTCTATGAGGCAAGAAACACAACACCACCATCCTCACCAGATCCCATGTGGGCCCTAGGGTTTGCCCCGGAGGTTCTTAGGTAGAGGAGCAAGGGCATCGCCTCAACAACACCTTCAAGAAGAATATGCCGCCCAAGGGGGCGGACATCGTCATTACCAGCCGACGGCTAGATCGAGAAAGGCTTTCGACCAGTGATGAGATACATACAAACCACCCCCTAAAGACCGGCACCGCAGCCCCACGAACCCGACGGTCTACGACCACCAAGGCGTCGGGGCCCAGAATCAGTGCACGCAGAGCCACCTCCTAGCCAACCATGACTCCAAGACACCACCATCATGGGACCGCGACCCCGATTCCTGGCGCCACACCAACTGCAACCCGATGGGAACCCACCATGGCTCCTCTAACAACTGCTGCGAAGAGGATGTATTATCCTCCATCGAAACGACGGAGCTGGGCAGCCATTCCCATCAGCCGCATGTCACCATGCATAGGCTCTTCTACAAGGACCGTCGTTGTCCGGATCATCAACACTGCCCGTGAGATTGATGTTGAAGCAGGCACACCGAACCCGGGCAGCCGCCACCGCCTTGGGGATGATTAGGAGTCCACACCGACACCACCCGGCCCGCACTAGATCTGACGACTAGTGCGACGGCCGATCCCGAACCCCACCGCCAACACCAGCTTCAGCCGCAGGAGGAAGAAGGCAGACGAGACAGGTGAGCCGAAATAACTCTTAGGCAAGTGAGGCGAAATAACTAACGGGGGAACAGGGCAAGTTAAGAAAATGCCTACCGAGCGGCTTAGAAAGTTAGGCAACTACACGCTCGCGAGGCAACTCTGAAACATTGACTAGTTCGGATCTCCAATAAATGGACGGTTCAGATTGGTGTCTATACTGATGTGGCGATGCATTTCTCCCTCAGCGCCGCCGTCGGATGACTCGTATTTGGTAGGAAAGAAGACTCTCGTGCCCGGAACATAGTTGATATGCATAGATGTTGAGGCTCTAAACTAGGACGTGAAACATGGCAGCATGCCAGCATCAAGAGAAACTTCCGTGATTCGGGAAAACCAGGAACATCTGCATATATATATATATTTCGAATAAAGTGTTCGTTCAGGGCATGCATGAGGCTGCTAGCTCGTCGTCTCAAACTGTCAATGATGCAACAAAAGGCAACTGAGATGGTGCATGCTTGCTAGAGCCTAGAGCACGAAATCAACAACGAACGGGCATGATAGCAGTGCACATGTATTAAATTAGCAGGCCACTAGCTAGACTGGATGGCGACGAACAAGGTAGTAGCTAGCTAGAGCTGTACGTAGGTCGTCAACGAGCTACTCAAACTGAAACTGGACGCCTGGGAAGTGCCCGCTTCTCAGGTGTCGGTGGAGCTGAGAAACTGTGAGTACCCGCCGCCTCCTGGCCTCCGGCAGCCGCAGGTTGTTGGCCTCGTTGTTCTCATCCACTTGGATGACGACATCCTGATTGCCAACAATCGGCGCCTTCCGGTTCCTCCACATGTACAGCATAGCCAGGAAAGCAATGGAGGAGAGTGCCCCAACAATGTTCTGGACCTAAGGAGTTAGTTTTCAAGTTATCTAGTTAGTACGTCTCTAATTACTACTCTGAGAGTCTCGGGGTGCAATCAGCTAGCTAGGACTTACCAGGTCGAAGAAGTCCGGCTGGCGCCAGATCCACACAGCGTAGTGTAGTAATTCAACGGCCGATGACATCCACTCAGGCAGGTTCTCGACGTACTTGTCCATCTGCAAGATTTAGATAGATAGATATATATATTATCCGTGCTACGTACTTATAGAAAGTACATAGCACTATGCATTGGGACACACTAGCTAGCTAAGACGATCTTGCGTACGTACGTACCACAAACCACGTGAGGAAAAGTGGTGTGCATGAAGAGGCCACTCCAGCAATCATGCACATCCAGCTGACGCCGTCTGTAGTCTCGGCCAGCAGCCCAACCGTCGCAGTCACACCAAGGTAGGCAACGGCTGCTGGGGCCCATACCCACAGTGTTGCCCGCCTGACGGAGTGGTGGTCGTCGGCGTAGCGGAGGAATAGGTAGAGGTACAAGAGGTAGACGAACGTACTGATCCCGTTTATCCAGCAAGACTCGTCGCCCTTCATCTTGTTGAACTCCCACTTGTTGTCGAACGAGGCGAGCAGGAAGGAGCAGCTGTAAGAGAGAAGCGACGCCACGAACGGCTCGACGCGGGTCCCTCCCCCTACGGACTTCATACTCAGCACGTGCTGAAACGTGTTGAACCTATATATATATATATATATAGATCGAGCGAGTGAGTGAGCAACGAGAGGGGGCCAATATATATATACAGCGCACTAGCTATAGCATCCATGCATTGATCTTAAGGCAGGTGTTCGAGTAGTGCACAGAAAGCGTACTGGAAAATAAAATCTGAACTATGTGCGATATAGGAAAATTCGCAAAAAGAAAAGGAGGGGGAGAGAAAGAGTAGACAGCTAGCTTACACAGGTAGGGCGAGTAGAAGACCCAAAGTGACGTACCCTGTAGAAATTATTTCAAGTTATTTGGGAATAAAAAAGGAGTTGGTGCGCGCAGCATACTATTAATGATAAGGGGTTAATTAATTAGCCCCAAAAAGTAGATTATGGAGAGTATTACATATATTTCACATGCATGCTTACCGGAGTACTGCAGGGTAGGTATGACCCACCCGATCCCCATCTCCAAGCTACAGTACCTGCCAAAGAAATAGAGAAAGAAAATCAAATCCGTGGATAGATTCGGCCCAGCACGAACCTGTCTACGTGCTAGCAGGCGAAGAAATCAGCGAAACGGGCGGCGTATTCACACAGATTAGGCCCAACACGAGTACCGATCGATCACTGACGAGGAGACACACATACACATGAATCTTTTCGCCCTCAAAAGAAAACAAAATCTTAGGTTTTTTCTTCAAAAATAAATTGCTGCGTTTGTGCTAATATTATATTACTGGATTAGCATGTCAATCCATAGATCTTCATGATGGCAGTGCACATACATACATATATACATACTCTCGATGCATGCGCGCGCGGCCGGGAGGTGGTAGATACGTACAGTAGAAAGAAAGATTCATCGATCAATCCATGCATCCGTCAAAGAAATAGTACGTGCGCGCGGCAGCGTAGATCCATCATCCATCGATAGAAATTGGCTAGGTAATTATTAATTAGGAAATCAGCGGGAAGAAACGGCCGTACGTCGATCTATCTATCTATCATCTACACACGCGCGCATTCACGTACGTACAGGACGGACTAGCTCGCTAGATGGCTAGCTACACAGATTCGATCGATCGATCAATCGGCGCAACACAAACCGAGCGAGACACACACACACACACACACAACACAAGCACAGCAAAGCAGCAAGTACCAACCCAGATCCACAGTACAAGAACAAGATAGGTAGATAGCTAGAGATCTGGATTCTGGAGGAGCTAGCTAGCAAAGGCCGGCCGTACCTACCCGGCAGCGCGCGCGGTGTCTCGATCTCCGGCGCCGCCTCCACGCACGGACGCACGCCGGCGCCGCCTCCGGCCAAGCCAGCCAGCAGTGTGGGAGGGGTGGAATGGATGGATCCCTCCCTCCCTCCCTTCCCTCCCTGGCTTTTAAAGGTAATAGCACGACGAAGGGGGCGAGCCGGCGAGTGGATGCACCACTAGCGACCAGTCTGGCATCCTACACATCCACTGACAGGGCGGACCTACCAGCAGCGGACCCCACATGTCATCCACTAAAGGTAGCTAATGCAAGGGTTTGTGCTCACCCCACATGCATATCTGCTCTTGCCTGACACACTGACACGGAGAAACGGAAAATGGGTTGCACTGTGCGCGCGCCGATGCATGGGAAGGGCAAGGCGTAGTAATCAACCTTCATTAATTATTCATTAATTACATATGTGTACACACGTGCCAAAATTTTGATCGGCTCGCGAATTCTCAGCCAACTCTCTAACATTAGACTGACATGCATGTGTGCTTCATGCGCCACGTGAGTTGTATATGACTTGCAACAAAAATGTTCTCGGTTACAAATTGGTGTTACCACTAGATTTTTCGGCTGCATATGAGGTTGTAGATAACACTTGATCAATTACGAGTGAGTTGCAACTGAAATTAGGCAACATCATATGAGTCGGAATTAACTTTATTTTCACTCGATTGAGATCGAGTCGTTCCCAAATTTAATAGGCACTTACGTGTCGATCTGTACATAATTATTTCTAGGACATATTTTTTGAAAAAATAGGGCCAAGCACTCTAGGTATTTCGACATAGTAGGAAGACAGCGTACGGAACGGCCAAAAATCATAAAACGACTAATCTTCGTGACGTCCTAATAACCATGCACCTGGGTCACAGTTATTTGAAATGGTCCCCGGGCTTAAAATACGGTGTGTTATAGCCCCCGAAATGGCCAGAATCACAAAACGATGAATTTTCACGACAATAACCATGCACCGGGGGGTCACATTCATTGGAAATCATCCCCATACTTAAAAAATGTGTATAGCCCACGGAACGGCCAAAAATCATAAAACGACTAACGTTCATGACGTACTAATAACCATGCACCGTACCAGGGGGTCACAGTTATTTGAAATGGTCACCATACTAAAAGACAAACGGTGTGTTATAGCCCACGAAATGGCCAGAAATCACAAGACGATGAATTTTTATGCCAATAACCATGCACCGGGAGGTCACATTCATTGGAAATCATCCCCAGACTAGAAAAATGTGTGTATAGCCCACACAATGGAAATTTTTTATGAAACGACTAATCTTTACGACGTCCTAATAACCATGCACCGAGGGGTCACAGTTATTTGAAATCGTCCCCAAACTCAAAAAGATGAAACGGCCAGAAATCACAAAATGACGATTTTTACGACAATAACCGTGCACCGGGGGGTCACATTCATTGGAAATCATCCCCATACTTACAAAATGTGTATAGCCCACGGGACGGCCAAAAAATCATAGACGACTACTATTCATGACGTACTAATAACCATGCACCAGGGGGTCATAGTTATTTGAAATGGTCCATAGACTAAAAAAAACAAACACTGTGTTATAGCCCACGAAACAGCCAGAAATCACAAGACGATGAATTTTTACGCCAATAACCATGCACCGGGAGGTCACATTCATTGGAAATCATCCCCAGACTAGAAAAATGTGTGTATAGCCCACAGAACAGCCAAAAATCATAAAACGACTAATCTTTTTGACATCCTAATAACCATGCACCGAGGGGTTACAGTTATTTGAAATCGTCCCCAAACTCAAAAAGATGAAACGACCAGAAATCACAAAATGACGAATTTTACGACAATAACCGTGCACCGGTGGGTAACAGTCATTAGAAATCATCCCCATACGCAAAAAAGTGTATAGCCCACGGAACGGCCAAAAATCACGAAACAATTAATCTTTACAACGTCCTAATAACCATGCACCGGGGGGGGGGGGGGTGTCACAATTAGTTGAAATGTCCCAGACTCAAAAACTATGTATTATAGCCCACAGAATGGCCATGAAGCACAACCATACGAATTTTTACAACGTCTGAATAACCATGCACCAGGGGGCCACAATCATTGGAAACGGTCCCCAGTCTGAAAAATGGTGTGTTATAGCCCACGAGGCCACGAAACAACCAGAAATTATAAAATAACGAATTTTGCGATATCCCAAGAACCGTATAACAGGGTCACAGTCATTTGAAATCGTCCCTAGACCCCAAAAAACTGTGTGCTATAGACCAAGAAACGAATTTTGACGACGTCCCATAAACCAAGACATTTTGATATCCCAGGCTTTTACAAACAACGCGTGGCACCTTGATTTCAGGTGAACCTATGGGGTAGGCACTAGTACAGAACCCCACATCACAGCCGGCACCAGAGCATCACCTCAGCCGGTTATTCCAACCGTCTCCTGCTCGGGATCGCTAATGTGTCGCTCCATCCGAGCCGGTTCCAGGAAACCGTCTACGATGCGAGTAATCGTTAGACCGCCGTTAAAAATGACCATCTCCAATAAGGAAAACATCAAGGAGACCAGGAATAGCAGTCATCTGTGATGATAATCCTTTGCAGACAGCTGCATTTGCTGGCCGTCGTTAGCCTGCGGAGTGTTCGGGTTTTCTCTCCGGCCCATGCGTAAGAATATTCATGCCCTCCGGGCCATTTTCCGGGTGGTCTGAGGTATTTGGTAATGTTATATTAGCAGGAATAAATCATGATTGCATCAACAAAACCTGAACCAATAATTGGTAATACATATAAAGCATAATCGATCAACCAACTGGTATAGCATTATATTACATATATATAATTAATAACATGTCTCTCTCGAACCACAAACTAGTAGATTTAACTCAATGATCGATGAGCTCCAAGCTGATCGGTCATAGGTCATCCTAAAGAATGATCAAAACAACTAGTTTGGTCGAGATCATGTTCTAGATGATCTGGATCTCAATCATGAACTCCAAGGTGAGGTCATTGGTGTTTCTTAGAATGATCAACAAAAGTTGGTTGAGCTTAAAATTCTTGCCTTCGAGGAAATTCTTCCATCCCGGCTTGCCGAAGACAATACGGTCGTCAGTTTTCGTGGTGTACATTATGGTGGTGACAAACCTGCTGCTCCAAGTCGTAATCCAGCATTGCCTTCAGTTGGCAGGCAGCCTCTTGCTATCATCCTAGGTAGTTTCTGCGCATGTAAAAAGACAACATAACTGTGCATATATATGTCCCTCCCTCGTATATAATTTTTTTCAAGAGGTAAAGAGGCAAGGATCTTACCACATCATGTCGGTTCAAATTTGTGCTCGTCAAACGAGTGACAAAAGGAACCCCAACATGGGTAGCTGATGTCTACTACACGCTTCTATTCTTGTAGACTTGTTGGGCTTCCAAGCGCAGAGGTTTGTAAGACAGCGGCAAATTTCCCTTAATTGAGTAACCCAAGATTTATCGAATCCAGGGGAGGAAGAGGTTGAACGTATCCTCTCTCAAGCTATCCTGTAATTAAGATACAAGAAGTCTCTAGTGTCCCCAACACACCTAATACAATGGCTAATTGTATAGATGCACTAATTTAGCGAAGAGATAGTAAAATGCAAGTAATATGGATGGTAAAAGGTGATTTTGTAATTCTGTAATAAAAATGGCAGCAAGCAAACAAGTGACAAAATTGACTAAAAACAGTGTATCAATGCTTGGAAACAAGGCATAGTCTTCATACTTTCACTAGTAACAACTCTCAACATCATTAACATAATTAAACACATGATAGTTCCCACAAAAACACATGCATGATAGACGTTATTCGGAGATCATTCATTCGTGGATCATATAGGATGAGAATTGCGTAGGGCTACGAAAAGCACACCTTAAAGTTCGTATTCCACATCTATGGACACCTTAAAGATTGTACTAACAAACACTACAACCTATTTCTTGAATAGTCTCTTTCTTCAATAACACAAGCATCAAGAAACCTCATGATCTATTCAATCCAACCATAATAAAGAACAAACTCATGATGAGGATCCCTCTAAGTTTTTATCATTAGAGTCACACACGGCACCCACACTGGCACCGAGATACCATGATCACAATGGTGACTCTTGAACTTATACTAGATAACACCACTTGAGCAAAATCATATCCATTACATGTAAGGAAACATCATGTATTCAACTATGCTAACAAAGATCATGATCACAACAAGGGTCACATCATGGGAGAGAGTGATAACCACATAGCTATTTATATAAGCCTCAGCCCCGGCGAGGGATTACTCCCGCATGGCCATGGTGAGTAGGAGCTTGATGGAGAGGTGCAGGCCGGAGGGGAGATGGCGGCCGGCAGCGGCCTTTGGGGGCAGCAGCCCGGAGAGGAGGCGGCAGCCTGGCAGCGGCGACGGTTGCCGGCGGTGGCTGCAGCCCGGTGGTGGCGCGGCAGCCGGCGATGGCGGCGACGCCCGGCGGCGGCGGCCCTTGGCCGCCCTTCTTCCTTGGAGATGGTCCTGGTATGGAGGAGGGTCTCCACCTCACGGCGGCTTCCTTGGAGGAGGAAAACTCGTGGTTCTTGATAACCTAGATTTCCTCTCTTTATATAGATGTTCGAATTTCCATCATCAGATTTTTGGGTTTCAGCAAAAAGGGGATATCTCGGCCGTCCGGACTCGGATTGGGCTGAAATTTATGTCTAGATCGACTGGCGGAAAATTCTCCACAACTTTCGTGACCAAGCTTTTTCGAGTTGACATCGTCATCGGGTTGTTACGGGGCCATCTTCTAAAATAGTTTTCAGACAGATTTTAGAAAAGTCTAATTCGACTCCAACAAGGTTTCTTTTTTGCACTGTTGTCAATTTCCAAATAATTCCTACTCATCAAAGTTTAAAACAAGAACATTGTGCACTTTTGCCACTATTAATAGGTTAGGAATATAAATCCATAAAATGATATAAAAATATTATAAAACATGTGGCAATGCTATATAATCAAGCATGGAACATCAAAAATTATAGATACGTCGGAGACATATCAGCATCCCCAAACTTCACTCCTGCTCGTCCTCGAGTAGGTAAGTGATAACAAAATAATTTTTGTAGTGACATGCTATAACAATCACAATCTTGATCAAGATAGTAATGTAAAGCATAGTACGTGAATGAAGTGATACAACACAACTGTCTATAGTTGATAGCAAGAAAGCAATAAATACAAAGTTGAATCATTTAAGCAAAATCTTTCATAAATAGTATGTTAAAGACATGAAAGCAATGTGACCCACATAATTGACTAACTCTCAAAGGTAATAGTTCCACGACAAAAGTGTTTGAGAATCAACACAAGGAAGATGTAAGTATTAACAAAAAGCTTTAACTTCTAACAGCTTATCTTATAGATAAAGTCAATATAAAGATTCATGTTTAATCTGACGATGCAATATGATCAATGATACCCAGGGTCAATGCTGTATGTTTGATTTGGTGGAGATAGAAAGAAAAGGAAAACTGACTCAACATTTAAAAGTAAAAAAAGAAAGGCCCTTCGCAGAGTGAAGCGGGGTTCAGTCATGTGCTAGAGCTTTTTGATTTTGAAAAACAGAGATAAAAGCAATTTTGAGCGATGCATAACTCCGTCAACGATTCCATAGCTCGGAATCCCATTAGTCCCCTATGTCAAGCAAGATCTTTAGAGTTGTGAGAGCGGCTGTGTTTTAGAGGAACGAGTACATTCCTCTTTCTCCTTTGTTTCACCACTAACAAATGTTTGAGCTGACTTCTCAAATTTTGCATTGTGCGGAGGAGAATAGTGAGTTATATTTATATTTTGCCTAAGCCGCTCTCGGGTTGATTCAAGTGAGGACGTAAACCATCAACACCGAGTGAAATAGAGGGGGGAAAACCTTGCTCGGCATAAGCTCTAACGAACCCCCTCCTTATTTCCTCATGAGCTTGAAAACAGAGGCACCAAAACAAGAATATTTTAAAGGTTTTAAAGGTAGCACATGACAAATTTACTTGGAATAGCAGGAAATACCATGCATAGGTAGATATGGTGGACTCAGCTGGCAAGATAGTTTGGCTTTGGGATTTGGATGCACGAGAAGTATTCCCTCTCAGTACAGAATTTTTGGCTTGGCAAGAATGGTATTTAAAGCAAACATCCAACATTAACCGGTAACAGAGTAACATAGGACATCCGTCAATCATAACCATAAACACTCCATACCGTCTTCCTTGTTGACCAAACAATTCTTTTGATGGAAAGATTAGCTTTATGAATTAACAACTACAAAACACCACATAGTTTCAAGCTTTTAACTATATTTCTTTACTAGTAAATTTCCACTCAAATAACCAGCAAGTTTAATCATTCAACTTAATATCTCAAAACAATTGAGAAGCATCAAGTATCCACACAATGATCTACAAGACTATACAGGCTTTCATTTCATTCCAATATCACATGGATAGCATTTTGTCACTTTGACAATTCAAGCAAATTATCAACAACAACTCTCCAACAAGTATAAGTGAAGAACAAGAGAGTTTAACATCAACAACCAGCAGCTCTAAACAAGATAAAAGCTAAAAGCGAGAGCTTACTAGCAAATAAACAGTAGCTAAGAATACTCAACAAGATATAAGTGAAGCAAAGGAGTATTCAAATGAAAAAGCGGAGCGTGCCTCTCTCCCACACAAATTAAGCTAGGATCCAACAAGGATATGAACAGCAAACAAACAAAACAAAACAAAACTGAAAGCAAAAATACACTCAAAGCATAGCACATAATATGTAAAGTGATAAAAACGTAGTTCAACAAAGACGACCTTATGATAGTCGATGAAGAGGAGGGGATGCCTCGGACATCCCCAAGCTTAGACGCTTGATGGTTCTTGATATTCAGAGGGGGTTCCATGGGGCCATCCCCAAGCTTGAGCTCTGATCCATCTTCAATTTCTTCATTATCCTCTCCTTTGGAACTTAAAAACTCCCTTCACACAAAACTTCTCATAAACTGATTAGAGGGTTAGTGCTCATAAATTGAAATGCACATGTGTTCAACTCAAGACAAATTACAAACAACTTTATTGGACATTAGCTACTATTTACTAAGCCTCAATTTGGTACTCCACCTCTAGAGTATCACATTTGACGATAGTAAAAGAGACGATTATAAAATAATAACAGAATCTGTCAAAAACTGAACAGTCTGTAAAGATCGAATTTTTCGAGAAACTTCTGTAGCTCACTGTAACATCCCAAATTTTGGAATGTTTTAAAAAAAATCACAAAAATTTAAAACTTTTGTTAATAATTAAATAAAGTCTCCAAAAATCAAGAAAAGCTTTTTTTTAGAAGATTGTTTTGACATCTTCAAAGTCATATTTTTAAATTAAATATTCTTTTATCTTCCAATCTCAACTTTAAAGTTTTGGAAATAAAATATTTAAATGAGTTTTCAAATAGTACTTTCCACTATGGATATTTGGTTTTCAAATAAATAATATGGGGATATTATAAATCCTAAATTATTTGAGAAAATGATTTAAACTTTTTCCAAGCTCAGTTTATAAAATGTTTTATCTTAAATTATTTTAATATTAAAATGAGTTATAATTTTGAATGATATTACTCATATTATTCTCTGGTTTTTATTTAAATATTTTGGTATATTTATAAACCTTAATTTGATTTTCCCAAATAGCCATATAAGGCAAATTTGACCAAAAGGGTATTTTGGTAATTTTGTTGACCAAAAACAGTTCCTAAAAGTCTATGTTGACTAATGGAAATTTTACAAATTTTTACAAATTTATTTGACTTGATTTGGAGCTTTAAATCAAGAGTTATAAAAGAAAACAGAAAATAAAGAAAAAGAAAAATTGATGACGTCAGGAATGACGTCATCGTCTTCATGCTCCAGGACATGAGTTACGTCTCTCACTACCGTTTCTTCCCGAATTGATTGCGGGAGTTTGACAGCCCCAAATGAAGTGCTGTTTCCTGCTATGCGAAGCCCTCGACCTCCTCCTTCTTTTGCCCCCAAAAGCCCCCTCAGACAAGCCCCCACACCGGCGAATTTGCTCGTCGGAGCTCCGCCTTGCCGCCGCCGTGTTCCTCCATTTTCGGCCATCTTGGTGAGCCTCTGCCGCCAATTCTTGTCCCCCTCGACTTCCCTCTCCTTTGTGCACCCCGCTGACACCCCGTTTGATATTCTCCCGCGGCGAATCGTCGTGTTCGTCCTTGTCAGGATCCGGCCGCCGCCCCGACGCATTTCGGCCGCGTCACCGCGTCCTTACAGGGAGAGGGCGACAACGCCGACCACTCCATCGTCCTCGGCGTGATGCTCCGCATCTCGTAGCCCACTTCCCCGAGCCCAAAGACCACGGGAACGATGAGTTCATCCGTGACCGAGAACGCTTTCCGCCATCGTGACTCCAGCCGTAGCACACGGCCAAGCCAGGACGCACGCCTCAACCCCGCCGCCACCTTCTTCTTCGACGTGCGGAGCTACACCTCGTCATCGCCTCCCCACGCCAAGGAGACCACCGGAGCTCCGCTGCCATCCACGGTAGATCCGCCGCGCCGCTGCCTTCTTCAAGTCCAGCAAGACCAGTCGCCATGTAAAGGTTAAAAACATCGTGGCCATCCGATCCCGATCCAACGATCGGAAATAGATCGAGCCGAGCCGAGTCCGAGCCACAGCTTAGCCGAGCCAAGCCATGAGCCGAGCCCGAGCCACCCCGTTTTCTGAATTTTATTTCCGAAATAAAAATAAAAGGGGAAATAAGGAGTTTTGCAGAAAAGACCCTATACCTTCAAACCTTCATAACTTTTAAACCCTTTGGCCAAATTTAGCAAACTTTATATTTTTGAAAAGCTCTAGACTTGTAGAATCTTTTTGCACTTTTAGTTTTCAGTGTGAAAAATCCAAATTTATTCAAATTTCAAATGAGTCATTTGAGTAAATTTGACATAGTTTTAAATCTATAAGTCCAATTTTTGCAAATAAAATATTTCTGGAAACCTTGGAACATGCATGACATGAAACCACTGTTATAATTAATTTTTGTTAGTTTTAAAAAGATTTCTTAATCAGAGACTCAAATAGGAGTATTTCTGATATAGTTTAATTTATATAAATCCTTTTTATTTGTTTTCTTTTAGAAAACTTCTTCAAATATTTGTCTCTGTCCAGAGAGACCAAAACCATACCTAGCTACCTCTTTTTGAAACATAAACATTGAAAGTGTGCCAAAGGCCATTGAATTGTTAATGTTTTGCAAATTATAGTTTCAAAATGTTTTAAAACTCTTTAGACCAACCCTTGTGTGATCACTTTGATCAAGACCAATCCCTACAACCTTCGAAACAACCCTTTCAAGCCTTCAAATTTGAAATATTCAAATTTGATTTCAGGCCAACCCCTGACCAAATGGCAAACCCCAAACCTAATACATTGATTCTTTTTGCATATGGGATCATGTATTGAAACTTGGACCACCAACCTAGATATGTTTGTTTCTATCCATGTTTGTTGTTATGTTTGTTTATTTGATTGTTGTATTGTTGCTTATTGTCATATATTTTTATTGTATAGATTGAACGGAGTGCTACGAGTTACTTTGAGAAGAGTGTGTGAGCAACGACAAGTTCCAAAAGGCAAGTGCATACACCCTTTCATGAAAGACCTACTATTTTATTATATATGCATTGTAGACTATTTTAGTAGTATGCATGATAGGTGTACTACAATTTTGCTATGCAAACCTATTTAGTATATCACCCCTTATTCCTGTTGATTTAGGAACCCATTCACTTGGTAGAAGTTAGAACTGCTATGCTGAAATGTTTTATTGTAGTACGAAAGGATGTAGCGGACCTGCACTTAAAATTTGGCAAGATCCCTGTGTATAGTGCTAGTCCCTGGATCGAATCGCTAGCACACACAGTTTACGATGAATACCATAACATTGTATCAATTTATTACACGAATGATCCAGATTTACAAATATCCAGTACAACTTGCATAGCTCAAGGCTAGCATTTTACAAAGATCAGCACAACGGAAATAAAATTAACAATGAGCCTCCATCATCTTCATGTGCCACAGGCAAACATGTTGGTTGCAGACTCGAAACCCTTAATCGAAACCTCACTCGGCGTCGGAACATCCTGCAACAGTAAGAATGTTGCAACAAGGTGGGTCAGAACCATATGAATGGATCTGGCAAGTGACACTTTGTGGACTCATAGTGGAAAAACTCTAATATCCTATATGCATATTTGGCTTGTGGAGTTTGAAGGCTGATTTGCATAAAGCCAATTTTTCCTATCTCTTTTCAAAACACTTTTTCATCTAAACGAGACAAGTATGGTATGACAACCATTGTCTCAACTACCCTGGTTCACCCTCCATATTTTACTTAGAGAAATTAGAATGATGAGATCCTCCGTTGACGTCCTTGTCCCGCTTGCTCAAAATTGTCCGTAACCGGGGACACGGCTAAGTAATTAGTTTGACACTCTGCAGAGGTTGTGCACGTTCACCACAAGACTCCATCAGCCCATTCTGACCTTGACCTTCTTGAAGTGAGAAGGAAAGGAGAAGATGGAGCCGGGATCTTTCAGAGGAGCTTTCACATACCAATGGCCGAACAATACCTCCTACCACCCCTACATCTGCTTGTTCGACCGGTCAGGTCTACTCAACATACTCAATCCAGACAGAGCCCATATGACTTGTGGCTGCACGGTAAGCTAACGAAGACTTGGAGTAACTTCGATCTCTTTGTCCCTGGGTGGCCGTCCGCAAGTGAGCCAATCTCTGGTGAAAAACACCATAGACATGGCCCCGAGTAGCCACTCAACAATAAACCACCAAAGCAAAGCCATTCCACCCAGGAGGTTCTTTAACTTAGTAGAAATTTTACTTTTTATAGAAAACTCATAGCATGGCATTTTTCACTATTTCTACTAAGTTATACAAGTAGGTGCTAGACACTTAGAATATTTGGAGAATTACTAACAGGTCTAGCATAGCATAGTATTACTAATAATCTGTCATGCAAGATTTTCTAAGTAAGAGCTACCACATGCATATCAAAATAATAGGAAATTTATGAATGTGCCAATTGCCTTGGCAGCAGGAGGAGTAGGAGCAACAGTTGATTGAATTCCCGGGTCTCTCCGAAAGGTCTAACAATTAAAAGCAAGCCACACATAAACATACAAACAAAATAACAATACAATAAAATATGCAATGCATGAAATGCAATTAAACTCATAAGAAAAACATTACACTAAGTTTTCTGGTTTGTAAAAATATGCATGAAGTCAAAATGCATTTAAAACAATTTTTATTATAAAAGCAACAAAAAAATTTCCCAAAAAGGGAATAAACACAAATTAAATACTAATGTTAAACAAAATAACTACTAAAATATGGAGTTGGTCTTTCTGGACAGAGGGCTCCAAAACTAAACTAACCCAATTGGATTTACTCCAAAACCTATTTTTAAACTAAAGTTATGCCAAATTTACTCAAATTTCACATTTGAAATTCAAATAAATTTAAACTTGTCAAAACATAAATATATAACTACAGAAAGATTCTACTGATTCTAAGGATTTCAAATATATAAAAATATTTGAATTTGGCCCAATGGATAAAAAGATATGATAAATCTAAGGTGGAGGGGCTTTTCTGCAAAACAGACAGATAAAACTAATTTGGGAAAATACTCAGAAAATCCCTGGCCACGTGGCTGTCTCTGATTGGCTAGCTACGCTGACTGTGTGCTGACTGGGCATGCTGACTAGGCCGTACCGGTTCGTTTAATTACATTAAAAGGTGACCGTCAGATCTAGATCTGACGGTGCAGATCTACTGGACCAAAGGCTAGCGGTGCTAGGTCACCGGCGCTCACCGGCCGACGGCGGCGACGGCTATGGGCAAGCACAACGGCGACGAAACAGGGGGTTCTAGGATGTGAGGCTTATACCTTTGGACGCGTCGCTTCGAGGCGGGCTCGGTGGTGCTCGAGATGGTGACGGCGGTGGACGGGGACGGCGGCAATTCCTCACCGGAGTTGCTGCAGCGGTCGGAGCTCCTCGGGCGGGTGCGGTTTCGTCGAATCCATGGTCCTGGGGCCAAGAAAAGAGGTCAAGACAAAGCGCGACAGCAACAGGAGCATGAAAGACAAGGTTAGGGCTCGGGTTCGTCCTTTTCCTCACCGGGAACGCAAGGGCACGGCGGTGAGCGGCAGCGGCGTCGGTCGTGGACGTGCACGTCGTCTTAGGGTGCTAGGAGGGTGGGAATGATGTCTCGGAGGTTCGAAAGAACACGAGCAGGGCGTTGGTGGTGGTATCGGACCGGGGAATGGTCTTGTGTCGCCGGAAATCGAGAACGACCGCGGCGGACACCGCCAACTCCGACGGTTGATTCCTGCGGCCTGGGGGCGTCTTAGGAGCTAGGGTTTGGGGCAAACGACGGAAGGAGAGCAGGGGGTTAAATAGGTGGAGACATGGGCGTCGATCGGGGTCTTAATCGCCCGTATTGAAGAGGAGAAAGATCCGGCCGGAGGTTGCCATGTACGGGCGCGGGAATTGGGGAAGAAGACGACCTGTCGGTGCTGACAAGTGGGGCCGCGATGTCAGCGAGAGGGAGCACGCGAGGGGGTATCGGGCCGCTGCTGGGCTGTGCGTGCGGGGACGATGTCGGGCTTTTGCTGGGCCGGCTCGGCCGGTTGGCCTTTCTATTTTTTTTGAAACCTTTTTCTTTTTCTGTTTTCCTGAAATTCAAATAACTTTTGAAATAAAAGTTCAAATTGGTTCAAACCAATTTGAATAATTTTTTAAAAATCAAAATAATCCTTTTAAAAACTTTGAAACCTTTTTCCATAGTATTTTATTTTCAATAAAAAACCAATTATGTAATATTTGCATAATTGACACCTTTAGGTTAAAATATCAAATAGGCTTTTATAAAATCTTTTTGAACTCAAATAAAATCCAGAAAATTAGTATGAGTATTATCATTCAAAATGATAAACTCAATAAAATATTTTGGGACAAAACATTTTATTTAAATAGATTTTGATAAATCCTTTCAAATATAAATACCCATTTAATTATGGGTTTTGTCAAAATAATTGAAATACTTTGCCAAAAGATTTTTAGGATTTTATAGAAATCCAAATAATTTGAGAGAAAACCTTTTTGGAATTATTCAAAATAGAATATTTAGGCACTATTTGGTCGACCAATTTCACTCACAAAAATCAAAATAAAGTATAGAGCATAATAAGGCCCATTTATATCATTTTCTCAAATAGGGTTTAAAGTGGAAAAAGAATTCCAGCTTTTGAAATTTTTAAATGCAGGCAAAACAAGAAGATGATGCATTCATGCATGATTTTGGATTTTCAAAACAAAATACATAACATTTTATAAAAGTTTTTGATCTTTCTGAATTTTCAAAAATTTGAAAATCTTGGGATGTTACAAAGGATAAAAACTCTACTAAGTTAATGAACTACCTGGGTGGCAATTGGTTTCGCTCTATTGGTGGGTCAAAGTTGAGTGGCTGCTCAGGCCCAGTTCTGCGGGTACCTGAGTACGTGCACTTGTGAACGGCCACCCAGGAACAAAGAGATTTAAGTCGCTCCAAATTTAGATTGCTTCCAGTGCAGCCACTTGGTATTATGGCTCTGCCTTGACTAAGTAAGTTCTAGGAACCTTATTCCGACAGTTCTCAACGGATGAATGTCTTGTATGGGTCTGTCTGACGAACAGGGGACTGTTTCCCAAAGGTCTCGTCTTCATCTTCACCTTTCCTTTTCACTTCAAGAAGGTCAAGGACAGAATGGGTTGATGAAGTCTCGTGGTGAAAGTGCACAACCTCTCGAGAGTGTAAAACTATGATCATAGCCGTGTCCCTGGTTACGGACAATTCTGAGCAGCTGGACAAGGATGTCGATGGAAAATCTCCTCATTCCAATTTCTTAAATAAAATTTGATGGGTGAACAAGAGTAGAAGAGACACTGGTTTTCATGCCGGTTCGTCTTATAGAAAGTTGAGAAATGAAAAAGCTTTATGAAAAGTAGGACAAAATTGGCTTTATGCAATAGCCTTTAACTCCACCAGCCAAACATGCATATAGATTTAGACTTGCCATTTTATATTCCACCAAAGTATCACTTGCCGGCCTGTCACAAGGTATTGACCCAAATTCCCTGGGCTGCAACGTTAATGTTGCAGGTTATTACGATGACGAGTGAGGACGTCTACCTTTCGAGCTTGCAACCAACATGTATGCCAGTGGCACATGAAGATGATGAAGCTCTCTGTGCTACTTATGTTTCCGCTGCCAAACTTTGCATTCAAGCTAGCCTTTGGCTATGCAATTTGTAAAGAATATTTTATTTATGGATCTCGCGATGTAATAATTATTTGACATTGATGCATGGTATTACATCTATTTGTGAATTGCTATCCATACTCGATCCAGGGAATAGCATATTTCACAGAACGTCATTGCTTTTCTAAGCAAGGGCACTACAGATGGTATCAGAGCGTAATGTTGCATGTAGGCTCGAAAACCGTAGGTTTGGATTAGAAATAAGAATGACCATAGGAACAAAAGTTATTTTCTTCTTGTCCAAATCTTTCCTAATATCTTCTTGTAACCTTCTCAACTAATTGCTTTCTAAGTTATCTTATCTTATTTATAGATGACCATAACTCATAAATGTTTCCAAAGGCGTTGAAGATCAACATGACAATTATGAGAAGCCATCAAGTGCCTTGATCGAAGACTTCAAATTTTGACTTCACAACATCCAAAAGTACCTCGACGAACTCAAAGAAATAGAAGAGAATCTTGAAGCATTGAAGGAAGATATAGACAAGACCACCATTTTTACCCGAATAGCGTTATAGTAATATTGTATTGACTTACCAAATTGTGGTATGGCAGTACTATCGTGTCTATTTTGAAAAACCTTGTTGTGTTTGTTTGTTATCCCAACTATAATTTCGAAAATTAAGTGGGTGGAGTTCTTTTTATCTCTATTGGTTCTTTTACTGTTGTTTGATGCTTGCTAGATGTTGTTTGTAAGATGAATTGCCTTGATCTGCTGTGTTTGAGTAGAACTTTTTTTAGATTTTCTTCTATCTCTACTCATCCCTTCTAAACCAAACCAGATGTCTCACCCACATACCAACCATGATGAAAAAGATAGCCACCTCAAGGTGCCCTATGCAGTTCAGTTGCTGGTAGCAGCTCAGACTCAGATGACTCAAGTGATGAAAGAAAGTCAAGCCAACAACCCCAATAACGAGTTACCCACAGGAATGCAACAAATGTTAGATAACCAGACTCAATTAGTGCAGATGATAGCTCAGTATATGGCAAGAAACAACAACAACTTACCACAGATGGAAGATGGACACAAAGATAACAAGGAGAATGTTATGACAGGACCTAGAGCCTGCAAAATCTGTGGAGAGATAGGTCATTCATCCAGAGAATGTCATGATGAGTGGCCCCATTGTGAGGCAAACTATCTACATGAAGGATATCCCAAAACCGAGGTTACCTGCTTTTTGTGTGAAGGGACAACTCACGTCCCAGCTCAGTGTCAACTTTATCCCATAGTGCAAGAAGTCAGTCAACAGGTCAAAGGTGGAATGCACCAAATTCTCCAGAAGACTTTAGAAGAACAAGATCAGAAAGGGAAAAGTAAGCGAGATAGAAACCAAATGGTGTGCTTCAATTGCAGTGCTGCGGGCCATTTTGCTAATGACTGCCCAGATAAGGAGGTTGGTGATGGGATCAAGCCAAAACAGTATGAGAAGGGACTTATTATTCATGACAAGATGGAATGTGAAGCTATAATTAGTACTCATCCTAACTCATCTATGGTCACCACCAAGTGTTGTTATTCATGTGAAGAGGAAGGTCATTTTTCTCGAGACTGTCCCATTAAGCGAACAAAAAGGTTCCCAACTGTTCAGGTAGATTATGATGAAGAAAATTACAAGGATCTGCTCTCCGTAGAAACACCAAAGAAGAATAAGAAGGACCTTAGTCTCGTAAAGTGTTATAAGTGTAAGAAGATGGGACACTATTCCAGCGACTGCCTCGAATGGAAGACTGAAGAAGAGGCAAAAACTATGTGAAATGTTTTAATTGCAAGAAAATGGGTCATTATGAAAGAGAATGCACAGAAGAGCCCCAAGATATGACAACAGTATTTTTCCATCGCTGCAGAGAGACAGGACACTTCACTGATGATTGCCCAAGTCGGAAGAAACGTCGTGTCAATGCCTTGCTCAACTAATTTTCATTAGATTATGTATGAGGAAATAAGCACTATGATGAAAGAGTGGTGTAATGTCGATGTAATAACCACAATTTGTGGGGATGAGTGAAACTTGTATCGAATATCTTATGCCAAAACTTAGACAAAGCAATAACTATTGTTGTGAAGCCTGTTCGTCATATCAGGGATGAAGACATGACACTGATATGGACAAGCAAAGACGACATGGAAAGTATGTTTCCCCAGGGAGAGGGATCACCAAAGAAGCAATAGCTTGTGAGCTAGCGTGTGTAGTAGTTTTCGTAACCCCATAGTTTGAAGGATCGATAGTTTAGTTCAGGTTGTCTTACAGACTGGAAACATTCTGTTAGACATGTGAGATCGACCAAGTGTTAGCTTACGAGATTCTCCAAACCAAGTGCAAGGTAATGATATGAGTGCTATGTGGAGTAGCTACCATGACGACTACTCATTTCATTCGCTTTACTATGAGGAGTGGTAAATCTGAGTGACATACCTATAAGAGAGACGACGTTGACAATCCTGATCCGTAGGAGGATAATGTATTATAACCCTATGTGAGGCAAAAGTTGCCGAAACGTAAGATATTCGGTGAGAATAAACCACAACTCACCTGAAGAAGAAGAAGAGATTCTGCAATGAAAGTTTTGGCCTACCATGAGAGTTTCGTTAGAATTGACGCTTTGTTTGCAGTGAAGGATGCCAGCCTAGAGAAGAAATATTTCTGGAGACATCACAGGGATGAGGATGTAATATGTCAAGCCATATTAAAGAGAATGGTATCCAAAGTTATCTAAAGAGACACCCACCTATTGGAGATGGAGCACTTCATGAGTGTAAGATATAGTTGACTCCAGTGAGACCTAAAGACTAACCCGATGGACCCTAGCCCGAAGGAAAGAGTTCAAGACTGCCTACAAAAGTTTCTTTTAAGGGTGGTAGCCCACCCAATTGTCTAAAACCCTGAGTTCCGAACCCATCTTTCTTTCTAGCCTCTCCGAATCTCGGGGACGAGATTCCTTTTAAGGGTGGTAGGTTTGTAACATCCCAAATTTTGGAATGTTTTAAAAAAATCACAAAAATTTAAAACTTTTGTTAATAATTAAATAAAGTCTCCAAAAATCAAGAAAAGCTTTTTTTTAGAAGATTGTTTTGACATCTTCAAAGTCATATTTTTAAATTAAATATTCTTTTATCTTCCAATCTCAGCTTTAAAGTTTTGGAAATAAAATATTTAAATGAGTTTTCAAATAGTACTTTCCACTATGGATATTTGGTTTTCAAATAAATAATATGGGGATATTATAAATCCTAAATTATTTGAGTAAATGATTTAAACTTTTTCCAAGCTCAGTTTATAAAATGTTTTATCTTAAATTATTTTAATATTAAAATGAGTTATATTTTGAATGATATTACTCATATTATTCTCTGGTTTTTATTTAAATATTTTGGTATATTTATAAACCTTAATTTGATTTTCCCAAATAGCCATATAAGGCAAATTTGACCAAAAGGGTATTTTGGTAATTATTTTTGACCAAAAACAGTTCCTAAAAGTCTATGTTGACTAATGGAAATTTTACAAATTTTTACAAATTTATTTGACTTGATTTGGAGCTTTAAATCAAAAGTTATAAAAGAAAACAGAAAATAAAGAAAAAGAAAAATTGATGACGTCAGGAATGACGTCATCGTCTTCATGCTCCAGGACGTGAGTTACGTCTCTCACTACCGTTTCTTCCCGAATTGATTGCGGGAGTTTGACAGCCCCAAATGAAGTGCTGTTTCCTGCTATGCGAAGCCCTCGACCTCCTCCTTCTTTTGCCCCCAAAAGCCCCCTCAGACAAGCCCCCACACCGGCGAATTTGCTCGTCGGAGCTCCGCCTTGCCGCCGCCGTGTTCCTCCGTTTTCGGCCATCTTGGTGAGCCTCTGCCACCAATTCTTGTCCCCCTCGACTTCCCTCTCCTTTGTGCACCCCGCTGACACCCCGTTTGATATTCTCCCGCGGCGAATCGTCGTGTTCGTCCTTGTCAGGATCCGGCCGCCGCCCCGACGCATTTCGGCCGCGTCACCGCGTCCTTACAGGGAGAGGGCGACAACGCCGACCACTCCATCGTCCTCGGCGTGATGCTCCGCATCTCGTAGCCCACTTCCCCGAGCCCAAAGACCACGGGAACGACGAGTTCATCCGTGACCGAGAACGCTTTCCGCCGTCGCGACTCCAGCCGTAGCACACGGCCAAGCCAGGACGCACGCCTCAACCCCGCCGCCACCTTCTTCTTCGACGTGCGGAGCTGCACCTCGTCATCGCCTCCCCACGCCAAGGAGACCACCGGAGCTCCGCCGCCATCCACGGTAGAGCCGCCGCGCCGCTGCCTTCTTCAAGTCCGGCGAGACCAGTCGCCATGTAAAGGTTAAAAACATCGTGGCCATCCGATCCCGATCCAACGATCGGAAATAGATCGAGCCGAGCCGAGTCCGAGCCGCAGCTTAGCCGAGCCAAGCCATGAGCCGAGCCGAGCCACCCCGTTTTCTGGAATTTTATTTCCGAAATAAAAATAAAAGGGGAAATAAGGAGTTTTGCAGAAAAGACCCTATACCTTCAAACCTTCATAACTTTTAAACCCTTTGCCAAATTTAGCAAACTTTATATTTTTGAAAAGCTCTGGACTTGTAGAATCTTTTTGCACTTTTAGTTTTCAGTGTGACAAATCCAAATTTATTCAAATTTCAAATGAGTCATTTGAGTAAATTTGACATAGTTTTAAATCTATAAGTCCAATTTTTGCAAATAAAATATTTCTGGAAACCTTGGAACATGCATGACATGAAACCACTGTTATAATTAATTTTTGTTAGTTTTAAAAAGATTTCTTAATTAGAGACTCAAATAGGAGTATTTCTGATATAGTTTAATTTCTATAAATCCTTTTTATTTGTTTTCTTTAAGAAAACTTCTTCAAATATTTGTCTCTGTCTAGAGAGACCAAAACCATACCTAGCTACCTCTTTTTGAAACATAAACATTGAAAGTGTGCCAAAGGCCATTGAAATGTTAATGTTTTGCAAACTATAGTTTCAAAATGTTTTAAAACTCTTTAGACCAACCCTTGTGTGATCACTTTGATCAAGACCAGTCCCTACAACCTTTGAAACAACCCTTTCAAGCCTACAAATTTGAAATATTCAAATTTGATTTCAGGCCAACCCCTGACCAAATGGCAAACCCCAAACCTAATACATTGATTCTTTTTGCATATGGGATCATGTATTGAAACTTGGACCACCAACCTAGATATGTTTGTTTCTATCCATGTTTGTTGTTATGTTTGTTTATTTGATTGTTGTATTGTTGCTTATTGTCATATATTTGTATTGTATAGATTGAACGGAGTGCTACGAGTTACTTTGAGAAGAGTGTGTGAGCAACGACAAGTTCCAAAAGGCAAGTGCATACACCCTTTCATGAAAGACCTACTATTTTATTATATATGCATTGTAGACTATTTTAGTAGTATGCATGATAGGTGTACTACAATTTTGCTATGCAAACCTATTTAGTATATCACCCCTTATTCCTATTGATTTAGGAACCCATTCACTTGGTAGAAGTTAGAACTGCTATGCTGAAATGTTTTATTGTAGTACGAAAGGATAAAAACTCTACTAAGTTAATGAACTACCTGGGTGGCAATTGGTTTCGCTCTATTGGTGGGTCAAAGTTGAGTGGCTGCTCAGGCCCAGTTCTGCGGGTACCTGAGTACGTGCACTTGTGAACGACCACCCAGGAACAAAGAGATTTAAGTCGCTCCAAATTTAGATTGCTTCCAGTGCAGCCACTTGGTATTATGGCTCTGCCTTGACTAAGTAAGTTCTAGGAACCTTATTCCGACAGTTCTCAGCGGATGAATGTCTTGTATGGGTCTGTCTGACGAACAGGGGACTGTTTCCCAAAGGTCTCGTCTTCATCTTCACCTTTCCTTTTCACTTCAAGAAGGTCAAGGACAGAATGGGTTGATGAAGTCTCGTGGTGAAAGTGCACAACCTCTCGAGAGTGTAAAACTATGATCATAGCCGTGTCCCCGGTTACGGACAATTCTGAGCAGCTGGACAAGGATGACGATGGAAAATCTCCTCATTCCAATTTCTTAAATAAAATTTGATGGGTGAACAAGAGTAGAAGAGACACTGGTTTTCATGCCGGTTCGTCTTATAGAAAGTTGAGAAATGAAAAAGCTTTATGAAAAGTAGGACAAAATTGGCTTTATGCAATAGCCTTTAACTCCACCAGCCAAACATGCATATAGATTTAGACTTGCCATTTTATATTCCACCAAAGTATCACTTGCCGGCCTGTCACAAGGTATTGACCCAAATTCCCTGGGCTGCAACGTTAATGTTGCAGGTTATTACGATGACGAGTGAGGACGTCTACCTTTCGAGCTTGCAACCAACATGTATGCCAGTGGCACATGAAGATGATGAAGCTCTCTGTGCTACTTATGTTTCCGCTGCCAAACTTTGCATTCAAGCTAGCCTTTGGCTATGCAATTTGTAAAGAATATTTTATTTATGGATCTCGCGATGTAATAATTATTTGACATTGATGCATGGTATTACATCTATTTGTGAATTGCTATCCATACTCGATCCAGGGAATAGCATATTTCACAGAACGTCATTGCTTTTCTAAGCAAGGGCGCTACACTCACATCAGAAAACTTAAAACTAACTAAAGACAGATAAAATTATCAGGCTTGCTGTCAAAAATATCAGAAAAATATAAAATTCAGGGATGGTTCGAGATTTTCTGCAACAGGTCAATTGAATCTGTTTCTGGACAGCAAAACAATATCTCGCACTTTCAATGCATTAGAGGCTAAACTTGGCACAAAAAACAAAAAAAAGATACAATGAAGTTGCTACAGAGGCAACAACTCCATGACTCAAGAAAAGCAAAAACAAACTGAAAGTAAAAGATGGGTTGCCTCCCAACAAGCGCTTTTCTTTAACGCCTTTTAGCTAGGCTTGAGATTTTAATTATGCTCTCATAAGAATAAGAATTAAAACAAAAAATAGAGCATCAAGAAGCAAATATCAAACACTTTTAAGTCTAACCCACTTCCTATGCATAGGAATCTTGTATGAAAATAAATCATTGAAGCATAAAGCTAATAGCATAGGAAGGCAAAGCAAATGTATAATTAAAACCTTCAACATAAAGAGAGGAAACTTAATAGTATTAAGATATTTAGAGCCATGCTTCCCTCTCTCATAATAAATTTTAGTATCATCATGAACAAACTGAACAACATAAGTATCATATAAAGCATTCTTGTCATGATCCACATGCATAAAAGTATTATTATTATTACTCTCCACATAAATAAAATCCTTCTCATTAGTAATAGTGGGAGTAAAACTATCATAACCGTCATTGTAATCATCATAATTTGGAGACATAGTATAATCATAACAAACTTTATCCTCGATAATAAATGGACTGAAAATATCACATTCATCATTGTAAACATCATATATAGGAGGCATATCATAATCAAAATAAACTTTATCTTCAATAGTAGGTGGAACTAAAATATTACAATTATTATAATCATCATATATTGGAGGCAAAGTATCATCAAAGAAAATTTCCTCCTCAAAGCTTGGGGGACTAAAAAGATCGTATTCATCAAAACCAGCTTCCCCAAACTTAGAATTTTCCATAGCATTGGCAATAATGGTGTCCAAAGAATTCATGCTAATAACATTGCTACTATCATGATTATTATGCAAATAAAGTTTCATAGGTTTTTTAATTTTATCTTCAAAAGCATCATGACCAATTTCAAGATAGAGTTTATAAAGCTCTCTCATTTTTGTTGTTGTTTTCCATTAGGACGAACTAGTGAAAACAAGAAACAAAACAATTTAATCGCAAGATCTAAAGAAGATACCTTCAAGCACTCACCTCCCCAACAACAATGCTAGAAATTAGCTTCGTTGTCGGAGTGTGAGTACCGCTTACCTTTCCTCCCTGGCAACGGTGCCATAAATTAGCTTGATGTCTACTACACGCTTCTATTCTTGTAGACTTGTTGGGCCTCCATGCGCAGAGGTTTATAGGACAGCGGCAAATTTCCCTTAAGTGAGTAACCCAAGGTTTATCGAATCCACGGGAGGAAGAGGTTGAACGTATCCTCTCTCAAGCAATCCTGCAATTAAGATACAAGAAAGTCTCTTGTGTTCCCAACACACCTAATACAATGGCTAATTGTATAGGTGCACTAGTTCGGCGACGAGATAGTAAAATGCAAGTGATATGGATGGTAAAAGGTGATTTTGTAATTTTATAATAAAAATGGCAGTAAGCAAACATGTGACAAAAGTGATTAAAAACGGTGTATCAATGCTTGGAAACAAGGCATAGGCTTCATACTTTCACTAGTGACTACTCTCAACATCATTAACATAATTAAACACATGATAGTTCCCACAAAAACATATGCATGGTAGACGTTACTCGTAGATCATTCATTCGTGGATCAAATAGGATGAGAATTGCGTAGGGCTACGAAAAGTACACCTTAAAGTTCGTATTCCACATCGATGGACACTTTAAAGATAGTAATAACAAACACTACAACCTATTTCTTGAATAGTCTCTTTCTTCAATAACACAAGAATCAAGAAACATAAGTGTATTTTATTCAATTGAGTAATATACTTGCCATAACTTGCTGGTATCATAAAATTAATGAGCACATAACATTATTTGCGATAAGTTCATTATAAAATTCAAAAAATATATTTGAAATACATGAATATATACGTGAAACTCGGAGCCTGAACGGACCATCTGGATATTTAGTGAAAATTATATTTGATCGATCAAATTATGTACTTACCACAACATTAGCAATGTATTATATAAAATTATTTGATCGATCAAATTATGTACTTACCACAACATTTCCTATTATATTTGATCGATGCAATCAAAAGTTGAATTTCCGACCCTACGGACTTATGTATCACGCAGGGGATTCGGTTTTTATGAGGCCTGTTGAAAGTGCATGGTAGCCCCGATGTGTGGTTTTGGTAATTAATGACAATCTCTATGGACTAATATTTGTATTGAGCTATACTTGTAGGTGTGTGATGCATGTAAAATGCATACATGAACTTTGCACTATAATACTTGTATTCCATTCATATTTGCATCATATAAGGGGTATATTACTGTTAATTAATGATTTTTGGTAATTAATAATGATTTCCCCTATTTATGGAATTAATCCTGCGCAGGCAGAAAAACCCTATTTCTTTCCTTTTTTTTATTTCAGGGCCTTAACGACGTCATAATGAGCTGAAAATTTACGGGGATCATTTTTTTGGAAGGAAGAAGACGTCGGAGCGAAGGAGGCAAGAAAATGGAGGCCGGAGGGCCAAAATAAGGTGTCCCACGCGGCCCCTATACCTGGCCGCATGGGACCACTCATCTGGGCCCTCGAGGCTTCGTTGCCGTCGATCTTCATCCCCGTGGCTTCGTCTTGACCTAAAACCGACTACAAAAATAGCCCCCCGAGGAGTTTCGAGGGGAGACGGCAGAAAACAGAGAAACCATGAAACAGGAGATAGAAGGCTGCCGCCGGAGAAGATCGAAGGGGGGAAACGACGCCGGATTCACTTTCGGAGGTCTTCTCCATCCCCCTCCGGAGTCTCCATCAACACCACCGTCAAGACTAGCACCATCTCCATCACCATCTTCGTGATCCACTTCATCCACCTCATAGTTTGAGATTGTTTGATCCCTAGCTATTGTCTAAGCACTATTCTTCATGTTTGTGAATTGCTACTTGTCATTGTTTTGTGGGGAGATCATAGTTTCAGATTGTGTTGTATCACTTGTACCACTGAATCATATCATGTCTTGGCATTGTGAGTAGTTCTCTCATGTTCCTGGGGGTATAGGATGAATTGGCAATGATTTTTATATGACATGTGTTGGTATTTTGTCTAGTTTTTATCTTTTATGTGATTCTATGATGGTGTTGTGCGAACGTCGACTGCACATCACTTCACCTATATGGGCTCATAGGAGAACACCGTAGTGTAATGGAGTGAGGAAGACTTGGGAGGACATGTAAACCTGAGACCGAATCATGAAGTTGCATTATGAGGGTATTAGTATCGGGGACCTTAGAGATTAATGCTATGGTGGGACTTTATGTTTTAATAACTCTTGTGCAGTCATTTACTTGGCCACATGATCCATCATAAGAGGTTTAGTTTATTTATTTAGCTATTCCTAGTTATGGCTCCGTCCAAAGAAGATTAAAACTTGACAAAATGTTTACCTTGTTGTTCTAGAAATATTTATGCCATGAAGTCTGGTAGCCCTTGGGAACTCTCTCCACCTATAAGGAACACACACTTGAGCTTGTCCTCTTGCTGCATAGAGGATTGGGCTTTCTCTCTTTGAGAGCTTTCACTTGTCATATTGCATTCTCAGCATTTTACTTTATTGCAATCTATACACCAAAAACCCAAAAACACTTGCATCATTTAATCATTTTGCTTGTCTAGTGCATAGATAATAAGAGTAGTGACGCTCTTATTTGAGAGGATAAATACTTATACCTTCTACTCCTTGTGGGATTGATACTATACTTACACATCGAAGACTTCAACGATCCCCTATACTTGTGGGTATCAAGACGTTTTCTGGCGCCGTTGCCGGGGAGTGTAGCGCTTAAGTTTTTATTCTTGTTTGCACTAGATATTTATTTTCAGTTTTGCATATACTCTAGTTTACTTTCAGTTTTGCATTTATCAAAAACCCAAAAAAAATAAAAAAATGGAAAATTATTATAAAAATGCCATGATAGCTGCTAAATTTAGAAAATCAAAAGAAGTGAAAAGATTAGGAGGCTACATAGAGCTCCTATATAAAATTGCTAATGAGCTGCTTAACTTTTATGAGGAAGAAATTTGTTGCTCTGAATACTATAGACACTTTGAATTCCAATGCCCTTCCAATAAAGATGAACCTGTTATTGCAACTTATCATACTTGGAATTATGCTCACTTAGGGATGGAAGAAGTAGAGCAATTTGTTATTTTTATGGCAGCCTATGAATTAAACGCCTTCATTGATGAACATGAAACCTGCCCTATAGCTTCTCAATATAAAGATTTGATTGTCATTATCCTTAATATCTGCAGAAATGAATTTGATGAAAATATTTATGTTATTGACACAACGAAGAGAGCTACCCAAGGAAGATCTAATGTTTTGTAGGAAGAAGATGACAAAAGCCTAAGCTTGGGGATGCACATGCAGCCCCAAGAGGAGGACAATGAAGAGCAAGAAGATATTGAAATGATGAACTACTAGAGAATGAAGAGAGGAAACATCCACCTTCACCACCTATGGATGAGGGTAACACTCAAAATTTGGTTGATGATAAACTTTGCTTTTATGATTCTGATGATGAGAAAGAATATGAACCTATGCCTAATGAGAACATTATTGATAATGATTTTAAAAATGATGAAGAATACGGTTTAGACATGCTATATGATAATGATCCATGTTAAGTTGTTACTATCTTATGTGAGGATAAAATGATATACTTGCTGTTTGTGATAATACTCTCACTCATGAGAGTCCTACTTTATTTTTGAACTCTCCTATTCACACCATAGAGGAGGAAATTTGCTTTGATGATACTATGCCTCCTATGCCTCCTATGCCTCCTATATATGATGATTATAATGATGAATGTGATCTTTTCAGCCCACCTACTATTGAGCATAAAATTGCTTATGATTATGACATGACTCCAATTTATGATGATTACAATGATGACTATGAATGTTTTACTCCCACTATTACTAATGAGAAGGATTTTACTTATGTGGAGAGTAATAATAATACTTTTATGCATGTGAATCATGACAAGAATGCTTTATATGATAGTTATGTTGTTCAGTTTGTTCATGATGGAACTGAAATTTATTATGAGAGAGGGAAACATATCTCTAAATATCTCAATAATACTATGTTTCCTCTCTTTATGTTGAAGGTTTTAATGTTGCACTAGCTTTACCTTCCTATGCTAATTACTATATGCTTCATTGATTTATTTTCTTACAAGATCCCAATGCATAGGAAGTGGGTGAGACTTAAATATGTTTCATATTTTTCCTTGATGCTCACCTTTGCGTTTCAATTCTTATTCCTATGTGAGCATCATTAAAACTATCATGGCTGTCCAGAAAACATATTCCTAAACTTCACTGAGAAAATGTTAAAAATCACAGAAAAGGAATTTTTGACCTGATATTTTTTTACAGCATTATTCAGCTATTAATACACATTTCATTAATTCAAAGTTTTCTGATTTGAGCAACGTAAGTGCCTCTAAAAATTCACTCTTTATGGGCTGTCCAGTTTTTGACAAATTCTGTCTTTATTTTGCATTACTCTCATTACTTGTGTTTTGTGTGGTTCTATTGATCAAAGAGCAATGCACAACCATAGTAATATTAGCTAATGTTTAGAATCAATTCATGATATGTCTTTTCTGTACCTATGTGGATTTAATTTATGAAGACATTAACCCCTCTAATCAAGTTTTATGATGAGTTATGTGTGAAGAGAACTTTCAAGTGGAAGAGTTGAGGGTGATAAACAAAGATCAAGAGGGACAAACACTCAAGCTTGGGGATGTTACCCCTAGGCTCACCCTACATATATCAAGTAAGTACAAAAATTTAAGCTTGGGGATGCCAAGCCACCTCACTCCAACCATCTTGATACCGAGTAAGTAAGCCTAGCTATATGGGTATAAAGAAACCGCTTTACGGGAGGCAACCCAGTTGTTTTTATTTTTGATTTTATTTGTGTCCTCTTGCTGTAACAAGAGACTTAGTTTTTAGTTTAGTTTATGGAATTTTTAATAAAGTGCCAAGTTTTACCCATTTTGGTTTGTGAAAGTTGTTATTTTGCATGCGGAGATTTCATTCCAGCACAAGTCTGTGCACAGTTTGATTTTTAATTCTTATTCTGTAACTCCGAATGAGCTGATATATTTACTGTAACTGCAACTTTTCATCCTATATATGCCTGAATTGTTTCAGAATTTTTCAACGAGTTTTAGTAGGACAGAAAAATACGTTTTGCTGCTGCTGTTTTTCTGGACAGATTCTGTCCCATATTGTTTGATGCATGTTTTTGAACTTTTAACTTGAAACTTTTTGATCCAATGGAGTTTATTGAATAGGAATAGAACATTACACACTTCTGGACATTCACATGAATTTTTGTCTATGGATTTTATGCAGTAAAGAAACCTATTTGTCTATCACTACTAATATCACCCCACAGAGAGAAATGGGAGAAACAGTGTTTTAAAGTTTTTTCACAGGGATTGGAGGAGATGCACCATGAGTTATCCAAGGATGGTGAAAACCATAAGCTTAAATGAGTTTGTATAAATGGTTAGAGAGAAATCTGGGCCGCTAATCCAAGCCATGCATCATTCATGGTGGAAATTTACATACATGCTATTTTGAACTTTCTGTGATACACCCTACAATAAAAAGCTATATCAAGTGGTAAATAAAAAGGGTGTTGAGGTTGTTCATTATCTTTGTTTGTCTTGTTGTTTTGATGTGGGCTTGATCCATATCATGGGACAAGAGGTACCCCAGTTGAGGCTCTTGATAATACCATTATTACTTACAATGATAGATAACTTAAACTTGCTTTGTTTCCCAAGATGAGTAATCATGGTGTAGGTACTTGTATTCAAGGGGCATGAGACATCTGACCTTTACTTTATCTAGGCCACTACTCATATTTGCTTTCACATTTAACTTTAATCATTCAAGATGCTATGATAGGGGAATGAGAGCTTGACACCAAGTATTACCATTGCAATCAATAACTTAAGTAGAATAGTTTGGAGGATAGATGAAACTTATGCATGTTTTACCTCTACTCATTTATATATCTTTTCCAAAGTGTCCACCTTTTATATTCAGATTTTCATCTTCACTCTATGACCTATATAGGATGTTCTTACTTATCATATTGCATACATGTGGTCCATATTACTATCTTTTATGTTACACTTTGTGAATTATCACTGAACATCCTTGCATTGAATACTTGATATCACTTTATAAACTGTTTGCATATTGCTACTTCTTTGAATAATGAATCATTTGACTTTATGTAGCAGTAGCAATCATCTTTTATATCCATGTTGTTGTTATATTGCAAAGTACATGTTAATTTAATCACTTTCATACTCGAGGACGAGCATGAGTTAAGCTTGGGGATGTTGATGCATGTAAAATGCATACATGAACTTTGCACTATAATACTTTAATTCCATTCATATTTGCATCATATAAGGGGTATATTACTATTATTTAACGATTTTTGGTAATTAATAATGATTTCCCCTATTTATGGAATTAATCCTGCGCAAGGCAGAAAAACCCTATTTCTTTCCTTATTTATTTCAGGGCCTTAACGACATCATAATGAGCTGAAAATTTACGGGGATCATTATTTTGGAAGGAAAAAGACATCGGAGCGAAGGAAGCAAGCAAATGGAGGCCGGAAGGCGAAAAGAGGGTGGCCCACGTGGCCCCTGTACTTGGCCACGTGGGACCACTCATCTGGGCCCTCGAGGCTCCGTTGTCGTCGATCTTCGTCCTCGTGGCTTCGTCTTGACCTAAAACCGACTATAAAAATAGCCCCCCGAGGAGTTTCGAGGGGAGGCGGTGGAAAACAGAGAAACCACGAAATAGGAGACAGAAGGCTGCCGCCGGAGAAGATCGGAGGGTGGAAATGCCACCGGAATCACTTCCGGAGGTCTTCTCCATCCCCCCTCCGGAGTCTCCATCAACACTCTTCTCCATCCCCCCTCCGGAGTCTCCATCAACACCACCATCAAGACCAGCACCATCTCCATCACCATCTTCGTGATCCACTTCATCCCCCTCATAGTTTGAGATTGTTTGATCCCTAGCTATTGTCTAAGTACTATTCTACATGTTTGTGAATTGCTACTTGTCATTGTTTTGTGGGGAGATCATAGTTTCAGATTGTGTTGCATCATTTGTACCACTGAATCATATCATGTCTTGGCGTTGTGAGTAGTTCTATCATGTTCCTGGGGGTATAGGATGAATTGGCAATGATTTTTATATGACATGTGTTGGTATTTTGTCTAGTCTTTATCTTTTATGTGATTCTATGATGGTGTTGTGCGAACGTCGACTGCACATCACTTCACCTATATGGGCTCATAGGAGAACACCGTAGTGTAATGGAGTGAGGAAGACTTGGGAGGACATGTAAACCTGAGACCGAATTATGAAGTTGCATTATGAGGGTATTAGTATCGGGGACCTTAGAGATTAATGCTATGGTGGGACTTTATGTCTTAATAACTCTTGTGAAGTCATTTACTTGGCCACATGATCCATCATAAGAGGTTTAGTTTATTTATTTAGCTATTCCTAGTTATGGCTCCGTCCAAAGAAGATTAAAACTTGACAAAATGTTTACCTTGTTGTCCTAGAAATATTTATGTCATGAAGTCTAGGTAGCCCTTGGGAACTCTCTCCACCTATAAGAAACACACACTTGAGCTTGTCCTCTTGCTGCATAGAGGATTGGGCTTTCTCTCTTTGAGAGCTTTCACTTGTCATATTGCATTCTCAGCATTTTACTTTATTGCAATCTATACACCAAAACCCAAAAACACTTGCATCATTTAATCATTTTGCTTGTCTAGTGCATAGATAGTAAGAGTAGTGACGCTCTTATTTGAGAGGATAAATACTTATACCTTCTACTCCTTGTGGGATCGATACTATACTTACACATCGAAGACTTCAATGATCCCCTATACTTGTGGGTACCAGTGTGTCCATAAGCCTTGCTTGATCTCCATATGTTGGAATCAAGGCTAAAAGAAGGAGATTATATGTTGATCAAGGCTAAGTGCGAGTTGATCAACACACAAGGCTAGTGATGTACCATGAGGGATCTTGTGATCTCATGGTATGGTAAGTAATTGTCAATATAGCCTTGTGAACTAACCCATGATATATGTGCTTTGTATCTCTACGTGGGGTTAGGTATTTCTCCATGAGGATGCAACGAAAAGCAGATCCTATGTAGCTCATGGAGGATGGTATCATGTGATGTTCGTCGTCAAGATAATGGCCAAGTGAAGACATGCCAAAGAAGTGGTTCTCCCATATTGGTGTATGGGGGAGCATCATGTGAGTCTTCACCAAGCAAAGCGCAATCAAGAAAGGTGGTCCATCTTGAGAAGATGAAGATCGTCTTCGTCGACCTCAAGTGGATTATGCGCAAGGAAAAGGTATTGAAAGGATCGATGAGGTTAACTAGAGGGGGGGGGGGGGTGAATAGGTTAACTACAAATTTTACTTCTTTTTCGTTTTAAAAGGATATTGCTCAAATATAAGTTATCTAGAGTATGAAACTAGGTGAACAAACTTATATGATGAGCAAAAGTTCACTAGCACAAGATATAGATATAGTAAGCTAGTGATAACAAGTAAAGGTAAGTGAAAAGACAAATAACAAGATGACACGAAGATTTATCCCGAAGTTCACTTCCCAATGGAAGCTAATCTCCATTGGAGCGGCGCGGTGTTCACCAAAGTGAAACACCGGGTAGCCTTGATATGGCACACCGTATCTCCGTTGTGACTTACCACCGATGTGGCGAGGCACTTGTCACTATGTTGCCATTGAGGTTGACAAGTAGAACCTTTACAAGGATGAAGCACACTCCACAAGTTGGAGGGTCTCCACCAAATGCACCGAGCCGCCAAGACTCGATGCACAAGGCCGGGGCACGCACCACAACTCAATTGGTGGCTCCCGGCAAAGTCTTCGTAGCTCCCAAAGCTCCGAAGGACCACAACCTCTTAGGGTTCCAATGAACACCAAGAGTAGCAAGCCCCCTCTCACAAATCAAGGGGGAAATCAAATCGGTTTGGTTGAAGTGTAGAACTAGGTCTCCTCTCTCAAGTCCCAAAAGGGCTAAGTGATTGAGTGGCTAGAGAGGGAGATCTATTGATTTGGATCTTTCAAACAATGGCGGTGTTCTTCTTTTGGTCATGGTAGTTGTCCCGAGGTAGATGGAGGGGTATAAGTACCCCCTCCCGAAATCTAGCCGTTGGTCATAAGGGGGTGTCCGGACTGGAGGTCGGCCGGGGCCGACCAGGAGGCCGGCCAATGATCATCACGCAGGAACAGACTGGGCAGCCGGCCTGGAGCCCGGCCTGGGCCGGCCTGGGGGCCGGCCACCCACCAGAGGCGCCCGGCCTGGAGCCCGGCCAGGGCCGGCCTGGGGGCCGGCCACCCACCAGAAGCGCCCGGCCTGGGGGCCGGCCACCCACCAGAAGCGCCCGGCCAGGGCCGGCCTGGGGGCCGGCCACCCACCAGAGGCGCCCGGCCTGGAGCCCGGCCAGGGCCGGCCTGGGGGCCGGCCACCCACCAGACCCTCCCGGCCTGGAGCCCGGCCTAGGCCGGTCTGGAGCCCGGCCAGCCTGCTGAGTGCTTTTCTTCCCTGTTCCATTTCCGACAATACGGCATTTCTTCCTTTTTGCATATATAGACATACACAAGTATCCTTTTGATGTGGACAGTCATATTTCCTGTTGATACTAGAGAGCATGTTAAATACTTCCAAGTGTTGTAATCAAACGTCAAAACAAGATTAACGGACAATGTCCTTTCAATCTCCCCCTTTTTGATGTTTGATGACAACACAAAGATTTGCAAAATAAGTCTCATTTAAGCATGTCTAAATTTTTGAGTGAGGCTCCCCCTAGAGCTTACAAACCAACAAGGTAATCGACTAAACATTGCTCAAGTGAGAACAAGTGATAGATAGACATATATATACTATGTGAGCGAGTGAGAACAAGTGATAGATAGCATATAAGGGCATACGATAGTTCTCACCATAGTCCTCATATGAGAAGAGCACTTTTCTGACCGTGGACTTCATATAGAGATAATCTTGGAATAATATTACCTTGCAATGGACTCCAAAGCATAGATAGTAAATGGAGGAAGTCCTTACAATAATATAACGGAGGTCCAAGATTATCCTTACAATAAATATCGGAGGTCCAAGATTATCCTTGCAACAAGTTCGGGGAGACATACGGGGAGACATAACAAATAGAGTTCACAAATAGAAACATGCAAATGAGAAGGGAAACATGCAAATGATAAAATGCAAATGTAATGCAAATCCCCGGATAATAATCTCTCCCCCTTTGGCATCAAGACACCAAAAAGGTAGAAATAGCAGTGAGAACCATGATCACTCTTCATCATCATCCTCCTGTTCATCCTCAACATCATACTCATCATCATGTGCAGCTGGACTGGAGCTCGACTGACCAGGGTCCCCTTGCCAATATGGAGCAAGAGAAGTGGCGTCATCGCCAAACCAGAAGGTGTACTCATTCTGTGCCATATAGGTGCCCTTTGAGACTTCCTCTGAGCTTGCAGGACCAACAGGAAGATTAAGATGAGTCATAATGGCACGCTGATTGCGATTGTAGCTCTTTTGTTTGGCACAGGCCTTGTAGTCAGATTTCTTTTGCAGAGCAAAGAAGCAGTTCATCTTCTTGAGTGCTTTGATTATAACATTTTGCTTCTTTGGAGCCTCACCATCCTCATCTTCATCATTCTGACCATGATATGGAGGAACATAGACAGGTGCATCTGGAGGAGGAGTAGGTATAGCAACAAGAGAAGGCACATACATATCATATGACTCAATCACATCAGGGCTTAACTTGGTGTTAAAAAGAGTCTGCAGATAAGGACCATAAATGGGAACCTTGTTCCTAAGAACCACCAAGCGCATCTCTTGCCACATGTAGTCAAGAATATCAATTTGCTTCTTTCTCATGTATAGAGGAACAATCTGGTTTAGAAGGTTGATCATACGCTGGCGAACTTCACCCTTTTCTCCATATTTGCAATTGAGATTGTTTCTCAGGATGCCATGAACAACTCTCCAGTAATGATACATCCAAGAAATCTTGGGAATCTTTCCACGGAGCCCTATCCCCGGTGGATAGCAATGACGAAGCCCTATCTCAGCCTGCATAACTTTTGAGCAATGAATACGACTATAGCATGGTGCAAAGGGGAGTTCCTCAAGCTGAAATAATTCCCCAAACTCTGCCAGCGTAGCCGTGCAAACGGTAGTGTGACACATCCAAGTCATAGTTCTCTTGGGCACGGTGGAGAAATGAACAGTGGCATATAATTGTTTGAGTAACTCAGGGGAATACGGAGTGCTAACTGTTATGAGCTTAGAGATTTGATGGTAATCCATAAGCTCCATCACATCTGGCCATACCTCCCTAGTATGCTCAAGACTGAAATAAGAGGTGGGCACATGCTTGTTCTTTTTCTTATTAATGAATTGATGATATATTTGCTGATGCATCTTGCAATAGAATCTAGGGTCATCCGGACAGGTGCTATGGCCAAATGCATAGGGGTTGAAAACCAAGCGGTCTTGCTCAAACTCGAGAGTAGGCACTTTGATCCAAGTAGTACGTACCAGTTCATCAGGGTTCACAAGAGGCGGAGGCGGAGGATTTCCTGTTGGCTTGGGAGCTTGCTTGGACTTGCCTTTTCTGATCGCGGCCTTCTTGAGTCTCTTGGTCTTGGGCATGGAGGATTGAGCATCATAGTCATCAACAATATCATCAAGCCCATCGAATGTCTTGCTTCCCTTGGCTCCGGCCTTGCTTGACTGTGGGAACTCCTCCCAATCATCACCCCAATCGTCCATCTCAAATCTTGAGAGGGGAACCTCAAGAACACACCAATCAAAGGAGAAGATCTACCTCAAATCGGCACACAAACGGGGAAAATATGTGGATAGGATGAGAGATCGGGTGATTCTCTCACCAATTTGTGGAGGAGAAGGAGTGGGTTGTGGTTCAAACGGAGGGGAAGGTGGAGGAGCTTGAGTTTGGGAAGAGGGCAACAATGGAGAAGAGATGCATGGAGGGGAAGAAGTGGAATAACCTAGGTCGAAGTCCCCCCGTGCAGTTAAGTTCCTAGGCGCGCCGGCCTGGGAACCGGCCGGGGCCGGGCGTGAGGCCGGCCAGCCGGCCTGGGAACCGGCCAAGGCCGGGCGGGAGGCCGGGTTAGTACCCGAGCGAGCCGGCCTGGGTGCCGGCCAGGGCCGGGCGGGAGGCCGGGACAGTACCCGAGCGAGCCGGCCTAGGAGCCGGCCTGGGCTGGGTCAGAGGCCGGCCCACACCCAGGAAGGTACAGTTTTCTCTGTCTTCATCCATCTTTGCTTGTTTTGATTTTCTTGACTTGCGAGCACTTTGTATCATTAGAAATACCATAGAGCAACCATTGAGTGATCCGGGGGAGATGCAAAATATGATGTAAACTCCACGTAAAATAGAAATTCGAAATAAGGAGTATTGAGTGTGGTACAAAGAAAATGACAAATGAGAAAATATGAATGTATTTGAGAAAATGTCGGTGGCCTAGGCCACCATATATGAGTGTATGGCATGCCACCGCGAAGATATATCTTGGGTGCATAACCAAAACTCATCATTTAAGCTCATATGTGAATATTCTTGAGACATCAATGAAAACATTGCTATTTGCATAATGGGGGGAGGGAGAGTCCAATGGATTTGGACAACACTCCCCCTAAATCCATGCCTACATCTAGAATTCAAATAAAACTCTAGTAGAGGTGTGTATCCAAGATTCTTAATCAAACAAAGTTGCTTGCACACACCACATTGATTTCTCCCCTCAATTCCTTGAATCTCTTCTCGTCAAGGGGTTTTGTGAATATATCGGCAAGTTGATCTTTGGTGTTGATATATGAAAGAGAGATATCCCCATTGGCCACATGATCACGTATAAAATGATACCGTATTTCAATATGCTTTGTCTTGCCATGGAACACGGGATTGTGAGCAATTCTTATAGCACTTTCATTATCACATAAAAGAGGCAATGTCTTTTTCTTAATTCCGAAATCCTCAAGACATTGTCTCATCCATAATAATTGTGAACAACAACTTGCGGCGGCAATATATTCGGCTTCCGTGGAGGAGGTGGATATGCAATTTTGTTTCTTCGAAGACCAACACACAAGTGACCTACCAAGAAATTGGCAAGCACCCGAGGTTGATTTCCTAGTCACTTTGTCACCGGCCCAATCTGCATCCGAATACCCCACAAGATCAAAGCTTGTATTTGAAGGATACCAAAGACCATGATTGGGGGTATCAACCAAGTACCTAAGAATTCTTTTGACAGCAGTCATATGGCTTTCTTTGGGGTTAGATTGAAATCTTGCACACAAACCCACACTAAACATGATATCCGGTCAAGATGCACAAAGATAAAGCAAAGAACGAATCATAGAACGATAAAGCTTTTGGTCAACCGGAATACCTTTGTGATCTTGTGTTAGATTCACGTTTGTTGCCATTGGAAATCTCAATGGGATTGCATTTGACATATGAAACTTCTTGAGCATGTCTTGAGTATATTTAGCTTGGCAAATAAAGGTTCCTTCGTCATATTGCTCAATTTCAAAACCAAGGAAGAACTTTAACTCACCCATCATAGACATTTCAAATTCGCTTGTCATTAGCTTAGTAAATTGTTCTACAAAAGAGACATATCATCAACATATACTTGGCATACAAAGAATTCTCCATTTACACTCTTGGTGAAGAGTGTGGGATCGATTACCCCAAGTGCAAAACCACGGTATACTAGGAACTCCTTTAAGTGATCATACCAAGCACGTGGGGCTTGTTTGAGGCCATACAAAGCCTTGTGGAGTAAGTAGACATGATTAGGACACTTGGGATCTTCGAACCCCGGAGGTTGTTTAACATATACCATCTCATTAAGTGGACCATTTAGAAATGCACTTTTAACATCCATTTGATATAACGTGAATTTATAGCTAGAAGCAAATGCAAGCAATATACGAATGGATTCAAGTCTAGCTACGGGAGCGAAAGTTTCACCGTAGTCAAGTCCTTCGACTTGAGAGTAGCCTTGAGCAACCAAACGAGCTTTGTTGCGAATCACTTGTCCATGATTTATCTTGCTTGTTCTTGAACACCCATTTGGTTCCAATCACATTATGGTTCTTGGGTCTTTCCACTAGGGACCATACTTTGTTTCTCTCAAAGTTGTGGAGCTCTTCGTGCATAGCATGAACCCAATCTTCATCTTCAAGAGCTTCATACACCTTGGTAGGTTCAAAATGTGATATATGAGCATGGACGCCACAAAAGAGTAATAGTTGCCTCCGAGTGGACACACTCCTTCCGAGACCACCAATGATGTTCTTTTGATAGAGAGATTTTTGATGTAATGCCACAGCCTTGCTAGCCACTCGACGAGCAAGAGCATCTGAGGGTCTCTCATTAGGGGGTGCATCTTCATCATCTCCTTCATCTTGATTTTGATTAATCCGAGAGTGGGTTGGAGTTCTTGGTGAGAGATCACCAAAATCTTGACCACCATTATCATTTGGTGGATCTTGATCATTATCATGATGGTTGGTATCATCTTGTAGGTCTTGAGCTTGTTCTTGGTTTGCCGCTTGATCGATGGTTGATGTAGAGGGCTCCACTTGCGTCGAGAAAGAGTCCAACTCCGTTGCCACAAGGGGTTCCTCAATGGGTATAAGGGGGCCTATACCCATTCTTCCTATGGCGATGGAGGAGGGCTCATCACCTACATCATCAAGATCAACTTGCCCCACTTGGGAGCCATTATCCTCATGGAATACCACATTCATAGATTCTTCAACACACCCGGTGGATATGTTGAAGACTCTATAAGTGTGGGAATCCTTGGCGTAACCAACAAAAATGCTTTCAAAAGTTCTAGGCCCAAACTTAGGCAATTTAGAACCTTTAATGTAAACTTGACATTTGCAACCAAAAACTTTAATATACGAGAGGTTGGGCTTTTTACCACCAAGAAGTTCATAAGGAGTCTTGTTAGTGAATGGGCGGAGATAGAGCCGGTTGGTTAGATGACAAGCAGTGTTGATGGCTTCGGCCCAAAAATTATATGGAGACTTGAATTCGGCCATCATAGTTCTTGCCATATCAATAAGTGTACGATTTTTTCTTTCCGCAACACCATTTTGTTGAGGGGTATACGCAGCGGAATATTGGTGTTTAATGCCCTCATCACTCAAGAATTCATCCATGGTGTAATTCTTGAACTCGGTTCCATTGTCACTTCTTATGGCCAAAATGGTTGTGTCATATTGGCGTTGTACTTGGGTGGCCCAATCAATGAATTCCCTTTGAGTTTCACTCTTTTTCTTGATATAGAAAGTCCAAGTGTATCTTGTATAATCATCAACAATCACCAAGCAATATCCATATGAATGAGTTGGAAGGGCCTCGTTGTATTGATTGTTGTTACTTTGGGATGGTTCTTCTCATGCATCTTTCTGGCAACACAGGAGCTGCAAGGACGATCTTTGGAAAAATCAACTTTTGTTAGTCCTTCCACATGCTCACCCTTCATAAGTGTTTGCAAGTTTCTCATACCGACGTGGCCCAACCGGCGATGCCAAAGCCAACCCACGTCGGATTTAGCCATTAGACTTGTGGCAATATGTGTAGTTTCTTTCGAGAAATCCACTACGTACATACAGTTTTCCACAAATCCAACAGAGGCTACTTTAAGGGAAATTGTGTGAAGAATGAGCACATGATACCGTCCAAAGACAACAGTAAAGTTGCACTCGCAAAGTTGCAAAACGGAAAGTAAATTATAACCAAGGGACTCAACAAGGAGGACTTTCTCAATGGACGTGTCCGGAGAAATGACCACCTTGCCATGCCCCAATACCTTGAGTTCTGAACCATCACCAATCGTGACATGAGATACCTTGAGAAGTTGATGCATTAAGTCACTTAACACTTCTTTGCTTCCGGTCATATGTGCGGAGCAACCGCTATCAATAAGCCATGATGATCCTCCGGAAGCACATACCTACAAAGAGTTAATTCCTCGATTTAGGTACCCATGTTTTGATGGGTCCTTTCTTGTTAGTCACAAGGGTCTTGGGAACCCAAATAGAAGCATGATAATCACTACCATATGAAGCTCCAACATATTTTGCATAAACATGTCCATCATTAGATTTCAAAAGCACATATGATGGGTTATACTTTCTTGCAAAATTGTTGTGAGAAGATGTGTTCTTAGGAGCAATGCTCTTAGCAAGGATATCAAATTCATCTTCATCATTAGCCAACTCCCCCTCCTTCACAAAAACAATAGCATTAGTGGAGGGAGTTGGTTTCTTCTTCTCATTGGTCTTCTTGGATGTGACTCCAAATCCAAGTCCTTCCTTACCCACAACTCTCCTTTGATTTCTCAAAAGATTATTGAGATTCTTTTCTCCTTAGATGCACGACACTAGTCCTTTCTCAAGTTGAGCCTTCAACCTATTGTTCTCCAATATGAGAGATGCTTTGACGCACAAAGGGTTAGTGGCACAAGCATTTTCATTCACATCCTTACTTTGAGAGTTGTCATGTGACTCCTTAAGAACCCTGAGCTCTCTTGAGAGTGCCATGTGAGCTTTCTCAAGATGCTCAAAATCCTTAAGTAGTCCATTGTAACCATTCATAATGTTATCATTTTCATCCATGAATTCCTTAAGCTTACATAGTGCATGATCACGGTCACCCATCATTTTAGATAGATCTAAAGTGGAGATTTGCTCAATAGAATCTTTAAGGCATCGTGCATTATCTAGGGCTTCCTCAAGCTCCGCTATCCTATTAGCATCATCACGAGCGAAACCCTCAAGTTCACATATTCTTTCATCATGTTCTTCTATGAGACCATATGCATTACCAAGTTGAGTCATGAAGGTATCAAATGCAATTTTATTTTCACTTTCAAGTGATCTCATGACTTTTGAAAGATTATTAGCATTCTCATCATCAAGTTCCTCAACACAATTTAACAATGATGGAGTAGAGGAAATTGAGGGTTTTAGTGAGTGAGTTACCTTTGGAGATGTACCCTTGGCCATAAGGCACTTGTGTTTGGTTGGACCTTTCTTGTCATTCGGAGTTGAAAAGAGAGAGTCCAAAGAAGAGGGAATAACCCCAATTGCCATTGCCGCCATGCCGACTTGTTCTTCTTCATCTTCACTTTCTTCACCTCCGGATATATATTCTTGCTCATTTGTCACCATTGCCCTTTTAGATACCTTCTTCATGAAGTTCTTGTTCTTGGAAACAAAGTTGGTCTTCTTGATGAGCTGTCCTTTATTCTCAACTCTATTCTTGTACGGGCAATCCGCAACGAAGTGTTCACTATCTCCACAATTGAAGCAAGTTCTTGCCTTCTTCATACTTGGGCCTTCTCTCCCCTTGTTCTTTGTTGCACTTGATCTAAAATCCCCTTTCTTCCACCAATTATGGTTGGCAAGCGCCAAGCACTCATTGTGTGATACCCTCTTTTCCTTCTCGGATGGCACATAGGTGAATCCACCTTCATCACTTGATTCTTCCTCATCATAGGATGTTGCCTTCAAGGCAAGAGATACTTTCTTCATTCCATTCACACGAGCTAGAACATCTTCCGAGGATTTCTTCATCATATTCATGGTGACAAAGGTGCCCAAAACATCATTGGGAGTTTGTTCCATGTAGTCCGCTCTTGCTTGAACATTCAATACTATGTTCTCATTGTATGGAATCAAGGTTTGAAGAAATTTTCCCTTGAACCAATCATCATCGCAATCCTTGAATCCAACGTTCTTCATGTCCACAACAAGAGCCTTGAGTCTTTGATATACATCCTCCGGAACTTCTCCATCCTTCATGATGAAGTGATCAACTTGCCGTTGAAGAAGTGTTTTCTTTGAGCGTTGCATGCTCACATTGCCATCATACATGGCAAGTAGATACTCCCAAGCTTCCTTGGCGTTTGGGAGAGACCGGATGTGCTCAACACCTTCATTGACCATTGCCTTCTCGAGCATGTGCATAGCATGTGCATTGAGTTGTTCATCAATGATCTCACTTGAGGTCAAATTATTGATGTCCTTAGGATAGTATCCCCTCTCAATTATTCTCCATATTTGCATTGAAGAGCTACACAAATAAGATTTCATAGAAGCTTTCCAATTAGTAAAACGGGCCTATCTACTAAAGGTGGATTACCATGATTGTTCACATGTGGATGTTGAACATTAAGAGCATTGTTGTAAATATGTCCAAATTGATTTGGGTTTTCATTTCTAGATGAGTGTTCGTCACTTTCTTTTGAATGAGATATGGGATTACCATTTTCATCTAGAGAGGGACTTTTATTTGCATTGCTAGATGTAGAGGCAAGTTTCATTATTAGTTCCTCTAACCTATCCATCCTCTTATCGGATCTTTCCCCCATGGACTCGACTTGTTTTTGAAGCAATTCCATGGGAGTGGGATCCCCCATCCTCCTCTTTAGGCGGTGAAGCCTTTAATAAAGAGACGAGGCTCTGATACCAATTGAAAGGATCGATGAGGTTAACTAGAGGGGGGGGTGAATAGGTTAACTACAAATTTTACTTCTTTTTCGTTTTAAAAGGATATTGCTCAAATATAAGTTATCTAGAATATGCAACTAGGTGAACAAACTTATATGATGAGCAAAAGTTCACTAGCACAAGATATAGATATAGCAAGCTAGTGATAACAAGTAAAGTTAAGTGAAAAGACAAACAACAAGATGACACGAAGATTTATCCCGAAGTTCACTTCCCAATGGAAGCTAATCTCCGTTGGAGCGGCGCGGTGTTCACCAAAGTGAAACACCGGGTAGCCTTGATATGGCACACCGTATCTCCGTTGTGACTTACCACCGATGTGGCGAGGCACTTGTCACTATGTTGCCGTTGAGGTTGACAACTAGAACCTTTACAAGGATGAAGCACACTCCACAAGTTGGAGGGTCTCCACCAAATGCACCGAGCCGCCAAGACTCGATGCTCAAGGCCGGGGCACGCACCACAACTCAATTGGTGGCTCCCGGCAAAGTCTTCGTAGCTCCCAAAGCTCCGAAGGACCACAACCTCTTAGAGTTCCAATGAACACCAAGAGTAGAAAGCCCCCTCTCACAAATCAAGGGGGAAATCAAATCGGTTTGGTTGAAGTGTAGAACTAGGTCTCCTCTCTCAAATCCCCAAAGGGCTAAGTGATTGAGTGGCTAGAGAGGGAGATCTATTGATTTGAAGCTTTCAAACAATGGCGGTGTTCTTCTTTTGGTCGTGGTAGTTGTCCCGAGGTAGATATAGGGGTATAAGTACCCCCTCCCGAAATCTAGCCGTTGGTCATAAGGGGGTGTCCGGTCTGGAGGTCGGCCGGGGCCGACCAGGAGGCCGGCCAATGATCATCACGCAGGAACAGACTGGGCAGCCGGCCTGGAGCCCGGCCAGGGCCGGCCTGGGGGCCGGCCACCCACCAGAGGCGCCCGGCCTGGAGCCCGGCCAGGGCCGGCCTGGGGGCCGGCCACCCACCAGAGGCGCCCGGCCTGGAGCCCGGCCTAGGCCGGTCTGGAGGCCGGCCAGCCTGCTGAGTGCTTTTTCTTCCCTGTTCCATTTCCGACAATACGGCATTTCTTCCTTTTTACATACACAAGTATCCTTTTGATATAGACAGTCATATTTCCTGTTGATACTAGAGAGCATGTTAAATACTTCTAAGTGTTGTAACCAAACGTCAAAACAAGATTAACGGACAATGTCCTTTCAACATCTGATCCTTAGTAAGGTAAATATAGCACTTTGACTGTCACAAAACAGGTTAATGCAATTATCATCTCCACAAAGCTCAGCAAATAGACCTTTTAACCAAACAGATTCTTTGCATGCTTTAGCAATAGCCATATACTCAGCCTTAGTAGTAGATTGTGCAACAATACCCTGCAAGGTAGCCTTCCAGCTAACAGCACATCTACTAATAGTAAACACATAAACTGTGAGGGACCTCCTCTTATCCAAGTCGGCAGCAAAATCTGAATCCATATAGCCTGCGAGTCCCTTACCAGTCTTGCCAAACTTCAAGCAAGCAGCGTTGGATGTGCCGCGAAGGTACCTGAAAATCCACTGAACAGGTTTCCAATGTTCTTTACCAGGATTAGCCATGTATCGACTGACCAAACTCATAGCATAAGACAAATCAGGTCGAGAACACACCATGACATACATTAAGTAACCAACAGCACTAGAATATGGAACTCGCCCCCCGCACCCCCCTCCGTGCGTCCTCGTTTCGGGCCGGGCAGGTGTTGGGCCAACTTCAGACTCCGCGTTGCTCACGCTCTGCTCGTCAGAAGCTGGCGGCCTTATCTGTCTAACCGAATTTGGATCACCATAAAATAATAACAAAAGTTTTAAAATGAAAAATAAACTTACTCAAAAGTTCAGGGACGAAAAATAGACTTTCTTCGCTGCTAAATTACTCCCTCCATTAAGTCCTCAATAGCGGAGTTAATGGGGTCGTTTCGCTTCCATGGCGATGCTACAAGAAACGGTCTGGACTCTGGAGATACAACCTAGCTGGCCCCGTCATGCACGCCATGAAAACGGGAGCAAGCGCCGAGTAAATCGTAAAAAAACCATCACAATTGGAGTAAAGTTAACAACTTTATAACAAAAACCATTACAAATCGTATGAAATGATAGATGTTTGATACCTTTGTCTCAATTGTGATGGTTTTTTGCAATTATCTTCAAGCTAGCACAACAAAAAGTCCAGCTCAGCTAGTAATTGCGACAGAACACGACGGCTCCAGCCAACGGCGGTCAAGAAGCTAGCGGTCGACAAAGACATTTCACTTGTTCTCAGCAGTCGGCAGAGCACATCAATATTCAGGAAGTACATCAAGAAAGATAGAGGCGTTGACCACGGAGAAGGTAATGCAGCATAATCGGTCCATTTTCGATTTAACTGACTAGAACAAAATTAACGCAAACACGACGCTTATGCCATAACAAACTTTGGCATCATGTCATACTGACAGAAAAAACCGGGGTGCACTGCAGACTCTTTTCACAAGATTATTATGAACATTTTGGCACTTAATCTTGCACAATCAAATCACATGTCACGAGTTAAAAAAAATCAACCTTCAACTACCCATTCGAATCATCATGAAACATAAAGAGGGCTGGGGGAGAAAGGAACCTACAGGGTCAAATTTACAGGGCGGGGATTGGTGACTGGACACTAGCACACACCTCGCTGAATCAGAAACAAGAGAAGGGGCTTACTTATTGGTGAGGTACAATTTTTACAGCAACTTCCCACATCCGGGAGTGACGAGAGCAAGCCATGCAGCTTCAGTTCTCAGAATCCTCCGGTATCTTGAATAGGAACTGTGGAATCGAGGCGATGCGAGGCAGGTTCATCAGCAGATCTCCAAACGAGTCCTTTCTAGACATGGCAGGCGGCTGGCTGGCCTCTGTAGTTCTCTTAGTTGATGCTGAGCTAAATTCATCGTCTGAACCTTCCGAGTCCTCCCCGCCAATGCTACCGCTGTCGTTTGGCTCGGGCTTTGGTTTGACTGCTGGTGGTGTATCTTTCTGAAGCAAACAGCAGAGTGAGTCCACCCTAGCCATCAGCCGCTCATCTGAGGCTGGCGCCTGTGGGCCCTGTGTATCACCAAGAAGGTACTGTGCGATCTCCTCCAAAGATTCCTTTGTAGGCACCTCATTGTTGGCCATTGAAGGATTGCCTGACGTAATCTGCTCGTTTATGCAATTTCCTAGGTGGCTGACCAAATCATCCACCGACATCGACGGTCTAAGCCCGGGCACTTTCAACTGACTCCACCAGTTGGGGATATTAAATTCTTGAGCTACACCATTCACATTTCTGCTGACTGCTTGTACATTCACAGCACTAGCTCCTGGTAATTAACAGGAATATAACCAGAAAGATTCAGATAGATGTTTCATGCAGAAGGCGCTGTAACTTACAATTGAGAACAAATAGAACAGCAGAAGTTAAGGACGTGTTCAGGTTAGCATATCACCCTTAGTATATTCCAATTAAATCAGAAAGGGGTTGAGATGCATCTATCAGAATAACTAAAGCAGATGTTAATAGTGAAAAATTTTCAAGAAAAATGACATGCACACGAAAGCTACTTCGGTTCTGCGACAATACATCAAGATAACACCAGGGTTTATTGTCAAAATGGCATATTTGCTCAGACTTCGGCGTACCTGGGTTTACTGTCTGAGCGAGAAATTCAGGCTGCTTCCCAAAACAACTATTCGCTTCATTCATAGCAGACATAGATGATCCACATGGTGACACAGAACCTGAAAACCCAGGTAAATCTTCATGTTCATCTTTCAAATTAGCAAAGGCATGACATTTCAGTTCCACCGGATCCTCAAATATAGAGCATCTAGGTTCAAAAACTGGAGGGTCCAAGATGATATCCGCCTGTTGACTCAATTGATTTAGCCGCTGATCACACTGGACAAGCTTTTCAAAATTCTTGCCTAACAAGGTCGAAGGGCACTGCAAAAAATGCCGCCTGCAAATGTTGAAACAATTGTGGTATTACATGAAAGGTGTCAAGATTAGAAGCTCGGCAAGTAATAATAATAAGCAGAAGTAATTTGGTTATGTTCACTAGAAAAACTGGAGTTTGTGACGGTGATTCATTTACCTCCACAAATCCTGTTCCACATCACTGAATTTTCTCCAACAAAATAAAACAGAAGGAAAAATGCCTCCCAACAAACGATCAACTCAAACACGACTAATCTCGTAACTAATTAATTTACCCAGCTTCTTTAAGAATCTCTAATGGTTGTGGAGTACGACACGGGACATAACAAAAGACATGATCGGATGTGATTTCCCAGGGCATAGTGAAGAATGGACAGAACAGAAGAATGGAGACATGCCAACGGCATGTGTGCATCTCAACTGAGCACGACCGTGGAGCCAATGGCATGGAGCATGCCAAGCCCGTTGACAACGACCCATGTGGTATGTCATATGATTATCCGCAACACATAGGCACATCACATTTTAGTATCTAGCTGGATGAGATTTAAAGAGCTATCTTCACATTTCCATTTTAGCATTTATATAGCCACAGGTGTAACACAGGTTTATCAACTTCCCTGAGATCTCAAGAAACTGAATGAGTTCCCTCTGTTCCTCTTAAGGATAGAGACCAAACCACAGAGGTGAACTGAATTAAAATATTAAAAATCAGGTTAAGCATCCGCTACAGAAACCCTGGTAAGTATAAAGCATGTTCTACAAATGCAACGAGGCTTCCAAAAATTTAGAGCAAAGTCAGGTTACAACCCTATAGTCAAAACTAATAATCACTGTGATATACTATAACACAGATTTTCACCCCTCGAAAGAACACCTCACATATGAAATTCCACTCTCACTATGCATTACAAACATTGAATAATCCATCACCTGTTCATGCTTGCTTGGCCACCAGTGAAATCTGAAGTCGCCTGCCACAATGTGTGTTTTCTTGGTTGAGGATCGGTCTCTTTGAAAAATAGAGGTGGCCGGGCCAGCTTCATATAAAAAATGGAAACCTCTTAGGAAAGGAGATGTTGAAGTAACATTTTCAGGAAACTAGGAAAGCATATACACCTTTTGGATAAACTTACCACCACATCCAAAGATCCTTCTCCATTTTCAGGGCAAGTTACCTTCAAAGCCGTAATATCCGACCACTGAACTTCTATCTTACTCTTAAGACCGCCTTCCAAGACTTCCCATACAAGCTTATGCTTTGCAAAGTAACATTTCGCCACCAAATCACCTTCATATCGTGATATATACTGCTCAGAGGTAGAATTCAGTTAAGACACGAAAGGTCAAAGATTGTCCAGCTGAGCTGTTATGTAAGAGCACTAGGTCATATGTACTAGAAGAATCATCATCGGATACTGGCTTCTGTGCCACTGATTGACTGCTGGAGAAAAAAATAATAGCAAATTGGTGGTACTCCGTTCCTCTTTACTCCGCATATTAGACTTGTCTTAAGTCAAACTTGCTAAAGTTTGACCAATTTTATAGAAAAAATATCAACATTCATACTATCAAACCAATATTATTCGATTCAAAATAGAATATAATTTTATATTATATAGATTTGATATTAAAAATGTTGTTATTTTGTTCTATATACTTGGTCAAACTTTAAAACGTTTGACTTAAGACAATCCTAATACGCGGAGTAAAAAGGAACGGAGGGAGTATGTAGCAATATAGCATGCATTGATGTTTCACTAAGACTCCAAACTAGACACAAGAATCAATATTACAATTACATGTGTATTAACTTGACAGGTTTACAGACAAATAAAAATCATCAGTGATGATTTACTAAATTATAAATGCTTAATTTACCAATTGTACCTCAATAAAGCATCACCGGCAAGAATTTTTCTTGTGTAGATAGTACAACTGATTCATTTTACCACATAAAGGAGGCTAGAAAGAAAACACCAAACTACTAGAACACAGATTCTGGCAGAATATCATAAATAATATATTCAGCAAACATGAATTTTCTTACCTCCCATGTACCGATTCTCAATAAACTTGCAGGGAAGTTTGAAGCTTTCAACCGTTCACCAGCTGATGATGCACCAGATTTAAGGTCTTTCTTCTTTGGAGGCTCAGCACTGCAGTCGTCAGTAGATGACTGTCCTGCATTGGAATTTGCTTGAGAAAGCCTCATCTGAATCAGATCCAACAGAGATGGACTTTTTTTCAGGCGAAGACCCAACGGGCTAGGTTCGTCAAGCACATTGTGATACATGTCCTGCAATTCATGTAGGCACACAAAATATGAATCCCAAATCTGTTGATCCTGAAACTATAACTAAATAATCATACTATACTAAGTTACCTTTAATTAAACAGTAAATTACTGAGAATACAGATATCACAGACGCCTCAAAAGATATGTGCAACAACAAGCGTGCATACACCGTGATAAAGTTTGAGAGAATAAATATTGGTCCACTCTTTTGTCCATATAGTCATTCAATTTTCTTGACTTACACACTGGCCACGTCTATGTTGAACAGATGGCAATTGCTATTTTATCCCATGTAAACTCTATGGAGAATCTGCTACGCACCCTGCATGTTAGAAAGATAATAACTGACCAACAACTGCCTCATACACTTCTAATGCGCCGACAGGTATCACCTCTTTCTCTAACGCAACACTTTATAATAAAACATCCTCCAATCTGCTAAGTAATGGAGCATTCAACAACAAAAAAAGAGTAAGGAACTGAGCAGTTCCACAACCTTGCGACATCCATACTAGCAAAGCGCGCCGACGAAGCTCATATAACCATTCTACCATCTGCACTAATATGTACACCTTTGAGCTTTCTAGGACAGACCGCAATACTAGCCTTTGCACCGCATTTCATGGACATACACGTTCCAGCCCGTTTACAGGCCACACCAGCACCTACACAAGCAGACTGCGAGCTTGCCTAACCATAGCGATACCAACTGTGGTTTAACTTAATCCACTCATCCTCAATTAGTTGAGAATACTGACGCGAATGCCCTTCCATTCTTACACAAGCAGAAACTCTCTAACAGCAGTAGCTCCACCACTCTAATCCGCACCATCGAGTTAATCCACGCAAATCACTCAAGCACACAGACACACAGATAGTTTGGATTAAACGGGCCCCAAACAAACGCGCCAAAACGGAAGAAGCAAAAAAGCGCGGCGCCCGCGGATCTACTCTACCTGCTGCGGGGGCGGCGCGGGCTGGGCCGCCTTGGCGCGCTTGCTGAACGGCCCGTGCTCGCCGTAGCCAATCTCGTCCGCCTCCATCTTCACGGCAGCCGCCGCCGACACCGGGGGCGGCGGCGCCATGGCCGGGTCTGCCGCCTCCGCGTGCTGCCGCTTGCCCATGCTCGGGAGCTGCACCATGGGTGGGGAATCGCCGGAACCCTAGCCCTAGGACCGCGACCGAGCCACCGCGGGGTACGGATCGAACCGAATCGGCGACCGGGGACGCGGCGCGGCGAATGATTCGAGGGAGGGGAGCGCGAAGGAGGAAGAGAGAGGGGGACGGGGGAGCTCTGGCCTTTGGGGAAAGAGAAGGGTCTAGAAATAGTCGTCGGGCACGAGGGCGGATGACAGGTGGGGTTGGGATCCGGACCCCACCTGTCGGCGAGAGTGGTGAGGACGGCGGTGTGGATAAAGTGGCCGGTCTGGCTCGCTGGAGCACGGCTGTCAGGCGGTGCGGGTCGTTTTGACAGGTGGGCCCCACGCTCTGGGGCCTGGTCGGGTGGCTTGGCCGTATTCGGGTATACGGTGAGGGTGCCGATGGTGTGTGTGTATGTGGTCGCGTTCGCCGCCTTCACGTGCAAAACGTTTTCCCCGTCGATGGGGCTACTGCTCTTTTTACGGCCAACGAGGCAAGAAAGTGGAAAGCTTCCACGAAAACACCGTGGTGCACATTGATGCGCATGGATTGAATTTCAGAAAAAGAAAATCAAAATTTCCTGAAATAACTGTGGGGACTTACATATTGCCACGCTATTTACTCATGCAAAATTAACGGCCGCAAGCTTCCAAGCCATTTTTCTTTATAAAGATGCACTGCTTGTTCTAAAATCCGTTCTAAGGTTAGCTCCGATGGTGCTTTCATTCTCATCCCATATGTTTTTTTGTGTCTGCCGTCTAAGAGGTGTTTGATGATTTGCCAAAAGGTAAAATATCGCAAACTCTCTTTGACTGACGTCAAGTTGTAGACAACGTGGTCATGGTATCTATGATCTAGGGGGTGGACTTCCACGGGTGCTGATGGAACCTGGGCATGCACCCACCGAGTTCCATGTCTACCTTCACACACATCATGAGATTCGTGACTGGGTTGTTTATGTTCAATTTCAAAATAATTTGGTTGAGCATATGTGGATTGCCAAAGGAAAACAAGTAGTCCACATTCTATATCTTATGTTGGACAATTTATCAAATTTTAGATTTATTGTAAATTATAATTTTAAACTTGAATTATTATATGATCTATGTCATTTGAATATTTTCATTATTGCATAATTTATTTGAATGTTAAATTTTGTTAGCAACTTGCTATGTAAAATGCTTGAAATGAAAAAAAACTTACAGGAAATTTTGATTTTGTAACCATTGATTACATAGTATACTTACAGGAAATTGACAAACGAAGTGTCGACATACAAGATGATTCCCATGCTTTGTTGGGGGTACTTTTGTTGCATGCTAGACTAATTACATAATCGATAGTTACCTACTTAATTGTCTTAAAGAAATTTGGTGATATAAATATATCTGGTGACAAGATGATGTGGTTACATATAGAGTAGTACGACCATCCGATAGTAGAATTATAGCATTCTCGGTTTTCCTTCATTCAAAGTTTTTTTTTACCCGGATTTTTTTTTTTTTTGGGTGTATGAAAACCGAGAAAATCACATTGTTTCATCGTGTAACTAAATAGTGTTGCCCACTAATGAAATGAGAATCGAGGACTATATGGCTGGTTAAGGTAGTGTTGCCCACACATAAGGACATGCTGAAATCTGGAAAGGCGCATTCCTTTGCAACACCTAACCATAGCATTCATGCAAAAAATAATTGTTGGGTACAATAACAAAAATAGTACATTGTGGTTACATGTTCTAATTGCAAATAGTTACTACCAGAAATTAGTTGTGATGGGGCACTGTCATTTTTCATCAACATAATGCTGATAAACATAAGGGAAAGGCCATTAGGACCAGGTTCTCCATCAACATAAGAACCAGAAAGAACTATTCTAATTTCCTCTTTAGAAAATTAAGGCACTTTCTAACATGGTGTGCACTCTACATTAACTTCTCCTCTTTTGAAATTAGTTTTTGTCTTAAAACTAATATCTAGTCTAGCTTCCCAACTAAATAGGTCTCTATTGTAAGCAGTGGAGACTTTTAACATGTTTTTTGTGTCTATCACGAACCCTCAAGGCAATCTTGCACATGGATCAATTTGTTCCTTCTCCTCTGGTTGGTTGCTGCATAAAAATATGCAGTATTCATACCCCTAACTCTTTGCTTGGCTTTTTTTTCTTAGGGATCCAAAGTTGTAACACACCAAAAATAAACTCTAATCTAGTCCTCTGATACTCTGATTTCATGTCTAGAATATCATGATCATCAATTAAGTCCTTTTTATGTTTTCTAGACTCTAAGTTGATGCTCTAACCTTTGGCTAACTTTCTAAAACATCAAATTTTATTTAGTCACACATCTACTACATTCTTACTTCTATTTTCTGAAGACTAATCTATTAAAACCAAGTCCTTGAAATCTTTCCTACTTAACTACCACTTGCCAAACTTAAACTACTTTTTTTTGGAACTTTTCCTTCACCTGAATCCCAAATACTATTTTTTGTTGGGAATATGCCCTAGAGGCAATAATAAAATGGTTATTAGCATATTCATGTTTATGATAATAGTTTATTATCCATACTATAATTGTATTAACCGGAAACATAATACATGTGTGGAATATAAACACCAGGTGTCCCTAGTAAGCCTCTACCGGACTAGTTTGTTAGTCAAGAGATGGTTAGAATTTCCTAACCATGGACTTGTTATAGTCACTTGATAACGGAGTCATATCATTAGGAGTAATGATGTGATGGACAAGACCCGATAATAAAGAGTTGCAATTGATCGTGTCACAACAGTTTTATTGCCAACACTTTTTGTATGCCAAGTATAGTTTCCTTAGACCATGAGATTATGTCACTCCCGTTTACCGGAGGAATACTTTGTGGACATCAAACGTCACTTCGTAACTGGGTGATTATAAAGGTGGCTTTCAGGTATCTCCGATGGTTTTTTGTTGGGTGACGTGAATCAAGACTGGGATTTGTCCTTCCTTGTGACGGAAAAGATATCTCTGGGCCCTCTCGGTAATATAGCATCAAGAAAGGTTGCAACCATGTGATTAAGTGTTAATCACGGAGATCCTATATTATGGACGAGTAAAGAGAATTTGCCAGGTAACGAGATGAAACTAGATATGGGGATATCGACGATCGAATCTCGGGCAAATTAAATATCGGTGAGACAAAGGGAATCGTATACGAGATTAAGAATCTCCGGCATCGTGGTTCAATCGATAAAGAACTTCGTTGAATATGTAGGAATCAATATGGACATCCCGGTCCCGCTGTTGATTATTGATATGATCATGTCTGCATGTTCTCGAACCCGTAGGGTCACACACTTAACGCTCCGATGTAGCTAGGGTTAGCGATGAGATAATTGATGGTATGAACGAATGGTGATTCGGAGTCTCGGATAGGATCCCGGACATCACGAGGAGTTCCGGAGTGGTCCGGAGAATAAGATTCATATAAGGAAAGTGGTTTCCGGAGGTATCGGAAAAGTTCCGGGATTTTCTGGAAGGGTTCCAGAATATTCTAGAAGGTTCTAGAGGGGTCTAGAAGTGGGGCCCATAGGAGTATGGGGCCCACAAGGCATGAAGGGGTAGTGGGCTGGCCTAATGGGCCAGCCGCACCACACCCTCAATGGCCCACTCGGGCCAAGCTTCTAGAAAGGGGGGGGGCCGGCCGAAACCCTAGGCTTGGCTTGGGGGCCAAGCCTCCCCCTTGTCGCCGGCCCTAGGAGGGGGTGGGGCGCAGCCCCCTTGGCCTCCTATATAAGGAGGGGGCGGGGGAGGGCTGCCGTACCAATAGTTGCTCCTGCCCTAGCCGCCACCCTCTCCCTTGGCCGCACCTCTCCCTCTTGCCGCGCCACCTTTCCCCGAAGGGCTGCCGCGCCATGCTCCTCCACCTCCACCTTGCCGCACCACCTCTCCTTGCTAGGGTTGCTGCGCCATGGTCCTCTCCCTCCTCGTGCTTGGCTAGGCGTAGCCATGCTCATGGAGACTACACCATCAACGCCACCACAACCGTCGTGGTGCCGAGATCCATCTAGCCATCTCCACCTTGCTTGCGGGATCAAGAAGGAGGAGATCTACATCGAGCCGTACGTGTGGATACCGCGGAGGTGCTGCCCGTTGCGGCACTTCATCGAATTGGACTTCGAGGAAATACATCTCCTCGCGACTAGATGAGTCTAGTTGCGGGGATCGACTAGCCAACCCCTGCACCGACAAAACGCGTTTGTTGATCTTCAAGGGTAAGAGATTGGATCTCATCTTCGCTACCTCCATCTAGTAGGTCTAGATCCTTGGGGTTTATTCCGCTTGCTGCGTAGGAAAATTTTTGTTTTCTATGCTGCGACCCCATCATTTTTTACAGGGGATCGATCCCGAAGGACGAGAAGCTTTCATTCACTCGTTGGTGGAGTTACATTTACATCAAGGACCAAAAAAAGAGTATGAAATTACAACCCATGCCATACAATTTGCACATAGGACCCTAGAACTAAATTGGAGGACACGAGGGTCCAACTCCTTCTCCACCTCGATGGAGCTTCGCAGAAAACAAAATGCATCAGCCTAGGGGACGTGACCACTTGGGACGATGCAGCAGGAGCTCACTGTACCAGAGCAGAAGGGCCGCCTTCTTAGCATGGCAACCTAGAGGTTGAACGTTTGCTATCGCTGGCCGGAAGAAGCCAACGACGGAGGTGGGAGTGTTCACTTCCAATCCTAGCCAAGGCTCTAGCATTAACAAGGGGGAACGGAGAGTCAAAATTTACAGAGCAAAAGATTCTATCCAATTTACTCATAATTAAGTTCTCTTGATTGTTGCCCCCAAGTATATGATATGCTAGACATACCAATTTCTATAAGAGCCAACAATTCTAAGCAAGAGTTAAATTTATCTACCAATCTAAGATCAACATTATTATTACTCTTACATGCTTGAGATGTGACCATATGAAAATCACTCCTACCCAATTGAAAAAATCTCATGTAATTCAGAAATGACCTCTTGTTTTTTCTCATCATAGGAAGGTCTATGAACTCTGGTAATTCTCCTATAGCAGGGAAATTTCAAGTTGCCTAAAACAGATTTCATAAATTTTATTGACTATTTTCTTGTTTCCTGTAATCCAATATAGTCCACTTTAAGAATTAAGAGGAACGATATTTTCCTCATTATATGTTTTCTACCTGGAGCATAATGACCCTACCAAAAAGAACAAATTATTGAATTGTTTTCAAAGGGTGCCTACCCCGAGACTTTCTAATTATTTCTATCCATTTCTCGGCTCTGTCATGGCTCATACCATCATATGGGATAATAGAACCATACGACATCACTATTATCACTATCACCAACATGCATTATGTTAGGTTATTTACTCTCAACACCTACAGTGTTGGCTATAGCATATAGTTCATGAGTACATAGAGCATATACTTCTATGGGACTTCAGGAGCTTCTGTCGATCTATGAGGGTGAAACTAGGTAAAGCCCTCTAGATCATTATTGGGTTATGTTGGATTGAAGACTTCGATAGATCTGAAAAACTTGGATCCTTTTCCGGGGTCTTGGGTCCTTAGTTTACACACGCGCTTAGGTGGTAGTCTCCTTCTTTCGAGTATGCGTCCTTTCGATGTAGGATTAGTGCTCCAAGACGTGCAAGCTAGGCTTTCTTTATTAACCTTAGGTGCATAAGGACTTGACTTAGTGCGAAGAGCGAGGGACCCATGGCCCCGGTACACATAGGCGTGTTCGATCAATACACAGTTTGGGGACACGGTAATACAAATACCCATCGTCAGTCAACGATATATACTTCTAGCGGGACTTCAGAGCTTCTAGTAAAATCCATATAATTCCATGAGTTCCAAACAGACAGTATTAGTGGGATACTAAGGCTCCATTTTATATAAACGACGGTATTCCAAAAAAACGAAGTATTTGGATGTCAGGGGATGAATACTTCAGTTTCTTGGTTTTGGAAAAAAGAGGTTAGGACCAAAGTTTCCAATACGACAAAAAAATGCAGTTTTGGAGGAATACTTCAGTTTTGAAACCATATTATTCATTGCATCTAAACACCTCAAAGTATTTAATACGACAGTATTGTTTTTCTAGAAACCATGGTATTTTTAGAATACTTAAAAAATACTTTGATGCCAAACGAGTCCTTGGTCTAAAACGGCTGCGTTCAAGCAAGAAAGCATCGTTGTAAGCTAACAGGCAACTTCGATATAACCATGTCGTCCTCCTTCATTTGTTTATGAAAAACGAGTTGCAAGAGAATCCTGATTCTCTACTCGTGGCCATCATGGCATTAGTTCCGACCTGTGATAGTGAAATCATGTAGCATTAGATTAGGAAGTGTGAACTAGCCAGATTAAGCCAGGGGAAACGAAAAGAGACACGTGGCATAGCCTGCAAAGTTCAAAGTATCCATGCTGTAGGACATTTAACGATTTCCTACCCTGCTGTAAATCAAATGAATACAACATCATGAACAACAACTAAACACAACGTGATGCGATTTTCCTGATCTTTTCAACTATATCTTTGTGTAACGAAAAAAAGGTCCATATATATGACTCATCAACCCCTGTTGGCAAGTAACGAAGCCTCGTCATCATCTTGTTCTACTTCAACATCAAGGTGCTCCTGGTTTTTGCATTTTTTGAGCGAGCCATCGGTGCTCGAATTATTGTCCACGGCAAGAGAGGTTAACTCCACACTTTCTATCCGCTGAGCTTCAGCATCATCATCTTCGGCCAGTAAATCAGTTGGAAGGAGATTAGAAGTCGGGTCACTTCTCGGCACCAAGAATATCAATGCCAATGGTAGTAGCCTCATCACATTTCGAATCAGAATCGCAGCCCACAAGTTTTTGAATTCTGTTCTTGTGATTTTCAGCAGATGAAGGAGCAATCCACCAATCCAAGATCCTGTCATCAGGCCAGTATTGTCGATAGACATGAGCAGCGCGAAGAATGTGCCCTCAATGCCAGGTGGGCAAAGCTTTGAGCTAAGCACCAAAAGAGGCATCCACTTCAGGCGGTTGATCATTTTGGAGACCCCCTCATCAATTACAGCGAAGTAGTAATCAGGTATCCCAAGTTTTAGATTTAGACGAAGCACCAAGATCAGATCAAGCATTCCTGAAAGGCTTAGTAGTAACTGACTTGAAAAAAGAACGCTGCGAAATGAATAGTCCTTCAGAATGTTTTGATAAAGTATAACTGCAACAAGAGATCCCACTGACCCAACTGCGAAGATAAACCCAATAAATCCCTGGTAAAGTAGAAGAAAGTATTATTTTGGTCATGCGTTAAAGATGGGTAAATTCTCAAAAGTAGCAATGGTATAGTTGCATAGAGGTACTCAAACTGCTTCTTTTTCTTTGTTTGATGCTTTAGAATAAATTACAGCAAACTTCGAACATTCGATCGTGATGTTTTGCATATAAAATATATATTGCAATTTTCTTTACAAGTAATTTATTGATACTGTAAATATGCCAATCAAAAGATATAAAATATGTAGTCAACATAACATCTTAGAAACTCTGAAAAGTAAATAACATTAAGCGAAAAGGAACACAATAGATATATTATTTCAGTTATGTCAAGTACAAAATAATTTACCTGAAAGGACTTATTGTCATGAAAAAAAAGGAGCAAAAAGTCCAAAGGAACTGCACATTGTTGACAGAATTTCTATAGGTGTACCTCAGAAAAAGATGGCCCTGCACTTGGATCTGTGTACCAGTAGAACATTCCTTCTTGAATGTCCACACTCAGAGCAAGAGACAAGTACATGTAAACACATGGTCGCCATACTTCAGGGCATTTTAAGGTCATTAACATTTTCCCGCTGGCTTCTACAAACTTTTTATGTGCCTAGTTTGTAGTTTCAGACAGAAAAGTTAGTACAAGCAAACAAAGTACTTGTATCTGATCTCAAATAAAACGTTCAACTAACCTGCCCATACGGGAAGTTGGGGATATGTACATCCTTTAGCAGCACTCCAGCTACAATTACCAGGGCAGAAGGAATAGTTAATATGCCAAGGGCTCCCTTGAGAAAGACAAGATTTGTCTACTATCAGAAACCAGTACAAACCAAAGTAGTAATAACAATAGCCATTTTACTTCTACCCCGATAAAACAGAGGAGCACAAGCATGATCTCTTCTCATTCTTTATGCATAACCAGAATGCATTTGTTGATAATATACTTTTGGGTGGATTTATGAGGATGATAGTTAGCTCGTTGATGTGAGACGATCAATGGGAAGTACAAATCACTAAAACATGAGTGTGGTGAACTAGCGATACTCACTTGTGCTCCGATTGCATGAACAAGAAAACCACTTATTGAGAATCCAATAAGACCTCCAACAGATGCACAGAAGCCATTTAAGCTTATCATGTCAGCAGCAAGATGAGGGTATATCAGACTGTTTTCGGCCACACAGGCATCTATAGTTACATCAGCTATTGCTACACTTGCACTCCCAGACATCAACGCCAACAACGCAAACATTACATGAAGCTTGCTGTGGAGAGAGACTATAAGCATCGCAATCACTCCCATTATGCCTGCAAATTCCTCAGAAAACAGGGAGGGGGCAAAATTAATACACAAATCCATAGCCTGTTACAGAATGACGGTTACATTTAATCGAGTGAAAAGTAGTAAAAATAACACTGCTACGGAAATAGCTGACGTTTTAGGCTTGTGCAGCATATTTTCTTCGAGTATATGCAAGTATAACATAGCTGCAATTATTGATTCCTAGTGTTTGGTCAAATTTTGCATTTCTCTATATGCAGCTGAACAGGAGTGAAATATGGTTATCTCAATCGCTTCTGATGTGGCTCGCATGTGCACCATCATTCAGATGTACAGCTTAACTAGTGCAGAGCAGCAAAGAAATGGCAATCATATCTGACCAACATTGCTATACTTCAGTACAAATTATTCGTATGACAGTTCATATAATAAGAAGTAAACAAATGTGTCCAGTGTATTCCGTATTCAGATGTAAACGAAGCAAACAGTACAGCAAAAGACACCGTGCTGCTCACCTGCGAGGACAAAGTAGGGCCGGCGCCGGTATCCGGCGACGGGGAGCACGTCGGTGAGCAGTCCCCAGAGCGGCTTGACCATCCACGGTATCGACGTGACGCCGTGGTACACCTGCGCCGCCGACGGCTGCACCTTCTGCACGTCCTTCCAGTAGTAGTCCGAGGCGACGCGCACGATCCCGCCGCCCAGCCCCTGGCTGATGCCGTAGGTGGCCACGACGCCGAGCACGAAGCTCCAGTGCAGCTCCCTGACGAGCATCCGGAACCAGGCCACCGGGGACGGCATCCAGCTTCCGGCCTTGGCCGGCGGCGAGCCCGGGGCCTCCTCGATGAGGACATTGGTCTCCTCCTCCTCTTTGCCGCCGCTCCCCTGCTTGTCCTTGGGAAGGTGGTCGGGGGCCGGCTGAGGCGACATTTCCCTCGGCTGCTCCGCTGCGAGATCTTCGGTGGAAGCTCGGGAGATCGCGCGCTAACGAAGCTGGGATCCTTGGCTGGCTCTGGACGGATTGCTCCGAGCTGAATCTGGAGCTTGGGTGCACGAGGACAGATTCGGTGGGGTTTCTTGGATCCTAAGCGCCGCAGAGACGACTGCAAGATCGGAGATTTGAGCTAGGGGCATCTCTATCGAATAAAAAGTATCGATCCTAAAGTCCTAAAGAACAATAAAATGTCAGGGTTCTGCCAAGAACATCAAATCGAATGGCCTCCGCCCGGGGAAAAATAGCGGAGGAAAAATTGCAGCCGGTTGCTTCCAAAATACTCTTCCTACTGGAGGCTACTACTACTACCATTGGAGTACAGTACTATTCAAGCGGGAGAATACGAGTTCTGGTGGGCTGCAAACATCAGATTTTTTCCAGTGTCTAGAAGAACAAGAAGAAGAGGAGGTGCGAAAGAGGAGAGAGAGAGGATCGTGGCAGGAAGCGGGAGTCGTAGAAAAATGGGAGAATCCTTTGGGAGCAGGGAGAGATCGAGTAGCCGTTTGACCTGTTCTGTTATTTTGGTTCTGGTGATTGCTGACTGAGACCGGACGACGGCCGTGTCGCTGTGGGGTGGGACACGTATCGTGGGCCCACCTGGCAGTGGAAGTGGTGCGTGTTGGGGGACGTCAACTGTTGGTTCCCTGTGTTTCCTTGGTTCTGCGCTTGCGCGAGCGGGGGTGCTGATTGGTGGGGCGGCAGTGACAGTGAGAGTTTAAGCTCTGGATAAACAGACGAAACTGCCCCTGTAGTATCTCTCGGCGTGGACCTACGGAGCACATTCCGTAACAGGGGACGGGATGTGAGTCTCCTCCGGCCTACCCTCCGGGCACGCAGGAAAGGTGCGGCAGACACGCGCCAGCTTGACCACTGATAGTGTGTGTGTGTGGTGTGGGTGTTAGTAGTGGTGAGACCTTTTTTTTTGTTTGCGAAACATGGTACGTAGAAAAATGGGGTCGAAGAAATTAGCTAACGGGTAGCACAGTTCAACACGATTTGATGGGCTGACACGGGCACGTCCCGATAAAGAGGTCCACAATGCCATATCTTAGACCTGAACACACATGAAGCCCATTTATTCTTCAAATTTTCATTACACGGCCCGTAACAACCCAGAAGTCCATCTATTCCCACCTATCAACCAAATCCTATCCACATAGCATAATGATCCCATTGTTCTTGGCCACGAGAAAACATGACGAGCGCTGCTGCTCCTCCTTCTCGTCGCCAAATCTCTCATGTCCTCCACCTAGATGCTAAGTGCCGACTAGGCTTGGTGGCGATGCTGAACAAAGAAGACTTGTGGACGACGTCCATGAATCGAGGACGCTAACGTCCATGGCGTTCACGACATCCATGTCTCCACACATGCCGGGCCCATGCCGACACGACCCGATGGTACTCGTCGTGCTTCCAGTTGTGCTCCTACGAGCATATGTCGTGCCCACTAGTGATACCCACAAATATAGAGGATCGTTTGTACAACTTCTCGATAAGTATATAGTGTCGAACCAACAGAGAGTTGAAGGTATTAGCTAACAAGAATGAAAAAATGATCTATAATGAAAGTATACAAGGTTTTGTATTTTGGGGCTTATAGTTCCAATGCAGGAAGTAAAATTGGAGGAAAAGTAAATTAAAAGTGAAGTAAATAGCCGAAAACTCTAAAGAGAGACCGAGCTCGTTTGAGCACGGAATCAAACCTCCATCGATCCATTAGTTGGTGACCAGCCCATCATATGTACAGGGCGCGTACGCCACCCCACCCCTGCTACAGAATACGACTACCTGTCCATCTGGTTGGCAGTTGGCACGCAAGAGCCATTAATTGGCCACACAACACACACACATGTTATAACAGGTGCAACAGCAAGCCCCTTAGCCCAAGCGGGAGAAATGATCCGGAATGGCTTTTAAAATCTAAATTCACAATTCACGCATTTGAAGTTGAACCAGCCCACCAGCAACAATATCCTTCACAAGAAGCATGCGGACAAACGGTTTGCATATGTGAAATCCACTTTGACCCCGAGCTCATATGCTCCCACTAGTAGGAAAAGGGCTATAGCCGCCGGGGCCTCACTAGCGAACCTGGAAATCACATTCGCCAGCGGTAAATAGCACTGGCAAACATGATTTCCTGTTCGCCAATGGTAAGGCCAGTACCACTGGCGAACAGAGCACGCAATGCGCCAGTGGTAAGCGCGGGTTCGGGCAAACCCTAACGGGCCACCTACCACTGGCGAATGGTCTGAGTGGTTCGCCAGCGGTAAGGTTAGTACCGCCGGCGAACCGTCGTCCCTGTTCGCCAGCGGTAGTTAGTGTACATAGCTGCCGCGGTCGAGCTCGATCCCATCCCCACCCGGCCTTTTTCCTCTCTCACACACGCGCCCGCGCGCCGTCGCCCTCTCCCCGTCGCCGCCGCCGCCGTCCTCCTCTCCCCATCACCGTCCTCCTCTCCCCGTCGCCGCCGCTGCCCCCGTCCTCCTCTTCCCGTCGCCGCCCTCCTCTCCTCGTCGTCGCCGCCGCCGTCCTCCTCTCCCCGTCGCCACGCCCGTGCCGAGCACTACCACCGCCTCGCCGTCGAGCACGTACGCCATCAAGCAAGCAAGGTGAGCATATTTCCTCTCCCTCCTTGCCCTTCTTGGTGTTCAAATCTGCAATTTGTTTTTAGTTAGTGTTCCGAAATTAGTTAAATCTGCAGTTTGTTTGTTTATCAGTGGTCCGAAATTAGTTAAATATGTAGTCATATGTGACTGTCTATCCCTACAATTTGTTTGTTTATACCATGATGTTGTATTTTAGATGGAAAATGGCAAATCTGTCAAATCTGGAAAGGCTGTTTGGGATGCCTTTGCATCTGTCTTTGCTTAGAATTATTTGAACTCTGTATGCTCTCATTGATATCCACGCTTCTTTCTATTTGAGTTGTAATCAACTAAAAAAATAACCTCCTATTTGTATTGTAATATTTATTAGCACTTCTTTCTATTTGTGTGTGTATGGGCAGATGCTTTGTTCTACAATTTGTCTTAGCATGCTCCTGCATGCCATTATGCTAGCATTTTGTCCAACTTGAAATAATTATAAATAATGTTTTATTACATTGCTTTATTATGATCGATGAGCTATTTAGGGTTGCTTGTGTGTGTGCCGATGATTAAAAATGTTGTGGCACCATGTGGTAACCCTGAAGGTCTGCGGAACCTTGTGATATGCACAAGTACAAGTCATGTGCATCCTACTTGGCTCCGCCGATCCTTCAAGGCTACTAATTGTGTGTCCGACCTAAGTATGAGGCGCAAAATTTAAGTCATTTTTATTTTGTTTTGTCTTTTTATTCGAAAGCCGATAATTAAAATGTTGTGTCACTAGGTTGTAGGCCTGCAGGTCTTATGAGCCTTGTGATATGCACAAGTACCAAGTCTTGTGCATCATACTTGGCTCACCAGATCCTGCAGGTCTATTTGTGTGTCCGACCTAAGTATGAGGTTGTTGGCTTGTTAATTTAAACACTAATACGTCCATTTTGCTTCACTATTTTACATCATAGTCCATCTTTATTCGTTGATATATTTCATATTATGATGCAATACTTATGTTATTTTATCTTATTTTGCATGATTGGCAATTATTGGGGATGCATCTGTCGGAGCCGGCAATCAGCTGAAAAAGTATCTGTCAAGATACCTGACGTCGGAAGCTCAGAAAATTCCGGAAAAATTATGAAGTCAATATTTTGAAGAATAAGTCACGGAGCCAAAAGGAGGCACGGAGGCGAGCTCCCAGGGACAGGGGCAACCTGCACCCGCGGGCCCACCCATGGTCGTGGCAGGGGCCCGCGCCCCTGGCCCCTGTGGCCCCCTTCGGCTCCCCTTGGCGTATTATTGACCCTTGACCTAAAAACATCGGGGGCATCGACGAGGAATTTTTCCGCTGCCTCCACGAGGCAGAAACCAGACAGAGAGAAGAAGAGCTCCGGCATGGAGAAATCTGCCGGGGAATTCCCCTCCCGGAGGGGGGAATCACCGCCATCGTCATCACCATCATGCCAAGCATCATCGGGATCATCATCAACACCATCTCCATCATCAGCACCATCATCACCGTTCAGGGTGGGCATATTTCCCGATTCCCGAACCCGAAACCCGAATTTCCCGAACCCGAACCCGAATTTCCCGAACCCGAAAATCCCGATGACTTTTTCGGGAAGCTGTTCTGAAATCCCGAATTTATTTTGGGAAATTCGGGATTTAACTTTCATTACCCGAATATCCCAAATATCCCGAAAATAAAAAAAGGCCAAGCGACCAGGCCCAACAAGACAACAAAAGCCCAGTAAACTCTCCCTCTGACGCCTCGTAACCCTAGCACCCGCACGACCCGTCCCTTCCCAGCGCACGACCCTCCTCCGCACCCCGCACGGCCGCACCACGCTCTACGTCCGCTGCTCGCAGCCTCGCATGCCCCGCCTTCGCCCCCAGCCACCCCGTACCCCCGCCGCCTCACGCGCCGCGCCACCCCCGCATCCCGCATCGACGCATCCGCACCGACGCGCCGTCACGCCCCGCCGCCCCGCCGCCGCATCCCGCATCGACGCATCCGCACCGACGCGCCATCACGCCCCGCCGCCCCGCCGCTGCATCCCGCACCGACGCCCCCCGCCGCCCCGTCAAGCCCCGCCGCGCCGTCGAGCCTCGCCACCTCGCCGTCGCGCATCGCCTCGCCGCATCCCGCGCCGGCGCACCATGCCGCGCTGCACCGACCTCGATGGCGTGATGTGGTGCTGATGACGTGCGGCTCTTCCTGTTCTCGTGAAATTCGGGAAATACGGGATTTCCCGAACCCGATCCCGAATTGTCGGGATCCCGAAATATCGGGAATCGAAAAAATGAGTGTACAATCGGGAGTCATTTTATGGATCCCGAATTTCTTTTTTCCCGAATTTCCCGTCCCGAAAATTCGGGAAATCCCGAACACCCAGCCCTAATCACCGTCACCGTCCCATCTCATCCCTCTATAGCAATCGTCATTGTTTTGTTATTAGTTCATTGGAATCGTATCCCGGGTATTGATTACCACTTGTAGTTGATGCTTGAGAGTTTTATCGGTGAATTATCTTTACGATCAGATTGTTATCCTTATTCATATCAGCTCTGATCATGATCTATATGATGTCTTGTGAGTAGTTCGTTTGGTTCTTGAGGACATGGGGAAAGCCTAGTTGCTAGTAATTGCATAATGTTGAGTAATATTTAATGTTAATTTATGTTGTGGTGTTATTCCTCTAGTGGTATTGTGTGAACGTCGACTACATGATACTTCACCTTTCAAAGGGCCTAGGGGAATGCATAGTGTATTTAGTTTGCTTATGGTAGGGTTGCAGGAGTGACAGAAACCTAAACCCCAATTTGTGAACTAGTGCACTAGGGAGCGTAGGGTCTCGGAGTTTAAGGCCGTGGTTAGGTTTTTATCTTAATTACTTTCTTGTAGTTGCGGATGCTTGCAAGGGGTTTAATCACAAGTATGTATTTGTCCAAGTAAGGGCGGTGCATTAGCATAGGTCCACCCACATAGCACTTTATCAAAACATTGAAGGTTAATCACCGGCGTGCAATGAAACTGGCTAGGCAGAAACTCCCATGTGTCCTCAAGAACGTTTTAATCTTCATAAGTAACACAACCGGCCTGTCCTTTGAGCTTAAAAGGATTGGGCTATTTGCTGCAATTATTGTACCACTCTTTTATTTACTTGTTCTTCATTTGTTCTTTAAATCAAAAATCCAAAAACATTTCTCTTTTAGTGCTTGCAGTGAAACCTTGCTGAAAACTACTTGTCAACACCTTCTGCTCCTCGTTGGGTTTGACACTCTTACTTATCGAAAGGACTACGATAGATCCCCTATACTTGTGGGTCATCAAGACTCTTTTCTGGCGCCGTTGTCGGGGAGTGTAGCGCTATTGGTAAGTGGAACTGGTAAGGAACTCTTTTATTGTAAGTGTTGTTTTTATTTTTATTTGTTACTTTGCTTCGTTATGGAGTACTCTTCACTTAATATGCTGTTTGGGAGTGACTCTGCCACCACACATGTGGTGGATAAGAGTCCTTCGCTCTCTGAAATTGATCCATTTAAAATACCCATGGAAATTATTGATCATGTTATGAGTAACCGTTATGCAGGGGATGGAACCATCCATCCAGGTTATCATTTGCTTTATATTAAAGATCTGTGTGAGCTATTTAAGATTGCAGGTATGTCAAAAAAGGTAATCATGAGGAAATTATTCTCAATATCACTAAAGGATAAAGCTATGGATTGGTACATGATTCTGGATAATTCTCACTTGATGGATTGGAAAGAGCTTATGTCTCTCTTTTATTCTAAATTTTATCCTCTTCATGAAATTCATCAAGATAGAAATTATATTTATAACTTTTGGCCACATGAAGGAGAAAGCATCGCTCAAGCTTGGGGGAGGTTGAAATCTTTAATGCTTAAATGCCCCAATCATAAGCTCCCTAATGATATAATTGTCAACAATTTTTATGCGAGGCTGCCTCGCTATGATAAGGATATGCTTGATGCCTCTTCTCTTGGATCCTTTACAAACAAAGAAGTTAATGCTAAATGGGATTTAATTGAAAGGATTTATTGCAATGCGGAAGATTAGGAGATCGAAAAAGGTAAAGAATCAGGTATAAATTATGAGTATGACTGCATTAAATCTTTCATGGAAACTGAACATTTTAATATGCTTAGTACTAAGTTTGGGCTCAATTCTCAAATTGTTATTGATCTTTATAAATCCTTTGCTGACCATATTAATATTCCAAAAGAAAAGTGGGATAAGTATCATGAACCATTTAAAGATGTTTGTAAAACAGATGTGCTTGCTAGTGATGATGTGCCTGTTCAAACAGTTGAATCTGTTTTACCTGCTATTTACTTTGAAAAATCACCCTTTCCTATAAAAATTAAAGAACACTCAATCGTGGCTAGTGTGGTTAATAAAAGTGAAAGGAAAGCTTATGAACCTGATGAACAACTTGAAATTGCCTCTCCAGTAGCTTTGGTTAAATATCTTGTAACTGAGAATGTCGATGGAAGTTCTATTTATTTTTGTGAAGCTGCTACTAACATTGTTAGATAGGATAAAAGTGAAAAAGTTGTTGGTACTCCTGTTGTCTCTGTCAAGATAGGTGATCATTGCTATTATGGATTATGTGATATGGGTGCAAGTGCAAGTGCAAGTGCTATTCCTTATACACTTTATCAAGAAATAATGCGCGAAATTGCGCCATGTGAGCTTGAGGATATTGATTTGGAGATTAAATTGGCTAATAGAGATGTCATCCACCCAGTGGGAATTGTCAGAGACGTTGAAGTCTTATGTGGTAAGGTAAAATATCCAACTGATTTCCTTGTCTTGGGGTCGGTTAAAGATAAATTTTGTCCTATCATATTTGGTAGACCTTTCTTAAATACTTGTAGTGTTGTTATAGATTTTAAGAAAGAAAAGGTCTCTGTTTCGGCGGAGAGCCGTATGAATTTAATTTTTCCAAATTTGCTAGACATCGTTATGATAAAGAATTACCTAATGAGGATCTTATTATTGAAAGAATTGCCTCTATTGCCGTGCCTCCTAATGATCCTTTGCAGCAATATATGGAGGAGCACGAGAATGATATGTTTATGCAGGAAAGAGAGGAAATTGATGAAGTCTTCTTTAGACAGCCAGCTATTCTAAAGCATGATCTACCTGTGGAGTCTCTGGGGACCCCGACACCTCCAAAGGGAGATCCTGTTTTTGAATTAAAAGCTCTCCCAGACACTCTCAAATATACATATTTGGATGAGAAGAAAATATATCCTGTTATTATCAATTCTAACCTTTCAGTAAAAGAGGAGGAGCGATTATTGGAGGTCCTTAGGAAACATCGAGCTGCATTGGGATATACTCTTGATGATCTTCAAGGGATTTCTCCATCTATTTGTCAACATACAATTAATCTTGAGCCTGATGCGAATCCCGTTGTTGATCATCAACGAAGATTGAATCCAAAGATGAAGGATGTTGTAAGAAATGAGATACTCAAGCTTCTTGATGCAGGTATAATCTATCCTATTGCTGATAGTAGATGGGTTAGTCCTGTTCATTGTGTTCCAAAAAAAGGAGGTATGACTGTTGTTGCTAATGATAATAATGAACTCATTCCTCAAAGAACAGTTGTAGGGTATAGAATGTCCATTGATTATAGGAAACTTAATAAGGCTACTCGAAAAGATCATTATCCTTTGCCTTTTGTTGATCAAATGCTTGAAAGACTGTCTAAGAATTCTCACTTTTGTTTTCTTGATGGTTATTCTGGTTTCTCTCAAATTGCTGTTAAATTTGAAGATCAAGAAAAAAACACTTTTACTTGTCCTTATGGAACTTATGCCTATAGACGTATGCCTTTTGGTTTGTGTAATGCACCTGCTATGTTTCAAAGATGCATGTCTGCTATTTTTCATGGTTTTTGTGAGGAAATTGTGGAAGTCTTCATGGACGATTTCTCCGTCTATGGGACTTCTTTCGACAATTGCTTCTATAATCTTAACAAAGTTTTGCAGAGATGTGAGGAGACCAATCTTGTTCTCAATTGGGAGAAGTGTAATTTCATGGTAAATGAAGGCATAGTGCTTGGACATAAAATTTCCGAAAGGGGGATTGAAGTTGATGAAGCCAAAATTGAAGCAAATGAGAAGATGCCCTATCCAAGAGACATCAAAGGTATTCGTAGTTTCCTCGGTCATGCTGGTTTTTATAGGAGGTTTATTAAATAATTTTCTAAGACGTCGCGGCCTCTCACTAATCTTCTTCAAAAAGATGTTCCATATGTTTTTTATCAAGATTGTAAGGAAGCCTTCGAGGTACTAAAAACGGCTTTAATCACCGCTCCTATAGTTCAACCGCCTGATTGGAATTATGTGTGATGCTAGTGATTATGCTGTAGGGGTTGTCCTTGGCCAAAGAATTGATAAGAAGTTGAATGTAATTCATTATGCGTAAAACTTTGGATAGTGCACAGAAAAATTATGCAACCACTGAAAAAGGAATTTTTAGCGGTCATTTTTTCTTGTGATAAATTTAGACAATATATTGTGGACTCTAAAGTAACTATTCATACTGAACATGTTGCAATTAAGTACCTTATGGAGAAGAAAGATGCTAAGCCTAGACTTATTAGATGGGTGCTTTTGCTGCAAGAGTTTGTTTTGCATATTGTTGATAGAAAAGGTGCAGAAAATACTGTAGCTGATAATTTGTCTAGAATGGGAAATATTCCTCATGATCCCATCCCTGTAAATTATAGTTTCCCTGACGAACAACTTGCCGTTGTTAAGGTAACTTCTCATGATGCTCCTTGGTATGCTGATTATGCTAATTCTATTGTCTCGAAATTTTTGCCTCCAAATTTTACTTATCAACAGAAAAAGAAATTCTTCTATGACTTGAGGCATTACTTTGGGATGACCCACATTTATACAAGGAGGGAGCTGATGGAATCTTGAGGAGATGTATTCCTGAGCATGAACAGGAGGAGGTATTGAGGAAGTGCCACAATAGTGATTATGGAGGACATCACGCAGGTGAAAGGACTACACATAAGGTTCTTCAATCAGGTTTTATTGGCCTACTTTATTTAAGGATGCTGAAAAGTTTGTTTCATCTTGTGATGAGTGTCAAAGGGTCGGTAACATTAGTAGACGTAATGAAATGCCTATGAATTATTCTCTTGTTATTGAACCTTTTGATTGTTGGGGTTTTGACTTTATGGGTCCTTTTCCCACTTCTCATGGTAATACTCATATTCTTGTTGCTGTAGATTATGTTACTAAGTGGGTGGAAGCTATACCAACTAAAAGTGCTGATCATAAGACCTCCCTAAAAATTCTTAAAGAAATTATTTTTCCTAGGTTTGGTGTGCCTAGATATCTTATGACTGATGGTGGATCTTATTTTATTCATGGAGCTTTTAGAAAGGTTTTAGCTAAGTACGATGTTAATCACAGAGTCTCCTCTCCGTACCATCCTCAAACTAGTGGGCAAGTTGAATTAACTAATAGAGAAATTAAACTGATCTTGCAAAAGACCGTTAACAAGTCTAGGAAGAATTGGTCTAAAAAACTTAATGATGCTTTATGGGCGTATAGAACTGCTTATAAAAATCCTATGGGTATGTCTCCTTATAAAATGGTTTATGGGAAGGCATGTCATTTGCCTCTTGAATTAGAACATAAAGCTTTTTGGGCTGTTAGACAACTTAATTCTGATCCTAATCTTGCCGGTAAAACTAGGCTGCTTAAATTGAATTCTTTGGATGAGTGGAGGAATGAGGCTTATGAGAGTGCTCATTTGTTTAAGGAAAAAGTAAAGAGATGGCATGATAAGAGAATTTTGAAAAGAGAATTTAATGTTGGTGATAAAGTGCTTTTGTATAGGTCTCGTCTCAGATTTTTTGCAGGAAAATTGCTATCAAAATGGGAGGGACCATTCATCATTGAGGAAGTCTATCGCTCCGGAGCTATAAAGATTAATAATCTTGACGGAGACAAACCTCAAGTGGTGAATGGTCAGCGACTTAAGCACTACATCTCCGGTAATCCCTTGGAAAAAGATGCCCATGTTATTCAAGTGGTCTCTCCGGAAGAACTTATCGAGACCAAATACCGGAAGACTCCAGAATCAGAAAACGAATAGGTAACTGTTTCGGTAAGGAAAGTGCCTCGGAAAATTCCAGAAAATTCATATTATTTATTTCTCGAAAATTAGGAAAATTCGAAGACTGGACGGAGTACGAGACGGACTCCAGGGGGCAGAGGCGGCCCTCTGCCGCGGCCCCACCCCAGGCCACGGTGGGGACCCGCCCCTGGCCCCTGGACACCGCCTCCGACTCTGCCTAGTCCCGTCGTCTTCCTTTTATTGCAGAAATTTTCGCTATATATTTCCCCGAATTTTTCGAGAAGCGTATCCTGTGTTTTTCGTCGTGTTTTGTCTCTGGTTATTTCTGTCAGGATCTCGAAGCTTAGATCATGGCATCCTCTTCCAACCCCGACAACACCGGCAACGATGATCAAGGCATGGACCTTGAAGGAACGGAGGAAGTGTTCGAGAACATGCCCCATGATGATGGAGAGGAGTTCGAAGAAGACCAACGCCAATACCCCTACGCCACGGTAGCAAGGATTGGGGTGACGAAGAATCCTTCTATTTTTGAGAAAAGGGAGTGGCTACAGAAGGCTGATAAAGGCCCTCGTAGGAACTCTGCTGGGAGGTCTCCCTTTTCTCGAACCAGAAATCCTTTCATGCTTTAATCCATAACCATCAGCTTGAAACTATTCCGTTTGGAGAGTTACCTTCCGCTTGGGATATAGATCATACTCATGCAGGATGTGGAAGCTCCAACACAGATAATGAGGATGGCTCGGGGAGAGCACAAGATGATTGGGACTCGCCTATTGGGTCTCTAAGAAGCAGAATTGAGAGTAACACGGAGATGATCCGCAATCTTGGCTATCAGCTTGAGGAGTTAAAAGAAACCATTGAAAGGCTCATAAGGATCATCAACCCATCTCCACCGCGGGAATAAATTCGAGCATTATTGGTAACAGTACTCCCTTGGCTTGTTCCAAGCTTGGGGGAGTGCCCCGGTATCTTTATCTTATGTCTTTTATTTTTCGCAGTTTTGTGAGTCGTATCATGAGTAGAGAAGTTATCTTGAAGTATGGTTTTGCATTGTGTCTTGTCACTCCTTGTGAGTCCTCTGTATCCGTTGGTGTGTGGTTTTCTATAATGGAATATAAATGAGAAGTATCATTTATTCTTCTACACTTTATATTTTATTATAGCAATCTCTCTCATCTGCTGATCTTGTGGTAAGTAATGATTTGACATTGGGTGGATGAGTAGAAGTTTATTTGGTATCGATAAGCATGGCTTTGTTTAAATTGCAATAATTACTTGGTGCTTGAGTAGAGAAGAAGAATTTGATTGCAAATACGCTATCTTGTATGTGTCTTACATGCTTGTGAACCTTCCAGCTCATACACCTTTGTATTAGATTTATTTCTGACAGTGATGATAAGTTTTATGTTGCATGTTTGACATATTGTTTTTTATAGCATATTTGATTTACATCTCTCAACACTGTTTGTTTGCTTTAAAGCCTTTCTAGCCTAAAGCCCTGTACTGAGTGTATGGTTCACTCGTGCATCCAATCCCAAAGCCAAACTTTCTTGCCAGCTGTGTCCACCATATCTACCTATGCATGGTATTTCCTACCATTCCAAGTAAAATTTGTCATGTGTTACCTTTAAAAATTCAAATACTTCTTCTTTGTGCCTCTGTTTTTAAGCTCATGAGGGAGCAGTGGAGAGCTAGATATAACTTGTGACGAGCAAGGTCATTTCCCCCCTTTCACCCGGTGTCGATGGATTACGTCTTCTCTTGAATCAACCCGAGAGCAGCTTAAGCAAAATATAAATATAACTCACAATTCTCCTTCGCGCAATGTAAATCTGAGAAATCAGCCCAAACATTGGACAGTGGTGAAACCAAGGAGAAAGAAGAGCGTACTCGCTCTTCTAAGAACCAGCTGCTCTTAGAAGTCTAAAAACCTTGCTTGTCATGAGGGACTAGATAGCTTCTCTGTTGTGAAGTCGTTGACGAAAGCATGCATATCTCAAAATCATTTTACTTCTGTTTTAAAAACCAAAAAGCTCTAGCATATGACTAATTCCTGCTTCCCTCTGCGAAGGGCCTCTCTTTTATTTATTGTTGAGTCAGTTCACCTACTTCCTCTACCTTCTACAAGCAAACCCACAGTGTTGAATTTTGATGTTAAGGAAGCATGATATCTACATTATGTCTTTTTATGTCTCATGATAGTTATTCATTTTCTTATGTCAATTCTAACTCTTTTATAAGGATATAGCTTTGACGATTTGCAACTCGTGGGAAGATGACCGGATGGTTGAAGCATTTAAATGAATCTTTCTTGAAATATGGGATGATAAGTATAATTGTTTCTTAAGCGGAGTCTCATTTTGTCTTTACTTAATAAGTTTCTGTCTTCTTTCACCTTAACATGTTGTAGTTACATTACTTGTCTTCGAGAAGCTTTATGAGAGAAAGGTTGTTGTTTAAGATATATTTGTGTTTGATGAGTAAATACTGATGCTTCATGTTCGTATTCTTTATTTATCGATACTTCACTCTATAAACATGTGGTCATGTTTACCGAGTTCAGTTTTCGCTTGGGGACAAGCGGAGTCTAAGCTTGGGGGAGTTGATACGTCCATTTTGCATCACTATTTTACATCATAATTCATCTTTATTCATTGATATATTTCATATTATGGTGCAATACTTATGTTATTTTATCTTATTTTGCATGATTGGCAATTATTTTGGATGCATCTGCCAGAGCCAGAAATCAGCTGAAAAAGTACCTGTCAAGATACCTGACGTCGGAAGCTCAGAAAATTCCAGAAAAATTATGAAGTCAATATTTTGAAGAATAAGTCACGGAGCCAAAAAGGGGCACGGAGGCGAGCTACCAGGGGCAGGGGCAGCCTGCACCCTCGGGCCCACCCTTGGCCGCGGCAGGGGCCCGCCCCTGTGGCCCCCCTCCGGCTCCCCTTCGGCGTATTATTGTAACAGCCCAGATTTGGTACCCTAAAATATGGGCCAAATTTTTACTTTTTGCTTTGTATTGCATCATGGCATAATTATTTAAATTGCTAATTTTAAATAAAGCAACACCTTAAAACAAAGGAAGCAAAACCCTTCCTCACTTTTTCCAAACTAAATGCATTGGCCAAAATGGCCAAACCAAATGCAAAGCTTAAGTTGGCAAATTACATTATTCCTGAACTTCCAAATGGTTTAGGAAGTTCCAACTTTGCTTCTTATCCCCATCTCTCTTTTTCCAAACTTAGTCCATTGAGAAATAAATATGAGGATTTGAATTGGCTTAATTCCAATTTATATTTTTGGAACCAAGTTAAACTTCCCCAAAATTCAAAATAAAATTATGGGGTGCTTAAATATTATTATATGAGCCTCCATGAATATTTTCATTATTTTTGGAAATGCTTAAGTGCTTCAATTAAATACATTTTGGAAATTGCTCAAAATTACCTTAATTAAAAGCTATGAACAAATGTTGGTCAAAATAATTTATTTGACCTCACCAATTTTTGAGGAGCACCTAAAGGTCATTCATAACCCCTATGAATTTTTCAGGAATTTATAAAAATGTTCTAGTGCCCCAATTAAATCACTGAAGTCTGCTGTTTTGAAAAGAAAACCAGAAAAGTTTAAATCACTGACAGTGGGCCCCCACTGTCAGCCCCTCTCTCTTCCCTCTCTTCTCACTGTGGCGCCATGGTCCTGGCGCCATGCCGCCACCTCCGCACCACGTTGCTCCATGCCGCCGTGGCCCTGGTCGATAAGGAGCGCCCCACGTCGCTCACCTGCTCCGCACCTCCCTCACCTCTCCTTTCTTCCCCAACTTCCGGATCGAGAACCGACTCTCGTTCCCCTCGCTGCCCTCCGCGACGCCGACGACGACGTCGCCGATTCACCGCGCTCTGGACGTCCCCGGGACCAGCCGACGCCGTCAACCGCTCCGCCGCATCCCGTTCTCCCTCTCCACCGGAAGAATCGAGCCGGGAGGCCCGGGACCGACGTCTGCGTCCTCGGTTTCCCCGCGCTTGGCCGCTGCACACAGCCTCGCCGCCGTCCCTCTTCCGACGCCGTCGTTGAAGACCTCCCCTGCCCAAATTGAAGCGGGGAGACCCTCCGCTACCTCGCCCTCTATCTCCCGGCGCGAGGAATCGAGACGGGGTCGTCTGGACCCGACGGCCGCGTCCCCGACTCCCGCCTCGGCCGCACCGTCCGCCTGGCCGATTCCGGCCGTCCCCGCCGCCCCGCGCCGTCGTCTCCCTCACGGGCGACCTCAGGGTGAGCATCGCCCTTTTTATCCTTTCCCGCGCTCCCGTTTTTTCCCTCTCCCTCCGCTCGTTTTTGGTCGCCGGCGGCGGCCGCAACGTCAGCATCGTCAGCATCAGCGAGCACCGCGCGCCCGGCCTGGCCCCCCCGGCCTGACCGGCCACGAGGCCGGGCCTCTCGGGTCCCTGCCCGGCCATATGGGCCGGCCCAGTGGCCGGGGCCTCTCGGGTTGTGGCCCGGCCAATATGGCCGGCCTACACCCGGCCTGGCCGGCCCGCCTGGGAAATGGATTTTCCCTTTTGCAGGAAATAAAACAATTTGAAAATCGATAACTAATTGAAAAATGCTTCAAATTCGACGATTCAAATTTCAAAATGTTCAGTAAAACAAAATCTACCAATTGGAATCGTTGTAAACTTCTTTTGGAACTATATTCTTTGGGTTAACTAAGAATTTCCAAAATAGGTTAAATAATGCCTAATTTGAGAAATCCATAACTTATTCAATAATTGTCCAAAAATTATGAATTAAATATCAAAGTGATCAACATGTCAAATGCTATCAACCGATGCACTTATCACATCATGATCACAAACTTTTAGTGGATGTTATTCATAATTTGATTAAATGAATTAATTTCAATTATTTAATTAATTTGTCAATTATTCATCGGTGCTCCGAAAATTACAAATAAAGTACCAAATTGATCGCAATGACGAATCCTATCTTGTCATGTCATGTTCATGCATAATTGGACCACTTCTCTAATAATTTGATAATTTATAAAGAATTGTGGTCACTAAGATAAATATGGGGTTGGTTCCAAATAATTGCACTAATTATTTGGCTCCCCATTTAATGTTGCTATTTAAGTTATATAACAACATCTTTGCATTCAATTGGACATGTCATCATGTGATTGAGCATTGCACCTTGTGATCGTGTGATTTATGTGTGCTTTGTATTTTTCTTTTGGGCTTCGATAGATTCCGGAGTCGAGGGTCTCTCTAACTACCCCGACGAGCAGTACTTCACGACCGGGCAGTAAGGCAAGAGATAACCTAACCTTCTTGGCATTCTAGCATCCTATGTTTTTATCAAATTATTTTATCCACCATAATATTGCATACGGTTCAACTGTCTCTTTTGGCAAATAATATAGTATCCTATGAATGCATGTTCTTCCCCGAGCCAATCACATGTATCCCTGCCTATGAAACCTAGGGTTGAAGTGTTGGCCGAAATAAAGATAGAATTGTTGTATTCATATGCTTAGCTATGCTTAGCCATGCTTAGAAATGTTTAGTGGAAATACTAGTTTGTCCGTTGTTGAATTCCATAATTATTGATGATGATGGAATGATTCGGGCATGTTGGAGAAATGTGATGCTTAATTAAAATGCTAATACGGCTTGGGTGAGTTGCCATCGGGGATGGTGTTTTGCCTCACTCTAGCCCCTAGGTGTGAGTTCTTTACCTCTTGAACCAAGACTAGCGTGCTGCCATTGGTGGGTGTATGGGCGCCTTACCGACCGAATAATTTGTGAGGGGCTTGTCAAGGGTCCTCTAGTTCGAGATTTCCATTTGCGCGTGAGTTGTGTGGGTGGAAAAAGGAACGAGGATGGTGGTGTTTAGGATGTGGCCGCGGGGCAGGGCGCTGGGAGCGCTTAACCTGTCCTTCCGCACACTGATGGTCCTTGAGTAAGCCTCATGCATTGTAAAGGTCTAACCGCGCCCGCTCGCCGGCCTTCCCCGGAAGAGGGCCAATTAGGTGAGCCGGACGGTACCAATGGGTAAATTAGTACACCCCTGCAGGGTTAAATCTTTTCGAAAAGCCGTGTCCGCGGTTATGGACGACTTGGGATCGGATATAAGATCATAGACAACGTTAACCTAATTGATATGGCAGCTAAAGGTTGCATAATCAACGTGTGGTAAAGGTTCACTTTCTCGAGGGTGATTCGAGGGGGTGCCTTGGTGGAGATGAGTGTGGTTGGTTACAAAAGGGTTCGATGATAACCGGTGATGACAAATGTTACTCTCTTACCCCTTTTAAAAAATATTCTGAGTAGACGAATGCCTTGTGTCAATTATATTTCGGTTTATGAAACTTAGCTTTATGCAAAAGAAATACATATAAAGCTTTAGAGCCTCCGTCAGTCATTGGGCCTATATCGCCCTACTAAACTTGCGAGTACGTCGTACTCAGTCTCTCTTTGCTGCCTCTATGATTTTGTATTTCAGAGGAGGACGACACTGAGCGACTAGGTGGGTTCTTCATTGACGTCGACTACTAGTCTGGGGTTCCCAGGTGGCAGCTTGGGGCCGTGGAACAAGCTGGCTGGGATGATGTTATTGGAGGCCTCTTAGGCCATATTTTGCTTCTTGTTGTTAGACAACACTACCCGCTTCCGCTTGTTGAATTGCTGGATCTGTGATCCTTTTGTTGTGTAATATTTGTATTCTTCTCGTTCTATGAGTTGCTATACTTTTGTGTCGTAGAGTCATGCTTTGTGCCAGTTCTGTTCCACAAGTCTTGATCTTTGTCTTATGCATTGATGGTTGTGTCGGATTCATAGCCTCTATGTATAATTCCGGGGTCGGGGCGTTACAATTATTGACCCTTGACCTAAAAACATCGGGGGCATCGACGAGGAATTTTTCCGCCACCTCCACGAGGCGGAAACCAGACAGAGAGAAGAAGAGCTCCGGCAGGGAGAAATCTGTCGGGGAATTCCCCTCCCGGAGGGGGGAATCGCCGCCATCGTCATCATGCCAAGCATCATCGGGATCATCATCAACACCATGTCCATCATCAGCACCATCATCACCGTCCCATCTCATCCCGCTGTAGCAATCGTCATTGTTTTGTTATTATTTCATTGGAATCGTATCCCGGGTATTGATTACCACTTGTAGTTGATGCTTGAGAGTTTTATCGATGAATTATCTTTACGATCAGATTTTTACCCTTATTCATATCACCTCTGATCATGATCTATATGATGTCTTGTGAGTAGTTCGTTTGGTTCTTGAGGACATGGGGAAAGCCTAGTTGCTAGTAATTGCATAATGTTGAGTAATATTTAATGGTTTGATTTATATTGTGGTGTTATTCCTCTAGTGGTATCGTGTGAACGTCGACTACATGATACTTCACCTTTCAAAGGGCCTAGGGGAATGCATTGTGTATTTAGTTTGCTTATGGTAGGGTTGCAGGAGTGACAGAAACCTAAACCCCAATTTGTGAACTAGTGCACTAGGGAGCGTAGGGTCTCGGAGTTTAAGACTGTGGTTAGGTTTTTATCTTAATTACTTTCTTGTAGTTGCGGATGCTTGCAAGGGGTTTAATCACAAGTATGTATTTGTCCAAGTAAGGACGGTGCATTAGCATAGGTCCACCCACATAGCACTTCATCAAAATATTGAAGGTTAATCACCGGCGTGCAATGAAACTGGCTAGGCAGAATCCCATGTGTCCTCGAGAACGTTTTAATCTTCATAAGTAACACAACCGGCCTGTCCTTTGAGCTTAAAAGGATTGGGCTATTTGCTGCAATTATTGTAGCACTCTTTTATTTACTTGTCCTTCATTTGTTCTTTAAATCAAAAATCCAAAAACATTTCTCGTTTAGTGCTTGCAGTGAAACCTTGCTGAAAACTACTTGTCAACACCTTCTGCTCCTCGTTGGGTTCGACACTCTTACTTATCGAAAGGACTACGATAGATCCCCTATACTTGTGGGTCATCAAACACATAGTTTTATTCCGCAATTATCAAGCCTTAAACCGGAAAAGTTTTAATTGCATATTCACCCCCCCCCCCTTGATTGCTACAAATGAAGAGTTGCGTGGTGCCCCAAGCGAAGGCGGAGATGTAGCAAGCAGCAGTTTTCCCTCGATAACGAACCGAGGTTTATCGAACCAGTAGGACCTTGAAATCGACAACAAAGTGAATGTTGGAAATCTCTGGTGCTTAATCTTCAATAGACGTGGACCTGCACACACTCAACCAAAATACTTTTCCCCAACGGCGGAAAGGTTGTCAATCTTTCTGGTCTCGCAGGAAAAAAAGCGGTTAATTGTATAGTGAAATAGATGAATTATGAAAATGGACCGGAGGAGTAACGATGGTGAAAAGTGGTGAATAATGGTTGCAATCAATGTAAAAAGATGGACCGGGGGCCATGGGTTCACTAGTGGAGTCTCTCAAGTAAATATAACATTCATATGATGGGTAAACAAATTACAGCTGGGCAATTGACAAGATTATAACACAAACTTAATCTAGCTATGACAAAGAGAACATGATAATATTTAAGTAGGCATCATGACAATGAACAAAGACCGTTGAGTCCAACTGCATCTTTGTCTAATAAGTCCACCGTGGGATCGCTATCCAGCCTGTCACCCATCGGTATTAAGTTGCAAGCAACAGACATTTGCATTAAGTAAAGCGCATGAAGTAAGCAATATTAAACATCAAAATAGACTTTAACACTGTTGTTTTACCCTTAGTAGCAACAGCACACCCTCGCCCTTAGACGTTTCTGTCACTCGTGCCCAGGAACAAAAGGGGGCATGAACCCACTATCTAGCATAAATACTCTCTCTTGGAGATACACACAATCACTTGGCCAAAGTAACTATGCACATCGGAGAGCATGCAAGAACATAAATCAACATATAAGAATCATGCACAATCTGATCATTACATTATAATCAATCAGATCCCAGCAACCACATCACATAGCATTACAATAATCGATCTTGATCATGTTAGGCAGCTCACAAGATCATAAGACATGAAGCACAAGAGAGAGAGACTACCATCTAGCTGCTGCCATGGACCCAAGGTCCAAGGTGGGACTACTCACAAATCATCCCGGAGGAAGGCATGGCGATGAAGAGCCCTCCGGGATCGATCTCCCCTCCGGCAGGGTGCCGGGATTTGCTTCAGAATCACCCCCGAATTAGGGTTTGAGGTGACGGCGCCTCGGGATGACTTTTCTGGAAAATAATGGCTGCCCGACGTTTTTAGGTTTAATGTCAATTTATAGGCGTCGGAGGGGGCCGAGGGGGTGCCCCATGGGCAGGGGCGGGTCCCACCCGCGGGTGCCCCTAGGGCCGCGGCAGGGGGCCGCCCCTGGCCTGTGGGTGGCCCCTCAGGCTCCCTGATAACCCACAAGTGTAGGGGATCATGTGTAGCCTTTTCAATAAATAAGAGTGTCGAACCCAACGAGGAGCTAAAGGTAGGATTAATATTCTCTCAAGTTCTATCAACCATTGACACAACTCTACGCACACCAAACGTTTGCTCTATCTAGGAAATAAAATTATAGGAATAAAACGGGTATGAAACGATGGTTTTGCAATATAATAAAGAACGAGAAGATAAAAGTTAGTTGCTGCAGCAATAAAGTATACTAAAAGACCATAAATAACAGCACCATGAGTGTGGAAAAGTGGTGGAAGGCGTGGCGGAATTGTTCATAATTAATTAGTGAAGTTATTCAGTTCATCGTCTTCGATGTAGTTTTCTATGTGAGAGAGGCAAAGCATACACGTTCTCAACTACTTGTGATTACATGTACTATATGATTGGAACATTACCCAAAACTAGGGCTTCCTCTCTTTATATAGGTGGAGGCAATGCTTCCCGGCTCTCCGATGGATGACCCCTTGATCCAATGGCTCTTGGGCACCTATAGAACCTTCCTATGGACCCCTCATATTCTTAATGAGGTCCCAAAGTCGTGGCTTGGTCGAATCCTCCAAGTTTGGTAAGAGTTGGAGTCAATCACGTCACCAACTTTCGGAATCCCGTAATCAGATATTTGGCCTTCAGTAAAACGGGGATTCCCGGAGCTACGGACCTCCGATTGGGCTGTTCTTGGGCTTAAATGAAAGATATGGAAATTTCCCACAACGTTGCAGGCAAATTGATTTTCAGTTGACGTCGTATTCTGGTCTCAAACTGTCAATCTCTGAAATCTGTGAGGAGGACAGATTTCAGGAAAGTCAGAGTCCACCTCCAACAAGGCTCCTTTTGCGTTTTTGCCAATTTCCAAGTGATTCCTACACATCAAAGTATAAAACAAGAACATTGTGCACTTTTGCAACTATTAATAGGTTAGTCAAATTAAATCATAAACTTAGTATGAAAACAAGTGTCAAAGGTATAAAAGTGGCATGAAACAATCAAAAATTATAGAAATGTTTGACACGTATCACTCCCCTTTGGTCTTCAGGTATCTTATTTCGCATAAAAATCTCCGTAAATTTTCGTCCAATTCCGAGAATATTTCCAGAAGTAAATTTCCGAAATAGAAAAACAGGAAAAATAGGGAACTGGCACTGGGCATCTTGTCAATAGGTTAGTCCAATAAAATGCATAAAAATGATGTGATATGATAATAGAAACATGTGACAACATCACAAAATTAGCATGGATTACTCAAAAATTATAGATATGTTTGACACGTATCACCCCTCTACGCGATATCAAGGCACGTTTGTTCTTTCAATTGGTATCAGAGCCTGGGCTCTCTTGTTTGGCTTTACCGCCTAGAGAGTAAAGATGTCGTTTAGAGGATTAGTGCATGATCACACTTTTATATTCGATGTCACAAATTTTAATGTTTGGAAAACTCATATGCTTAGTGATGCATGTAAAATGCATACATGAACTTTGCATTATAATTCTCATATCTGCATCATATAAGGGTTATATCATTGTTTTATAATGATTTTGGGGATAATTCACAGTTTCCCCATTTATTTGGAACTAACCCTGCACTGGCAGAAAACCTTGTTTTCTATATTTTGATGTTTTAGGGACCCAAACGACGTCCAAATGAGCTGAAAATTTACGGGGATCATTATTTTGGAAGGAGGAAGACCTAGGAGCGAAAGAAGCAAACGAACGGAGGCCGAAGGGCCAAAATAGGGGGGGCCTCGCGGCTACAGTACCAGGCCGCATGGGCCCACCTATTTTAGCCCTCGTGGCCCTGTTTGCATCGATCCTTCGCCCAGAAGCTTCCTCGTGACCTAAAAACGACTATAAAATAGTCCCCCGACATTTTCCAGAAGGAGGCGGCGGAGAAACACAAAACCAGAAACAGAGAGATAGAAGGCTGTGCCGGAGAAGATCGGAGGGGGAAAACGCCGCCGGAATCACCTCCGGAGGTCTTCTCCATCCCCCCTCCGGAGTCTCCATCAACACCACCGCCAAGACCAGCACCATCTCCATCACCATCTTCGTGATCCACTTCATCCCCCTCATAGTTTGAGATTGGTTGATCCCTAGCCATTGTCTAAGTGCTATTTTACATGTTTGTGAATTGCTACTTGTCATTGTTTTGTGGGGAGATCATAGTTTCAGATTGTGTTGTATCACTTGTACCACTGAATCATATCATGTCTTGGCGTTGTGAGTAGTTCTCTCATGTTCCTGGGGGCATAGGATGAATTGGTAATGATTTTTATATAACATGTGTTGGTATCTTGTCTAGTTTTTATCTTTGATGTTATTCTATGATGGTGTTGTGCGAACGTCGACTGCATATCACTTCACCTATATGGGCTCATAGGAGAACACTATGATGTAATGAATTGAGGAGGACTTAGGGGGACAAGCAAACCTGAGACCGAATCATGAAGTTACTTTATGGGGTATTAGTATCGGGGACCTTAAAGATTAATGCTATGGTGGGACTTTATGTCTTAATAACTCTTGTGTAGTCATTTACTTGGCACCTTGATCCATCATAAGAGGTGTAGTTTATTTATTAGCTATTCCTAATTATGGCTCCGTCCAAAGAAGATTAAAACTTGACAAAATGTTTACCTTGTTGTTCTAGAAATATTTATGCCATGAAGTCTAATTAGCCCTTGGGAACTCTCTCCACCTATAAGAAACACACACTTGAGCTTGTCCTCTTGCTGCATAGAGGATTGGGCTTTCTCTCTATGAGAGCTTTCACTTGTCATATTGCATTTTCAGCATTTTACTTTATTGCAGACTCTACACCAAAAACCCAAAAATACTTGCATCATTTAATCATTTTAGTTTGTCTAGTGCATAGATAATAAGGGAAGTGACACTCTTATTTGAGAGGATAAATACTTATACCTTCTACTCCTCGTGGGATCGATACTATACTTACACATCGAAGACTTCAACGATCCCCTATACTTGTGGGTATCAAGACGTTTTCTGGCGCCGTTGCCGGGGAGTGTAGCGCTTAAGTTTTTATTCTTGTTTGCACAAGATTTTTATTTTCAGTTTTGCTTATAGTCTAGTTTATTTTCAGTTTTGCATTTAGTTTAGTTTACGTTCAGTTTTGCATTTATCAAAAAACCCCAAAAAAACAATGGAGAAACTTTCTGGAATGTCTATGGGGTATGTCAAAACTATGGGAGCTTACTATGAATATCGATCAACTAAAGAAGGAAATAGGATGCTTGAATTACTTGAACATCTCAATGATATGGCTATTGAGTTTTGTGAATTACATGATGCAACTTGCTGCTTTAGAAAAGACTATAAACACTTTCCCTATCAATGTAAGCACAACAGTGATCCTCTAATTGCTTGTTATCATGAAAATAAATTTTCATGCCCTGATATAGAACAAGTTGAGAAATATATTGCTTATGTTGCTGCCCATGAAATAGACTTTCTTATTGATAAATTTTTTGCAACTAGTCATGAAGCTCGTGTAATGAAAGGACAAATTTCTATTCTTCTCCAACTTTGCAAAAAAAGAGTTTAGTGATAATGTTTATGTTAAAGAAAGAATTCATGCTGCCATGGAAAGTATTAATAATTTGCAGGAAGAAGATGTTGAAAACATGAGCTTGGAAGAGGAAGTATGTGAAGAAGATGACAAAAGCCTAAGCTTGGGGATGCCCATGCAGCCCCAAGAAGAAGACAATGAAGAGCAAGAAGATGAAGAAAATGATGAACAACTAGAGAATGAAGAGAGGAAACATCCACCTTCACCACCTATGGATGAGGGTAACACTCAAGATTTTGCTGATGATAAACTTTGCTTTTATGATTCTAAAAATGATGAAGAACATGGTTTAGACATGCTATATGATGATGCTTTAGATGATGGTCCTATGCTTATTGATAATCCTCCATGTTTTGTTGTTACTACTTTATGTGAGGATAAAAATGATATACTTGCTGCTTGTGATAATACTCTCACTCATGAGAGTCCTACTTTATTTTTGAACTCTCCTATTCACAACATAGAAGAGGAAATTTGCTTTGATGATACTATGCCTCCTATATATGATGATTATAATGATGAATGTGATCTTTTCAGCCCACCTACTATTGAGCATAAAATTGCTTATGATTATGACATGACTCCAATTTATGATGATTACAATGATGACTATGAATGTTTTACTCCCACTATTACTAATGAGAAGAATTTTGCTTATGTAAGAGTAATAATACTTTTATGATGATGAAGGAAAAGAATGCTTTATGTGATAGTTACATTGTTGAATTTGCTTATGATGCTACTGAAAGTTTTTATGAGAGAAGGAGACATGACTTCATATATCTCAATAATACTAAGTCTTCTCTCTTTATATTGAAACTTTTGAAGTTCCACTTGTTTTATCCTCCTATGCTACTTGCTTTGTGTTTCAATGATTTATTTTCTTACAAGATCCCAATGCATAGGAAAAGAGTTAGACTTAAAAGTTAATGGTTTAATGTTTTGTGGTGTGTTCCTTATGCTTTAACTTCCAATTCTGTTTGGGCACACCTTTATATCTTGAGAACTTGAAAAATAACTTTACCTACTGTTCTCTAACAATTAGTCTAAGATTTTCACTTTATATAAAATTTGGGAAAGTAAATGAGAAGGATGAGTAATGGAGATGTTGGGGTCGACCTTGAACATGTGTTGTTCATGCCAATGGAACCATTGCAAAGTCTCTATCATTAAAACTTCTCCCAAAGCTAAAACTAAATAAAAAGAGTCAAGGTGTTTGTTTACTACTGTAACCACACCTTTGTATCTTATTTTTCATCTTAATGGCAAGCTTAATCTCTTTTGAAAGATAAGATTGAACAATAGTGATTTGCTGTCCAGAAAACAGATTCCTAAGCTTCACTGCGAAAAATGTTAAAAATCACATAAGAGGAATGTTGACATGATATTTTATGACAGCATTATCCAACTATTATTACACATTTCATTAGTTCAAAGTTTTCTGATTTGTGCAACGTAAGTGCCTCTGAAAATTCACTCTTTATGGGCTGTCCAGATTTTGACAGATTCTGTCTTTATTTTGCATTACTCTCATTACTTGTGTTTTGTGTGGCTCTATTGATCAAAGAGAAAAGCACAACCATAGTAATATTAGCTAATGTTTAGAATCAACTCATTATATGTCTTTGCTGTACCTATATGGATTTAATTTATGGAGACACTAATCCCTCTAATCAAGTTTTATGATGAGTTTTGTGTAAAGAAATTTTCAAGTGGAAGAGTTGAGGGTGATGAACAATGATCAAGAGGTACAAACACTCAAGCTTGGGGATGTTACCCCTAAGCTCACCCTACATACAAGAATTTAAGCTTGGGGATGCCAAGCCACCTCACTCCAACCATCTTGATACCAAGTAAGTAAGCCTAGCTATATGGCTATAAAGAAAAGCACTTTACGGGAGGCAACCCGGTTGTTTTTTTTTTGTATCCTCTTGCTGTAACAAGAGACTTAGTTTTTAGTTTAGTTCCTGAATTTTTTAATAAAGTGCCAAGTTTACCCATTTTGGTTTGAAAAAAGTTGTTATTTTGCATACGGAGATTTCATGCCAGCATAAGTCTGTGCATGGTTTGATTTTTAGTTATTATTCTGTAACTCCGATTGAGCTGATATTATTACTGTAACTGCAACTTTTCATCCTATGTATGCCTGATTTTTTTCAGAATTTTTAGATGAGATTAAGTAGGAGATAAAAATATGTTTTTCTGCTGCTGTTTCTCTAGACAGATTCTGTCCCATATTGTTTTATGCATAGTTTGAACTTTTGAGTTGAATCTTTCTGATCCAATTGAGTTTATGAGTAGGAATACAACATTATACACTATCTTAACATTCATAAGTATTTAGTCCATGGATTATAAGCAGCAAGTAATGCATTTGTCTATCACTACTAATGTCACCCCACAGAAAAGAAATGGGAGAAACAGTGTTTGAAGTTTTTTCACAGGGATTAGAGGAGATGCACCAAGAGCTATCCAAGGATGGTGAAATCCATAAGCTTGGGGATGTGAATATAACCCCACTAGAGCTACACACTCTCGGTTTGCACACGTCTAACTTCTGTTTTTCTATCAATGCACTTTATCGCATAAACTTGGAGCGTCTTTTATTTGTTTTTGTTTTGATTTGATTTTTGTTTTGAGACCACCACTATCATTTATATATGAAAGAGCTACTGGAAATATGGGTTGAAATATATTGCATGCTTTTATTGTATTGGGAAAAGGGATGTCTAAGTTGATTTTTAATGACACATATAGTTGCATGATTCATGAGCTTCTTTATGAGTAATAATTTGCAAATGCTTTATCATGAGCTATCTTTTATTCATGTTTTGATGCTGTATGTTATTTCACCTTGTTTGACATGAATTAGTTAGTTCTATGGACACTCATGCATGCATCTAGATGGTCATCTTTCTCCCTTTTGCTAGCCCAAAAATTCCAACAAGTAAAAACTTGTTTCCAACACCTTCAACCCAAGTTTTTCCATTGAGTCCACCATATCTACCTATTAGCTTTATGCTATTCCAAGTATGTTTATCATGTTATTTGTGTTATCTATACCTCTAAATGAAAATGATTATGTTATTTATTGTAATGGGAAAAGTTGGTTAAAAAGCTCTCGTGAACTTGATGCACACTTTACTTTTATAGCATTTAATAAACATGAACCATTGTGATTAATATTATGATGATAGTGACTTGATAAATGTTTAAGGTTGGGAGTTAGCCCATATGTGCTGTCACATGTAAAGTTTTCAACATGTTCCATCATTTATTTAGTTGATATCATGTACTTTTGTTTATGGATGCCTATCATGGTGAAATAATGTGGAAATAGAGTAAGTTTAAATGAGTTTGTATAGATGGTTAGAGAGAAATCTGGACCGCTAATCTAAGCCATGCATCATTCATGGTGGAAATTTACTTACATGCTATTTTGAACTTTCTGTGATACACCCTACAATAAAAAGCTATATCAAGTGGTAAATAAAAACGGTGTTGAGGTTGTTCATTATGTTTGTTTGTCTTGTTGTTTTGATGTGGGCTTGATCCATATCATGGGACAAGAGATACCCTAGTTAAGGCTCTTGATGATACCATTATTACTTACAATGATAGATAACTTAAACTTGCTTTGTTTCCCAAGTTGAGTAATCATGGTGTAGGTACTTGTATTCAAGGGGCATGAGACATCTAACCTTTACTTTATCAAGGCCACTACTCATATTTGCTTTCACATTTAACTTTAATCATTCAAGATGCTATGATAGGGGAATGAGAGCTTGACACCAAGTATTACCATTGCAATCAATAACTTAAGTAGAATAGTTTGGAGGATAGATGAAACTTATGCACGATTGACCTCTACTCATTTATATATCTTTTCCAAAGTGTCCACCTTTTATATTCAGATTTTCATCTACACTCTATGGACCACAAGTATGCAAAAGTAAGAATGTCCATATTACTATCTTTTATGTTACACTTTGTGAACTATCATTGAACATCCTTGCATTGAATACTTGATATCACTTTATAAACTGTTTGCATATTGCTACTTCTTTGAATAATGAATCATTTGACTTTATGTAGCAGTAGCAATCATCTTTTATATCCATGTTGTTGATTATATTGCAAAGTTCATGTTAGTTTTATCACTTTCATACTCGAGGACGAGCATGAGTTAAGCTTGGGGATGTTGATGCATGTAAAATGCATACATGAACTTTGCATTATAATTCTCATATTTAATTCATATTTGGATCATATAAGGGTTATATCATTGTTTTATAATGATTTTGGGGATAATTCACAGTTTCCCCATTTATTTGGAATTAACCCTGCACTGGCAGAAAACCCTATTTTCTATATTTTGATGTTTCAGGGACCCAAACGACGTCCAAATGAGCTGAAAATTTATGGGGATCATTATTTTGGAAGGAGGAAGATCTAGGAGCGAAAGAAGCAAACGAACGGAGGCCGGAGGGCCAAAATAGGGGGCCCCACGCGGCTACAGTACCAAGCCACGCGGGCCCACCTATTTTAGCCCTCGTGGCCCCGTTTGCATCGATCCTTCGCCCAGAAGCTTCCTCGTGACCTAAAAACGACTATAAAAATAGTCCCCCGACGTTTTCCAGAAGGAGGCGGCGGAGAAACACAAAACCAGAAACAGAGAGACAGAAGGCTGCCGCCGGAGAAGATCGGAGGGGGGAAACGCCGCCGGAATCACCTCCGGAGGACTTCTCCATCCCCCCTCCGGAGTCTCCATCAACACCACCGCCAAGACCAGCACCATCTCCATCACCATCTTCGTGATCCACTTCATCCCCCTCATAGTTTGAGATTGGTTGATCCCTAGCCATTGTCTAAGTGCTATTTTACATGTTTGTGAATTGCTACTTGTCATTGTTTTGTGGGGAGATCATAGATTTAGATTGTGTTGTATCACTTGTACCACTGAATCATATCATGTCTTGGCGTTGTGAGTAGTTCTCTCATGTTCCTGGGGGCATAGGATGAATTGGTAATGATTTTTATATAACATGTGTTGGTATCTTGTCTAGTTTTATCTTTGATGTTATTCTATGATGGTGTTGTGCGAACGTCGACTGCATATCACTTCACCTATATGGGCTCATAGGAGAACACTATGATGTAATGAATTGAGGAGGACTTAGGGGGACAAGCAAACCTGAGACCGAATCATGAAGTTACTTTATGGGGTATTAGTATCGGGGACCTTAAAGATTAATGCTATGGTGGGACTTTATGTCTTAATAACTCTTGTGTAGTCATTTACTTGGCACCTTGATCCATCATAAGAGGTGTAGTTTATTTATTAGCTATTCCTAATTATGGCTCCGTCCAAAGAAGATTAAAACTTGACAAAATGTTTACCTTGTTGTTCTAGAAATATTTATGCCATGAAGTCTAATTAGCCCTTGGGAACTCTCTCCACCTATAAGAAACACACACTTGAGCTTGTCCTCTTGCTGCATAGAGGATTGGGCTTTCTCTCTTTGAGAGCTTTCACTTGTCATATTGCATTTTCTGCATTTTACTTTATTGCAAACTCTACACCAAAAACCCAAAAACACTTGCATCATTTAATCATTTTAGTTTGTCTAGTGCATAGATAATAAGGGAAGTGACACTCTTATTTGAGAGGATAAATACTTATACCTTCTACTCCTCGTGGGATCGATACTATACTTACACATCGAAGACTTCAACGATCCCCTATACTTGTGGGTATCACTTAGTCACTTACGGGTCTTGGACCCCAATATTAAGCGTATCTTAGATATAGGTTTTTCTCCTCCAAAGGATTATGAAAGTACGACTTTAGAGGATGAGAAAAACTTATATCTAGATGCTCTAGCTTCTAATGAGTTTTGCAAATTTGTGAGTGTTGTAGTTTTTGAGTCAATCATGCCTCTCCGGAACGCTCATGAGCTTTGGACCAAGCTTCAAGATAAATATGAAGTATCCAACACTATTGAGGATGATTGTTCTCCCTCCACGTCCGGCTATGATGAGTTCTCATCTTCATACACTTCACCAACGTGTGATTTGTCACAAGGTAATGATATGGTGAGTGGTGATAGAAATTGGTTTGTTGATGGTGAATATTCTATTGATTATACTTCATCTCTAGCTCATTGCAATACTCTATCTTTGGACTTAAACTCTTCTAGCACTCCAAATGTCATACATGCTAGTGTTGATAGTCCTTGCATATCATCCAAAAATTGCATGGATAAATCTCTTGATGATATGCTTGCTTTAGCTTGTTGCCATGATAAAATTGCTTATGTTCCCTCTAAATCTTGTATGAATAATAATGTAGAGAAAACCCAATTTGCTATGGAACAAGATGTGAACTTGAGTAGTTCTTTAATTAAGTGTTCTTCTTCATCCACCACTTATTGCCTTATGGCTAAATCTTCAAATAGTAATGATGATGACAATAATAATAATGATGAAGAACATGATAATGATGATGAAGAAAATGATGATGCTCTCCTTCATAATAAAGGTCTAATGGTTCTTAAGGCTCTTTCAAAGAATAAAAATGCTTGTGATAACCTCTATGAAATCATGAGCACCCTTGTTGAGCGCGGGGATACTATTAAGGCTTTGGAAGCAAGCCTTGAAGAAAAGGGAAGGATTGAAAGAGAGGATGCGAATGAAAAAAAAATTAGAGGATGCCCTTGAGGAAGAGCAAGAGACTCGGGCTTCTCTTAAGGATAAACTCGAATCTATTGAGGAGTCTCACAATGAAATTATTGCTAAAATCATTAAAGAACGTGACCATGCTCATGCTAAATATAAAGTCACGAAAAAGGAAAATGCTAGCTTTAAGGAAGAGCTTGCCAAGTTTTCTTCTTCCATTCCTAATGTTAATGATGCTTGTGCTACTAACTCCACTTCTTGTGAAGCATCTATTTTGAAGGAGAATGTTGAGCTAAGGGCTCAACTTGAGTTGCTAACTAGCAAGTATGGGAAGTTGGAAGAAAGTCATGAAAAGCTATCTAGCTCTAATGATGATCTTCTAGCATCCTATGCTAGTCTAAAGTTAGCTCATGAGGCCATCACTACAAAGGTAACATCTAGTGAGCCTCATGTGGATAATAGCACAACTTTAACTAAAAATGCTATATTGCCATGTGCTAGTCCTAGTAGTTCATCCACTCAAAATGTTGGTACATCATGTGATGAATTACTTTCCTTGCCTTGTTGCTCTAACAATGAAGCTTCTACTTCCTCTAGTGCTTTTGTTGCCACTAACCATGTAGAGGAAATAAAAGATCTCAAGGCCCAAGTCGCTTCTTTGAAGAAAGACTTGGTAACGCGTCATGAAGGGAAGAGCGCACTTGACAACATGTTGAGTGTGCAACAATCCCCTAATGACAAGAGTGGACTTGGATTCAACTCCAACAACAAGAACAAGTCCAAGATTGACAAGAAGAAGGGCCAAGAACAAGCCAAGAATTCAGCCAAGATTACTTGCTTGAAATGCAAGATTGAAGGGCACCATGTTAGGGATTTCCCAATGAAGAAGAAGCCTCTTAGTGAGAAGCAACTAGGGAAGCGGCCTCTTGTTCAATCTCATGCTCCACCACGAGTTGAACAAAGGCCACCTCCTAAGAAGACTCAAGTCAATGCTCCTCAAGTTGAGGAGCCTATTAAGAAGAAAGAGAAGAGTCGATGTTGCTACCTTTGTCGTGGCAAGGGTCACTTTGCTTCTTCATGCACCATCGGTAACCTATCCTTTACTATCATAATTGATGATGTGTATTCTCTTGGGAAGGATAGAGTTGGCAATGTGTTTGCCAAATATGTTGGAACTCAAAGTGGTGTCAAGAAACGAACCATTTGGGTTGCCAAGCCTATTGTGACTAACCTCTTTGGATCCAACTTGGTTGGGGACCAACAAGCTTCTACTTGATCAATAGGTGATGTTGTAGGACATTGGAGACTTGGATACTTTTGAAGATTTAAGGGATCTTCATGGTTATATTTCATCAAGCCTAGTCAATTGGATTATATTGCCATATCTCACATCCTATGTTCCTCCTTGCGGTAACTTGTATTTAAATCATATATACATTGAAAGTTTCTTGCTCCCTTGCATGTGTTAGTTTTGTTCATAGCATGTGCTTGTATATGATATGCTACTTTCCTACTTGTCTTGTTATTCAAGGTTGTGTATGATAGTTGTGTATCGTGTATGTGTAACTTGTGTGTTGAGCCTTATTGGATCTTGTGTGGATTTCATTTGGCCCTTTTGAGATATTAATGGACCATCCCATTTTGGGGGAGTGATATGCTTTGTGCACTTCACAAACCTAAAAATGTGTGTACATGAGGCACACCACCTAGTATTGATATTTCAATATTATCTAGTTACTATGTGGTATGTCATATTCATGAGAAATTCAAATTCTACAATGTCCATTAATTTCTCTAGTTGGTCTTATTTGCCTCTTGTTTAAAAATAAATGAATTATCACATTATGGGGGAGTAATAAGCTATGTGCATATTACAAATCCATAAAATGTGAACATTTGAGGTTTGCCACTTAGATTTGATATTATAAATTATCTCTTTCCTATGTGGCATGTTTGCTCGAACAAGTTCCAATTTTCCTTTTGGTTATCCTTTGGCTCTTGTTTGTGTGAGTTTGCTTGGTGTGGTTTTTCTCTAATATGCATTTCCATATATTATTTGAGAAACCATTTGTTCCATATTATTCTAACCATGGCCTTGTCGGTTGGTTTGAATTGTTGAAACTACCAACAAACTTTATTAAAATATGGTGTTTTTATTTCTTATCTCTTGCCATATGATTTATCTTGTGAGGATGACCTTGGATATCTCTACTCACCGGGAAAATATTTCCTTTTACTCATTGTCCTTGGACAATTGATATACACACTTGTGGTAGAATATTTTTGTTCATCCTCATATTGGCTCTTGCGTTGGATTGCCTCATTGATTTGCCAAGTGTTTTTGTTTTTACTCCCTTTTGTCTTCCTTGCCTCTTGCATGGATCCTAATTTTCAATTGGTAGTGTTTAGTGTTGGAAATAAAATATGGAGAGTAATGATCCCTTGTGCATGCATTTTGTATTCAAATGCAAATATCAAAGATAATGCATGAATCTTGGGGGAGCATTCCTTTTTATTTAGAACACTATCCTATATATCATCATGTGATCCTTTCAATTGGCATTTAATTTCTATCTTATGTGTTTATGGAAGACAAATCTTTTTCTTTTGATGCTTTGTGCCATCATGAAAAGTGTAGAGGGTGTTTGGTTTATTTGGTGTAACCTTGCTCTCTCTTGGGAGTTTGCTTTCTCATTCCTCGTTTTGTGTTTTATCTCCTTGAATGAGAAAATCCTTTGAGCATGTCTCTTTCTTTTATCTTATATGCTCATTGGCCTTACCTAGGTACCCTCAATTGGTATTAATTGGAATTTGATATCTCCTCCATAGATATTTGTTTCAATTGATACTCATTGTGAGAGGTTTGATACCTTATTTATTTGTTTTACTTTACTTAATTTCGGTCAAGTATTATCCTCTTCTTGGTATCTTTTCTCCTAGTTGGTATCTTATTTTCAATTGGCGTCTTATCAATCATATGTTGTCTTGATTCGATTCTTATTGATATCACACTTCATGTGTTGATGTGTTTTGGAATCAATCATATGTTGATTTGATTTTTCCTCAATCATGTGTTGATTTGGTTTTGATATAATTTGGACAACATTTTTGTGTCACGCTTTGGTGTGCTCTATTCTTGGTTTACTTGGTGTTTTTGTCCAAATTGTATCTCTGTTGGTTCTCGTAAGTCTATGCATGCATATTTACTAGTATATATATTTTATGCCATGCTAGTCTTTCTTGATCGAATATATAGGGTATGCTCCACCGAATCCTAAATCGGCTAAGATGTGCATGAAATTCAATTTCATATCTATATGCACATATTTATGTGGAGTGTTTCCTATATATTGTAGTTTATCTAACTACTATGGGACCCAATGAGTTTGGGAACCATTTTGTGCTTGAATTTTGTTTTAGGTACAATGGAGATGCATTGGATGCTTGCCTCATTCATAAGGAAGGTGTTCTCACTGTGTGATTATTGGATTCAAACTTTGATGATACACAAACTCTCATCTTCTTCATCGTCAATGTATCTCGGTAACAAGTATCCACCTCATGCATACTTTTCTAGTCTCAACCTTATGTAGGTTGCTTCTTGGCATGAAAGCTTTTATGTGCAATTGTTGTGGTTTTGGCTTATTTCCTTCACTTGGTATATCTTTGTGATATTTGTGATGAATTTGCAAAAACCTTTACTTTAATTGGTATTATTTCTTTGTGATACTTGGTGCCTATCTCAAAACATCTTCACTATCTCTTGTTCCCTTAGTGATACGTGTGATGTCTTTGATGTGTTTGAAGTTCATTTATATACAATGAGATAAATTTAAGCTATGTGTTATGCTTTTAAGCGACAATCTCGTTTGTATATTTATGACTTCCTTTTGGCTACCTTGTTCTCTTTTTCTCTAACCATTTTGTATGTACATGTTTCTTTGTGGATGTAAATCATCAACGATTTGTCTACTTAGAAACTTATACATATGAGAGAGGTCCCTTTTAGTTGGTATCCTATTCCTTTTGAGCTACCTTGATTTTTATCTATAATTCTTTGGTGGCTCTAAATTTGTTCATGAGTGCCTATCTTAATTTTATTTGCATCTTTGCACACTCATGTATTTGTTGAGGATCTTTTACCTCATGCTTACCACGGTGAGCATGTTGATTTTTATTGGCTAAATGCTCTCACTAGCTTTTGGCATTTTCAATTGGTTTTAGTTTCCAATTGGTGTCCCTAAGCTTGTGAACATACTCCTTTAAAGATCTTCTTTTTATCTCGGTTGGGCCTATCTTATGTTGAATCTTTAAAAATTGGTATCTCCTTATGGCTCAACCATATCCTTGGTGCAAGTGCTTTGATTTGCTTTTGCTTTATGCACACTAGCACTTGTTGCGTGTTCTAGATGATTTTGGGGAAGTGAGGATTCCATATTTGTGCACTCCTCAATAGTGCATAAACATTGGGGAGCTTCTCCATTTTTATTTAGAACTCTCGCTTTGGATCTTTTCGATTGTTTTTCTCCTTTGTGGAGATGTTTAGAATGACTTCATCGTTTTGCAATCTTTGGATCCTCAATATAGTTTGATTTCCTCTTATTATTCATCAATGGATATGTGCATTTGATTCCACTCACATCTTGAGAAATGCACACCTTAATGGAGGAACTCATATTATATTGGCTCTCTAAATTTTTTTCTTCCCATTTCGGCAATCGATGCCAATGGGGGAGAAAGTTTAGAGGGTTTAAGGGAATTTGGGTTTTATGCTTTTGTTGCATTTGCCTTTAATGCGCTTGCATCCTTGCTTGTTTGTCTTGCAAGGTTGCTTAATTCAATTATATAAACCCTCTAAAAAAGGGATTGTCATCAATTACCAAAATGGGGGAGATTGAAAGTGCATGGTTGCCCCCATGTGCGGTTTTGGTAATTAATGACAATCTCTAAGGACTAATCCCTGCTTCCCTCTACGAAGGGCCCTTCTTTTATGTTTATGTTGAGTCGTCATCCTTCTTTGAGCACCATCTTATAGAGCATTGTTGTCATTCTGAGTATAATATGCTTTGTCCCAAAGTCTTAATGAGTGGAGCATGTTTGAGATTCTATATCATTTCTGAAAAACTTTACTCCTAGTCTCTGTTTAATATCTCAAGAGGTGCCCGGCATTTATGTTTTGCTCTACTAAAGGGGCAAGCGAGAGACCACTCTACCATGCTTTATTATGATCATTAAATCTTGTTAATGTTTATAATTTCATATTATTAACTCCTAGTTCGTCGTTATCTTTTCATTAGCTAACACAATTGCTTAAGTTTCATTATCTATATAGCATTTGTCATGCATTTGTTGAAGACATGATCCTAGCATTCAACATCAAAAATTATTTTGTTATCATTTACCTACTCGAGGACGAGTAGGAATTAAGCTTGGGGATGTTGATACGTGTCAAACGTATCTATAATTTTTGATTGTTTCATGCCACTTTTATACCTTTGACACTTGTTTTCATACTAAGTTTATAATTTAATCTGACTAACCTATTAATAGTTGTAAAAGTGCACAATGTTCTTGTTTTACACTTTGATGTGTAGGAATCACTTGGAAATTGACAAAAACGCAAAAGGAGCCTTGTTGGAGCTGGACTCTAACTTTCCTGAAATCTGTCCTCCTCACATATTTCAGAGATTGACAGTTTGAGACCAGAAGACGACGTCAACTGAAAATCAGTTGGCCTGCAAATTTGTGGGAAATTTCCACAGCTTTCATTTAAACCCAAGAACAGCCCAATCGGAGGTCCGTAGCTCCGGGAATCCCCGTTTTACTGAAGGTCAAATATCTGATTACGAGATTCCGAAAGTTGGTGACGTGATTGACTCCAACTCTTACCAAACTTGGAGGATTCGACCAAGCCACGACTTTGGGACCTCATTAAGGATATGAGGGGTCCTTAGGAAGGTTCTATAGGTGCCCAAGAGCCATTGGATCAAGGGGGCATCCATCGGAGGGCCGGGAAGCATTGCCTCCACCTATATAAAGAGAGGAAACCCTAGTTTTGGGGGCAGCCACCAAAAGCCACGAATTTGCCTCCCCCTTGGCTCTCATCTACAAGGGGGGGTGGAGGGCTCCTCTACAGTACCAAGAAGCCATGGAGGAAGGGGGTTAGGGGGCGGCGCTCCCCCTAGCCGGCCGGCCGCCGCCGGCGCCACCCGTGCCGCCTCCGCCTTGCCCTTTCCTCCATGGCCGCCGCCTTCACCGCCATCTCCATCGCCAATTCCTCATAGCTACAACGGTCCACTCTCTCACAAACCTCTGTAATCCCCTATGTAAACATGGTGTTTGATGCTATAAAATATTATCCTATGACATATGTCATGTTTATGTAGTTCCTTGTTGTCTTGTGGTTGAATTATTGAATGTATTTGGTTGATTCGAGTTTTATGTTGATATGGTACAGTCCTATGGTGCCCATTATATACTTGCGCGCATGGATAACATCATAGGGTTTGTAGTATGTGAAGGAGGCCGGGGGGTAGGGCTGCCGGAGTGACAGAAACCTAAGACCCATCCCGGATTTTGACATTGTATGGAATAAAGAGGACCTTATGAACTTAATGCTATGGTTGGTTTTTTACCTTAATGAATGTTAGTAGTTGCGGATACTTGCTAATGTTCCAATCATATAGTACATGTAATCACAAGTAGTTGATAACGTGTATGCTTTGCCTCTCTCACATAGAAAACTACATCGAAGACGATGAACCGAATAACTTCACTAATTAATTATGAACAATTCCGCCACGCCTTCCACCACTTTTCACACTCATGATTCTGTTATTTATGGTCTTTTAATATACTTTATTGCTGCAGCAACTAACTTTTATCTTCTCGTTCTTTATTATATTGCAAACCATCCTTTCATACCCGTTTTATTCCTATAGTTTTATTTCCTAGATAGAGCAAACATTTGGTATGCGTAGAGTTGTGTCAATGGTTGATAGAACTTGAGAGAATATTAATCCTACCTTTAGCCCCTCATTGGATTCGACACTCTTATTTATCGAAAAGGCTACAAATGATCCCCTACACTTGTGGGTTATCAGTGGTTCTCCCATATTGGTGTATGGGGGAGCAATTTGTGAGTCTTCACCAAGCAAAGCGCAATCAAGAAAGGTGGTGCATCTTGAGGAGATGAAGATCTTCTTCATCGACCTCAAGTGGATTAATGCGCAAGGCAAAGGTATGATCTTGATAGAGTTTCTATTTTACCGGTCTCAAGATGTTAGTGAGAGACTGGATTATAGGATAGTTAACCGTACTATCAAGAGGGCCTCTCGACCGAGTATCTTGATCATATCGTTCATGGAGAGGTCAAACCTTTGCATCCTTGCAATCATCTTCATTGGTTCTTATTTTGGCTCTTATCGTGGTGTGGTCTTGGTGCTTGTTATGCTTGTCATGACAAGGCTAAGTTCACCGAAAACGGTTTTCATATGAATATCCTATTGCGTTTTTGGTGTTGGAGGTTTTCCCGGCGTGTCCTTTTTAGAGAGGTCAAACTCTCTCCTTGTAACCTCCCACTCACATGATGGACAATGATGTTTCTCTGCATGATCTTGTAGAGCTTTTCGTTGCGAGTCCAACGAGCCCAAGATCATCGAAAACGGAGTCCGGATGCAAAAGATATGCCCGTTTTCGTTTTGCTCTTTCTGCAGTTTTTTAGTGGGGCGGAAGTTCCGGCCGTGAGGCCGGAAATTTCCGGCTCCCGGAGTTTCCGGCCCATTTTTCATCTGAGCTTTTTGGCTAAGTCTTTTTGGCGTTTCTCTCTGGAGGGGTTCCGGAAATTTGCCCCGAAAGTTTCCTCGGAAATTTCTGGGGGTCCGGAAATTCCGGTCCTTGGTCCGGAAGTTCCGGTTCCAGGGAAATTTGGCTAAGTCGTTTTCGCGTTTTCTCTCTGGAGGGGGTCCAGATCTTTGCACCGGAGGTTTGCTCCAGAAATTTCCGGACCACCGAAAGTTTCGGTGTTATGTACCGGAAGTTCCGGCCCCTCGCTGCTCCAACGGTCAGATTTGGGGGGGGGGGGGGGCTATAAATAGCCCCTTCTTCCCCAAGAGGTTAGATCACTCTCTCTCTCTCTCCTCCATTGTTGCAAACTTGTGAGCTTGATTTCTCTCAATCCCTCCAATGATTCTTGCCCAAATTTAGGGATTCAAGAGAGGAGATCTAGATCTACGTTTCCACCGAACAATCTCTCCTCTAAGTGAGGGGAACCTAGTGGATCTAGATTTTGGAGTTCTTAGTGTTTCTCCTCTTTGTTCTTCCTCTTAAATCCCTCCATAGCATTAGTTGCTTTGGTTGGATTTCGGAGAGAAGGATTTGACCACTTAGTGTGCTCTTGCCTTTTGCATTAGTTGCATCGGGTTGTGCTCTCCACGAAGATTCGTGGGATTGAAGGTTGAGAAGCTTATTACTCTTGGGTGCATTGTGTTCCCAAGAGCTTGTGCCTCTTGGGTGCATTGTGTACCCTAGACGGTTGGTGTGCCGCGAAGCCTTCGAGTTGTGAAGCTTCGGCAAGATTTAGGAGCCCCCAATTGAGTTGTGGGTGTGTGCCCCAAGAACGTTGTAAAGGCTCCGGATTCCGCCTTGAAGGATTCTGATAGTGGAAGGTGAACCAAACCCTTGGGTGCGGTTCATCGGAGAATAGGGTGAGGCCTTTGTGGCATCTTGAGTAGGCCTCTTGTGGCGAGCTCACACCCCTCCAACGAGACGTACTCCCTTAGCAAGGAGGAACTCGGGAATACATCCTCGTCTCCGCGTGCCTCGGTTATTTCTATACCCGAGCTCTTTACTTATGCAATTTACATTGTGATAGCCTTTGTGCTTGAAGTTTTATATCTTGCTATCACCTTGTTGCTTGCCTTGCTTAGCATAAGTTGTTGGTGCACATAGGTGAACCTAGTATAATTAGGTTGTTGGCTTGTTAATTTAAACACATAGTTTTATTCCGCAATTATCAAGCCTTGAACCGGAAAAGTTTTAATCGCCTATTCACCCCCCCCCCTCTAGGCGACATCAAGGCATTGTTTGTTCTTTCAACACCATAATGCATTGAGTACATGAATCTGTTGCCAATTCGTCATAAGTGTAGAGTGTAGACCCATGCATTGGTTCCATAGATACAAATCCAATGATGAAAGTGTGTTTAAAACTCTCATTCTTATTTTTGCAGCAGTGGTAACCATTGCTATGGAACAGGGATCACCCAATCAGAAGCTAGCTCTTCACAAACACCCCACCTGCAACCATGATCCCAGTTCAGACCTAGGGCCTTTTTTCGTTAGCTTGTAACTAAGTAGCAAATTCCATGATTTCTGATCCTTGTTGTGTGGTGTTGTAAACTTTAGCCGATGCCCGCTTTGGACTTTATTAAATTAAAGCCAGGCACTTGGTTCCTTTTGTCGGCGTAGTGGAAACCAGGGTACCACGAGCCGGCCTGCCAGGGCCCACGACACTCTTCAGAAGATCTCACCAAGGTCCAGGCTCTCCAAGCCTGGAGAAGCTCTCCAAGCCAGGCTCTCCAAGCCATGTTGGAGTCTGCCCCAGATTCTGCTAAGGACCTGGCCCTTCAAGCTCTCCAAGCCTGGAGAGGCTCTCCAAGCCTGGCGAGGCCCTTCAAGCCTGGAGAGGCTCTCCAAGCCTGGCGAGGCCCTTCAAGCCTGGCGAGGCTCTCCAAGCCTGGCGAGGCTCTCCAAGCCTGGTGAGGCTGCCCTTCAAGCTCTCCAAGCCTGGCGAGGCTCTCCAAGCCTGGCGAGGCTCTCCAAGCCTGGCGAGGCCCTTCAAGCCTGGCGAGGCCCTCCAAGCCTGGCGAGGCCCTCCAAGCCTGGCGAGGCTCTCCAAGCCTGGCGAGGCCCTTCAAGCCTGGCGAGGCCCTCCAAGCCTGGCGAGGCTCTCCAAGCCTGGTGAGGCTCTTCAAGCCTGGCGAGGTTCCTTCCTCACGAAGCCAGCTCTGCCTCCGCGGCAGAGCGCACATGGGCTCTGCACACTCCGCAGAGTCACGGGCGCGCCAGCGCGTGGTGACGCCAGCGTCACAGTTGCCATTCCCATGTATAAAGCAGTCAACAAGACTGCACCAAGCAAAGGAGCTCCAAGACTTGCCACTTTGGTGATAAAGAGACCGTCTGCAGCTACGCTCCAAGGACGACGTCACCGTGGGTCACCTCCCACCTCGGCAAGCGCCAGCCCACCGTCCAGCTGGTCGGTGCCCCTTTTCAGCTTTGGTGACGCCGTCCCCCTGCCGTGGACCGCGTCCACGAGCTTTACCTTTATGGTGGACTTCACCTTTATCATGCACCGCGCCTCCTCCTTCGTCGCCATGTGGTAACCCTTCCCGCCCAAATGTTTGGGCAGAAGAGGTCCATGACGCCTATAAAAGGAGGAGGAGCACGCCCACGCAAAGGGTTCGACTCTTGACTAGGTTCGATTCCTGGTTCGATCCCTGTTCGACTCTTGACTAGGTTCGATTCCTGGTTCGATCCCTGTTCGACTCTTCACTAGGTTCGGTTTTTGGAGTCTAGGAGCCTGCTCAAAAACCCTAGATCTAAAGACTAGCAAGTAGCCATTGTTAGCCACCTTGAGCTCGACAAGCTCTCTCCTTGTACTGTAAACTCTCCAAGCAGTGCAATACACCATAGCAGGACGTAGGGGTTTTACCTCCACAAGAGGGCCCTGAACCTGGGTAATACCCTGTGTCCATCTCTGCAGTGTCGTCCGTAGCGAGCCTGACGAGCACCGTCGCCGGAGCACGTTGTGGATTGTTTGACTCCGTGTTCAGCCCCTTACACGATACCTTGGAGACACCCCTAGTTCCTGGGGACAATCTCCGACATTTGGCGCGCCAGGTAGGGGGCTGAGGCGCGTCTTCATCCTCGACACAGCCATGGCCGGTTCTCGTGCCGAACGTCTCGCTCGCCGGACGGCTAGCGCCGCCACCGCTCCCGCAGGCCGCCCGCGCGGCCGCCTGCGTGGGGGCTCTGCTCCGGAGCGCCGTGTTGACCCCGAGCCCCGTGTCGAGCACCCGGACGACGACGACATCGACCACGCTGAGGACGACCTCGGCGAAGAGGAGGCCTCCTCCCTGCACCCATCGCGGGACCGTGCTGCCTCCTCGCTGGGCCGCCCTGCGCCCAGCCCGGCGACTGCGCTCCTCATGGCGCAGGAGCTGCTGCAGTACCGCCCCACGCCGGCGGCTCAGGAGGCCTGGCTCAACAACGTTGCCGAGCTCATCGGCGCCGCTCGCGCCGCGGCACCTGCGCCGTCTCGTTCCTTGGTTCCGTCTGCACTCGTGGGGGACGTAGCGCACGGCGCTCCTCCCGCACCTCCTCTTCATCCCGCGCCTGCTCCAGCTCCACCGCAACCAGCTCCAACGGCGGCTCCTCCTCGCGACAACCGTGCTGCTTCGCACGCCTCGTCGCCGCATGACTGCCAAATCGTGCAGCCTCTGGGGGGCTTGCGTCACCCCTCACCCATAGTTTAAAAAACCGGACCGGAAATCGAACCGGTGAATCTCTCGGTTCAGGTTTTTACCGGTCGGACCATCGGTTCAATTGGTTCAACGGCGACAAAAAAACCGGAAAATTTAAGCTAAATTTATGAAATATTGAACTCATATCAGAAGAATACATATATTATAGGATGTAATCCACTAGTAAATCACTAATTGTTGCTTCTCCAGTTGGTTTTAAGGCCTTTAGCACGCCTTTGCTGTAGGTTATGGGTTCGATTCCTGGGTTATGCACCATTTTTCGAATATTTTCTCTGGTTTTTTACTAAAAGATCAGTGCACGTTAAAAAACCGGACAAGGCGCCGGTTCCGGTTTTTTCCGGTCGGACCGCCGGTCCGGTTCGGTTTTTAAAACTATGCCCTCACCGAGGCCCCGGCCTTCTCGTCAAGGCTCGGGGGCTCGCGCCACCTATGTCCAGGCTCCGGCCTTCTCCCGAGGCACCGGCCTCCATGAGGCTGATCCCCTCACGAGGCCCCTGGTCCTCGCCGGAGACACCCCGTGCAGCCACGGTAAAAACGTCCAGGCTCCGGCCTTCTCCCGAGGCGCCGGCCTTCACGAGGCTGATCCTCTCGCGAGGCCCCCGGTCCTCGCCGGAGACACCCCGTGCAGCCACGGTAAAAACGTCCAGGCTCCGGCCTTCTCCCGAGGCACCGGCCTCCATGAGGCTGATCCCCTCGCGAGGCCCCTGGTCCTCGCCGGAGACACCCCGTGCAGCCACGGTAAAAACGTCCAGGCTCCGGCCTTCTCCCGAGGCGCCGGCCTTCACGAGGCTGATCCCCTCGCGAGCCCCCCGGTCCTCGCCGGAGACACCCCATGCAGCCACGGTAAAAACGTCCAGGCTCCGGCCTTCTCCCGAGGCACCGGCCTCCATGAGGCTGATCCCCTCGCGAGGCCCCCGGTCCTCGCCGGAGACACCCCGTGCAGCCACGGTAAAAACGTCCAGGCTCCGGCCTTCTCCCGAGGCGCCGGCCTTCACGAGGCTGATCCCCTCGCGAGCCCCCCGGTCCTCGCCGGAGACACCCCGTGCAGCCACGGTAAAAACGTCCAGGCTCCGGCCTTTCTCCCGAGGTGCCGGCCTTCACGAGGTTGATCCCCTCGCGAGGCCCCGGTCCTCGCTGGAGCCACCCCGTGCAGCCACGGTAAAAATGTCAAGGCTTCCTCTCCGTGACAGCCACCCCGTGCAGCCACGGTAAAAACGTCAAGGCTTCCTCTCCGTGACAGCCACCCCGTGCAGCCACGGTAAAAACATCGTGGCCAAGGTCACATCCTCCACGAGGAAAAAGTTCGGGCTCCCCTCTCTACTATACGTTGCCTGGGGCCATTCGAGAAGACTCCCAAGCCACCACGCCTCGGCAAGGTGACTTCTTCAAGCACCATGCCTTGGCGAGGTGGATCCCCATGCCGGACATGGTGGACCGCAGGCTCAATGAAAGCCACCCCCGCATAGGGGACCCCTCTCTGAGCTCTCTTTACATGCGTCGCCTCGGGCCGCGAGAGTCTCAGCCACTGAATGTGGAACCCCATGCCTGACATGGCGGATTTTGCACTACTGGCCACGCCAGTGTAATGAACAACTACTTCGGGTCATTCTGAACTTTTGCGCATCGCGCCAGCATATTTTGCGGCTTCGGTAAGCTGTTATGATATTGTTGTTTATTCTCGCTCGTACGATCCCTCCTGTGTATCTCACGAGCGGGGGCTAGCATGGTGCCATGCCACGGGAGCATCCCGGCAGCGCCTCAAACCCAAGGGATCCGAGCTCTGAACTTGCGGGTCAGCTCTCATGCATGTCAACTCCTAAGGAGCTCTGAACTCATGGACCAGCTCCCGTGCACGTCAACTCACCAAGGACCTTGGTGCCTGTTCCCCTCGCAAGACACACATGAAGGAAACTACGAGCACGCTTAAGTTATCTAGCTATGTATTGCTTGTGGGTATGCCTATCTGTCCAAATGCAGGAAAGCAGGTTCAAAAACAAGCCTCAGGCACCCTCTCCAAGGCAAAAACGCCTCTCCAGGGAACCAACACCCTCTCCAAGGCAAAAACGCCTCATCAGGGAACCAACACCCTCTTCAAGCAAAAACGGCTCGCGAAGCTAAGTCCAAACACTTGGTTAAATTTCCTTTCGCTGGTTTTCGTCCCTCGAGCCTCTTTTTCTCTCTCCTATGCCTCATGGGCTGCTTGCGCGTTAAAGGGGAACCCCAGGCATCGCGCCTCGGGGATCTTACTTCTTGAGGCCTCACGCACCCCCCGGCCTTGTGGAGCCCTGACTCTCACATACCGAAGCGGCGGTGGTGTAGCGCTAAGAGAGGGTCCTAAAACATAGAGCGAAAAAGACATGAAAGGGGAGATAAAAAGCCTCCCGAGGGACATTCGCTGGTTTTCGTCCCTCGAGCCTCTTTTTCTCTCTTACGCCTCATGGGCTGCTTGCGCGTCAAAGGGGAGCCCCGAGCATCGCGTCTCGGGAGCCCTTACCTCTCGAAGCCTCACGCACCCCCCGGCCTTGTGGAGCCCTGACTCTCACATACCGAAGCGGCGGTGGTGTAGCGCTAAGAGAAGGGTCCTACGACGTAGAGCGGAAAAGACATGAGACAGGAAATAAAAAGTCTCCCGAGGGGCACACGCAAGTGCTTTCAAGTCCTTACAACAAGGCATTACAAGCAAAACTAAGTTAATTTGTGCCTCATGCACACCTAGCTACAGGAAGGCTCAAGCGGCAGCTTCTTCGTCCTCCAAGGTCCCCGCAGCGTCGCGGGGCGCAGAAGCCTGGATGCTTGTCGAGGCACCTTGGGCGGCCTCAGGCTCGTCGGCCCCTCCTGCTGAGGCCGCTCCCGCCGCGGCCTCGGGCTCGTCATCCCCTCCTGCCGTGGACGCTCTCGCCGCGGCCTCGGCAGGCCTCTCCGGCGTCTTCACGGCCTCGGTCGCCGCCTCTTCAACCTCCCTCTCCTCGCGGTGTTCATCCGCAGGAGGAGGGGTAGCTGCGCACCATGGCCCGTCAGCCGTGGGCGTCACAGGTGCCACAACGACGCCAGGGTGCTCCCCAAGCTTGTGGAGCCTTCGTCTCTACATCGACCAACCTCGTCAACAAGTACTGGCGCAGCCGTCGCGCCCCGCGTGTCTCGGGCCAGACAGGCTGTTTTTGGGCCCGCGACGCTTCGCCTACGCCCAATGGACTCCAGCGTGCCCATCGCGGGCCCGGGGGCTACTGTCGGCGTAGTGGAAACCAGGGTACCACGAGCCGGCCTGCCAGGGCCCACGACACTCTTCAGAAGATCTCACCAAGGTCCAGGCTCTCCAAGCCTGGAGAAGCTCTCCAAGCCAGGCTCTCCAAGCCATGTTGGAGTCTGCCCCAGATTCTGCTAAGGACCTGGCCCTTCAAGCTCTCCAAGCCTGGAGAGGCTCTCCAAGCCTGGCGAGGCCCTTCAAGCCTGGAGAGGTGTGGCACCCCGATCCGGAGATCGAGTTACCCCATATATCAGTCCCAGGAGCACTGAATATATGACAACTTGATAACAGAACATAACCACTTTATTAAGGGGTCGGGAACCGACGAAGGATTACAAGGGTCTCATTACAAGGCTGCGCCCTAGCGCACACAACAGTTTGTACATTATTTATCGAACATGACTTCGAGGGCGTCAGCGGCTTGGCGGAAGCGTGCGACGAAGAGGGCCTAACTCCACAGGGCTCTGCCTGGATACCGGGTCTAGTTCTCGTACAAGGGGTACTCAGCGACGGGGGTAGGAGGATCTGGCCACATGAAAAGCCAGGTGAGTACATGGAATGTACTCGCAAGACATCAATCCTCAATCAACCGTAACCAACGATCCTATATGGCATGGCATGGGTGCAGGTGCGAGTCCAAGCTTAACGGTTGGACTTAACTTACCTACTTACCTGTGACGAAAACCGTGGATTATGAGAACGAGTCTCATTCCCACACAACAATATTCTCAACACTTAGGTTCTCAAGCGTGACCAACTCTGGTCCACCTCGAGCTCAGCTTTTGACCAACTATGGTCCACTTTTCAGCTCATTCAACTTTGGCCAACTCTGACCGCTTGGTGGATTTATTTCTCCGTGTTCGACTGGACTGACTCTAGTGTGACTGGACCCAACACCGTTCCTTAGGTAGGAACAATACTAGATTCTAGATTTGACACTCTCGAGAGGTTGCAACTTTTATCCACACGTTGGGGTCTAAGCTTGTGCAGCCGGTACCTGCCGCACAAACCTATTCCCCCGTAGCCGTCCGCACTACCAAGGCACTCCTTATGTAGCTACCGACTTACCACTCGGGCTAAGTCTTATGACGAAGTGAATCCGGCACGTCCCCAACTCATGAGCAACGCCTAGCTCCGGAACCTTCACAAGACTAGCCCCGACCACAACTATGCACTAACCGACTAGACTTGCCAAGTGGGTAGCATCAAAAGAGGCTCGGTAGGCTACTAAGCTACGGTCTTCCCATTTCAATGACGCATGGTTGTGCGGGTGTGTTTGGCGAGTGGCACTATTTGACTCAATCTAGTCGACGGAGGTGGTTATCTTTTTAGTCAATTTTATTCTCAACCACAAGACAGCAACAAACGTTAGTCCACAAGATATACATGAGCATCAAATAATCACATAGTAGTTCAGCAAGGTAAAATAAGGTCAACCGGGCGATGGCGGAGTTTCCTCCGACCAGTGACAGCCACAGGTTGGGTAAAGATAAAATAACAAAATCAACCGGGCGAGGACGGAGATGTCTCCGGCCAGTAGCAGCCACGGGTCGAGAAAGAAGATAAAATAACAAAATCAACCGGGCGAGGACGGAGATGTCTCCGGCCAGTAGCAGCCACGGGTCGAGAAAGAAGATAAAATAACAAAATCAACCGGGCGAGGACGGAGATGTCTCCGGCCAGTTGCAGCCACGGGTTGAGTAAATAACCACGCACACCCCACTCTACGGAAAGTAGACGAGATTCAATCCACGTGGGCGGAGCCCGACATGTATTTAGTCGCCGGCCGGAACTCAACCCACACTTGATGGGTTTATCGTATTGCAGGAAAGTAAAGTTACTTGAAATAAAAGTACTGAAAGTAGGCGAGATTCAATCCACGCGGGCGGTGCCCAACATGTATTTAGTCGCCGGCCGGAACTCAACTCACGGAACATGAGTTTATCGTATTGCATGAAATAAAGGTGACAATAATAAATTGCATGAAATCATAAGCAGGAAATATTAGCATAGGGGTGACATATGAGATGCAACTACCGCTCAATCAAGCAACAAATAAAACATCGAGGACTTGGAACAGATGGTTGGGGGCTGATGGCTTGCCTTCAGGGATAGGTTCAACTTCCACTTCGATAGGGGGGTTGGAATCTATTAAAGAAATTCAAAACTAGGGTTAAAACCTTCCACAAGGCATTCAAAGGTTCAGTAGGCAAAGGATATTCAAATAAATTGAAACCAGTGACATTGGACAGAGAATTTCAAAACAAAGCCAATGCAAAAAGATTCATATTTTTCTGATTATTTTTGAGAAAGATATGACCCTCCAAAGTTAACCCTAGAATCTGCCTTTTCAAAAACAGAAACAAATAAAGAAAATCTGTTCAGAAAAGTTTAAAAGGCTGACGGCCGGGGCCCACTGGTCAGTGGCTGAGTGTTGAACCGGTACGCGCGCCAGCGAAAGAAAAAAAAAGGAAGAAAGGAAACAGAGGGGGAGGACGAGGTCACCGGCACGGCGGACTCACCGGCGAGGTCTCCTGGCGGCTACGGTGACAGGGAGGGAGGGGAGAGGATGCGGGGAGGCTCAGGGAGGAGAGGTGCAGGGCTTCGGCGTGGCTGCAGGTGCTGGAGAGGTCTGGGGCGGTGGCGGCCGTGTCGACCGCGGAGGCCGAGGAACGGCGAGGATGGGGACGGCAGCTCAGGGCATCCCGTGCCCTGCGATGGTGGCTACTGGTTCCTGGGACTCTGGATTGGAGAAGGAGGTGAGGAATTGGTGGCGGGGTGGCTCTGGAGAGGGGAATTCGGTTGGAGGCCGAGCGGCGGAGGTGAGCTCGTCGTCGGCGATTAGAGGTTTCCCGGGAAGAAATAGGAGAAGGGGAGGCTACTAGGAGGTGAGGAGGAGTGGGTCGTGGCTGGGCTGCTTCCGGGGGGGTTCCTTATATAGCCTCCCGAGGAGGGGGGGTCCGGCGGAAGCTCGTGGCGAGGTGGCGGGACGAGGAGGGCCAGGGCAGGGGGAGACGACGGAGATGGCGTCGTCGGTGTAGCTCCCAGGTCGTGCTATCGACGGAAATCTCGGCTTGTGGATAGGGACGGGGTGGCGATGCACTGGTGCGGGGCAGCGAGGTGTCCGGCCGCGGAGGCGGGACGGCGGCCATTCCGTCGATGGTGTAGCAGCGGCGTGTCGCGGAGCGGGGAGAGCACTGGCCGGGTGGCGGGATTCGCGGCCGAGCGGATAGGATCGACGGTCACGGGCGAGCAGTGCCGGCACAGGCGAGCGGGGTCCGCGGCTCCTGTGTGTGCGGCGCGTCGTCTGGTGCCCGACGGCGCACAGGGAAGGGCGGCGGCGACGCGTGGGCGATGGGGAGGGTCGACGAGGAGGTGGGGAAGCTGGGGGCGCGAGAGGAGCATAGGGGGAGGCCAACGGCGACGACCAGAATCTGGCGGCGCCGCCGGGCATGACCATGCCAGTGGTGGCCATGGTTCTGGCCATGCCGAAATCGGCATCAGGATCACTCTCTCAACCTAGGTCACAAAACTGTAATCTGTTCGCGTCACTAGGTGCCAAATCGAAGACCCTACAAGTTTGCAGAAGAAACTTTTTCCAAATTCAAAACCTTGGTTATACAAAAATTTCATCGAACACCTTCGGTCAAAAAGCAAAATCATGTTTTGGGGATTCAAATCAAATGGGATTGAGACCAAAATTTTCCCTGAGATAGGTAATGGTTATGAGCACCTATTTTGGGAGTTTTTATAAAAAGGAGAATTGATTTAGGAAGCTTTCAAAATAACCGAAATTTTTGGCAGAAACTTAGATAGGAAAAAGATCAAATATTTTCCTAACAAGGTATGGGATATTTTTGTATATTTGGATTATACACTGGTTAGGGGTCCTCTCTGAATTTTTGTAGAATTTTTGAAGATGGTCTTGACATACATCCTTTGGAAAGCTAGGGTTTTGGGGATTTTTGGCAGAAAATAAATCGGGGAAAAGGTCAATTATTTTCTTAACATGTCACCCAATATTTTTGCATAAATAGGTTCTAAACTAGCTGGGGATCACTCTGGAATTTCTGGGGAATTTTTGAGGTCACCCTGGATATAGCTCCTTTGGAAGGCTAGGGTTTAGGTCCCTTTTGTATTAAAGAAAAGACAAATATTTTGTGAACCTTGAGGGTTTTGGAAATGTAGAAGAAAATAGAGGTGCCAAGATCAAAGGGTCCAAATCCAAATCCAAATTTTGGTTTTGTCAAAGAAAATTTTATAGGGCCCAAAATTCGGGATGTGACAAGAGGCTCTCCAAGCCTGGCGAGGCCCTTCAAGCCTGGCGAGGCTCTCCAAGCCCGGCGAGGCTCTCCAAGCCTGGTGAGGCTGCCCTTCAAGCTCTTCAAGCCTGGCGAGGCTCTCCAAGCCTGGCGAGGCCCTCCAAGCCTGGCGAGGCCCTCCAAGCCTGGCGAGGCCCTCCAAGCCTGGCGAGGCTCTCCAAGCCTGGCGAGGCCCTTCAAGCCTGGCGAGGCTCTCCAAGCCTGGTGAGGCTCTTCAAGCCTGGCGAGGTTCCTTCCTCACGAAGCCAGCTCTGCCTCCGCGGCAGAGCGCACATGGGCTCTGCACACTCCGCAGAGTCACGGGCGCGCCAGCGCGTGGTGACGCCAGCGTCACAGTTGCCATTCCCATGTATAAAGCAGTCAACAAGACTGCACCAAGCAAAGGAGCTCCAAGACTTGCCACTTTGGTGATAAAGAGACCGTCTGCAGCTACGCTCCAAGGACGACGTCACCGTGGGTCACCTCCCACCTCGGCAAGCGCCAGCCCACCGTCCAGCTGGTCGGTGCCCCTTTTCAGCTTTGGTGACGCCGTCCCCCTGCCGTGGACCGCGTCCACGAGCTTTACCTTTATGGTGGACTTCACCTTTATCATGCACCGCGCCTCCTCCTTCGTCGCCATGTGGTAACCCTTCCCGCCCAAATGTTTGGGCAGAAGAGGTCCATGACGCCTATAAAAGGAGGAGGAGCACGCCCACGCAAAGGGTTCGACTCTTGACTAGGTTCGATTCCTGGTTCGATCCCTGTTCGACTCTTGACTAGGTTCGATTCCTGGTTCGATCCCTGTTCGACTCTTCACTAGGTTCGGTTTTTGGAGTCTAGGAGCCTGCTCAAAAACCCTAGATCTAAAGACTAGCAAGTAGCCATTGTTAGCCACCTTGAGCTCGACAAGCTCTCTCCTTGTACTGTAAACTCTCCAAGCAGTGCAATACACCATAGCAGGACGTAGGGGTTTTACCTCCACAAGAGGGCCCTGAACCTGGGTAATACCCTGTGTCCATCTCTGCAGTGTCGTCCGCAGCGAGCCTGACGAGCACCGTCGCCGGAGCACGTTGTGGATTGTTTGACTCCGTGTTCAGCCCCTTACACGATACCTTGGAGACACCCCTAGTTCCTGGGGACAATCTCCGACACCTTTTATCTCGAAAATAATCCTAGAAATATCTCATTCGCAGACACTATTTGCCACACTACAACTAGTTGGCTAGTGTAGTTTCTTTCGTTTGTTATTCTATTATTAAAACTTATTTTAGTCCTTGCATTATTTGAAAAAATGTGGTATTTGTTAAAGTTTTAGTGGTCGACCAACATTGTGAGCTTCACAGTTATAAGGTAATGATGTAATTGCACATCTTGCAATAACTAAACCAAAAACATCGTTTGGTTTGGTATGCAGAGGCCGGGTGTAATACTTCCTATCTCCGTGATACCCTTGATTAATAAAACTACCCTTTATCAAAGAAAAAAACTAAACCAAAAACAAGACATATTCGTATTGGGGAGACACATGATCTAGGCATACTATAAAATTTTCAGAAATTCATCACGCATGTTTCAAGTATGTTGAACAATATATTTGAAGAATCATTAACCAAATTTCCTCTGAAACCCGGCAATAAATCTACATATATTAAGTACACGTAATGTAAGGAACCTTCTATATAAGTAGCCAGATATTAGATTCAACTCATCATTTCTCATAAGATTAAGGAACATGCCCAGCTAGCATTTTATAGAACTCAGTAGAACAAGTATGCATGCTATACTCAAACAATTCACGAGGACATATAGTTGTTGGTTCATATATAAGGGAAATTTCACAAATAAACTTCAAGTTACAGTACATATACAAGTTTTACAATGATTGGGGTTTTTATCAGCCGTTCAATTAGGTAAATCAAACGGTGGAAAAATAGGAAGTACTCACTCCGTTCCATATTACTTGACTTCCAAATGGATGTATCTAGACACGAAATGAACCTAGGGACATCCATTTAGGAGTCAAGTAATATGGAACGGAGGGAGTAGTAGAAAGTACCAGAAAGAAAGTACTGGAAAGTACTAAGCTCCTGATTTATTCTCATCGTCTCCTGATTTACTGGGGAGGCAAATTCATGGCTTTTGGTGGCTGCCCCAAAAACTAGGGTTTCCTCTCTTTATATAGGTGGAGACAATGCTTTCCGACCCTCCGATGGATGGCCCCTTAATCCAAGGGCTCTTGGGCACCTATAGAACCTTCCTAGGGACCCCTCATATCCTTAATGAGGTCCCAAAGTCGTGGCTTGGTAGAATCCTCTAAGTTTGTTGAGAGTTGGAGTCAATCACGTCACCAACTTTCGGAATCCCGTAATCAGATATTTGGCCTTCAGTAAAACGGGGTTTGCCGGAGCTACGGACCTCCGATTGGGCTGTTCTTGGGCTTAAATTGAAGCTATGGAAAGTTTCCACAACTTTGTCCGTTCTGAGATCTTCAGTTGACGTTGTCTTCAGGTCTCAAACTGACGAACTCTGAAATCTGTTGAAAGAGACAGATTTCAGGAAAGTCAGAGTACACCTCCAACAAGTCTCCTTTTGCGTTTTCCCCAATTTCCAAGCGATTCCTACACATCAAAGTGTAAAACAAGAACATTGTGAACTTTTGCAACTATTAATAGGTTAGTCCAAATAAATCAAAAACTTACTATAAAAACAAGTGTCAAAGGCATAAAAGTAGCATGAAACAATCAAAAATTATAGATACATTTTGGACGTATCAACCTCCGATGCCACCATAATTTTTTCCAAATTTGACCAGCTTGCCTTGCATCGCAGAGAAGGAGTCAATGAAAGGGGATACAAGGTGGAGGAGAAGCCTCGTCGCCACCGCGGGCTGGTTGGCTAGCGCCGATGATGGCAACAAGGGGGAGTGAGAGGGAGCGGAAGCTGCTGGGAGGGAACCCTAGTCTCCCCCGAGTCATCCACTCGAGGAATATGCTTGGGAGAGTGAAGCGTTTTTCGTCCTCTGTTCCATTTTGAAATGGCATTTTATGTATAGTCACAAGGCAACAAGTACAAATCCTTGGTACCGATTGTAGAATATTTATGCTATAACTTTTTTTGAGATGTTAAAAATGGAGTAGCTCGTGGAGTTTTTTTTTTTCTAAACTTGGGGGCAGCCGTGTGAGTTTTGAGAGCTTGGTACATATAAAAGAAAAAGAATATAAGGATTTTTTTTGCAAAACATAACAAACCAATACGATTGGATGTAATGGTGGCCATCAAGCCGCATGTGTTTGGGCCCAGCACGTGGCACGAGCACGTCACAACATGAAAAACTTGGACCAGACTTTTTTTCACACATGCACGTGGGCCGCAAGGGCACAACACGAAAAAACTCGGACCAACATACATGTCAATGTCATGGCCACGACCCGAGAATCACTGGGATTTTTAGATTTTCTGTATTTATGACTTTTTCTAGGAGTAGATTTTTCTATATTTTCAGAAAAACAAACCGAAAGAGACACACATTCTTTTTTTTGAGGGGAACGCCACAACTTTATTAATCAATTAACACAGGAATACAAGCTCGGGACAACTGGTGAGTGAGGCAAAATGCAGTATTTTCTTTAGCCCCAATGTTAATGTTGATGCTAAGGCTGAAATTTGTACGGAGCTGAATATCATGGCCGAAGCATTGTCTGATAAGTATCTAGGTCTTCCAGCTATGGTAGGACTTGATAGGAGTGAAAGTTTTATCCACCTTCTGGAAAGGATTATCAAAATACTAGAGAATTGGAATGAGAAGTTGCTATCTTTGGGAGGTAAGGAAATATTATTGAAAGTAGTGATCCAAGCAATACCGGTTTTTGCTATGTCTGTGTTCCAGATACCAAAGAAATTATGCAAACAAATGACAAATGCCATGTCGAGCTTTTGGTGGGGAGATACAGAGGACAAGCGCCGTATGCATTGTATGGCATGGTGGCGCATGTGTATTCCAAAAAAGAATGGTGGTATGGGCTTTAGAGATTTTCATTCTTTTAACCTTGCAATGTTATCTAAACAATGCTGGAGACTGATCAATAATCCAGAGTCATTATGTGCCAAAGTTTTGAGAGCAAAATATTACCCTCATGGAGATTTGTTGAAGGCGGGGCCAAAAGTGGATCTTCGTTTACTTGCCAAAGCATTGTTGCAGGACTGACAACCTTGAAACGAGGTTATATTTGGAGAGTGGGAACTGGACATAAGATCAATATATGGGACAGCCACTGGATTCCGGGGAGTGCATCAAGAAAAATTCTTACTCCAAGGGGAAACATTCTTTTGAAAACAGTGGATGAGTTAATTGATCATGAAACACATCGCTGGGATGAACAATTAATAAGGGATATTTTTAATCCTAGTGATGTGTCAAGAATTCTTTGTATACCGCTTAATGAGAATATGACTGAGGATTTCATTGCATGGCACCTAACAAGAACTTATTCTTTTTCGGTGAGGTCTTCTTATTACTCACAATGGATGCATACATTTGGACAACGTACTACGTACTGTTCAAGCTGATGGTCAAGGTTCTGAAAGAATTAACCCGGTCTGGGAAATCCTGTGGAAGCTGCGGGTTCTGGCCAAGGTTAAAAAATTTATTTGGAAGGCTTTACATGGTACTATTCACTACCAGGAAAAGCATTATAGGGAGGTTGCCTATCTGTGGCGCACCCTTAATTTATGCGCCACAAAAAATAATTCTGTGGCGCATGGCTGTCGATGCGCCACAGAAATTTGAACATTCTGTGGCGCATCCTTTGCCCATGCGCCACAGAATGTCCACTTTCTGTGGCGCATGGAACCACATGCGCCACAGAATGTCGAGTTTCTGTGGCGCAGCAGCCATGGTGCGCCACAGAATTTTGGTGGGTCCCATGAGTAATCATTGAGTCCGGAGTCCATATGGGTAAATTCTGTGGCGCATGGTGTTGGATGCGCCACAGAAAGTGGACATTCTGTGGCGCATCTGGCCCCATGCGCCACAGAAATATGGTGGGCCTGCCACCAATGAAAAAATGCTGCAGAATTCTGTGGCGCATGGGTCCACATGCGCCACAGAATTCTGCAGCATTTTTCACCCACGCACCCCCCCCCCCCCCGTGGATCGCCTTTTCAGTTTTGCACCTAGTGAAATAAATGATAAAAAATTCAAAAAATAAAATCCTTTCAGATATAGGGAAGGTTTAGGGTCTATTTCTTAGGAAAAATTTGAAATACACATTTTGACTTTTTTTCCAAAGTAGGTGAAAAAATATTAAAACGGGCATAACTTTTGCATACGACGTCGAAAAAATGCGTATAATACCTTAAAAAAAACTAGAGAAAATTTCGGATTCGATGGCACCTGGGTTTACCCGGTCAGCAATTCACAGAATCCTCAAATTCCAAACTAAAAAAAGTTATGGCCAACAGAAGAATTTTCCCAGCAAAATCAAAAAAAAATCAAAAAAAGGATAAAAATTCTGTGGCGCACCAATGCCAAGGATGCGCCACAGAATTATTGGGCGGGATTCGAAATTTTGAATCCCGCCCAATAATTCTGTGGCGCATCCTTGCATTGGTGCGCCACAGAATTGTTGGGCGGGATTCGAAATTTTGAATCCCGCCAGCCCCCTTCTCCCTCTCTTTTCCCTTTTCTCCTTCTCTCCTCCACTTCTCCCTCCACTTCTCCTCTTCCTTTCTCCTTTCTCTCCCCTTCTCCTCCCTCCTCCATCTCTTCTCCACTTCTCCCTCCACTTCTCCTCTTCCTTTCTCCTTTCTCTCCCCTTCTCCTCCCTCCTCCATCTCTTCTCCTCTCCTCCACATCTTCTCTACTCCTCCTCCACCTCCACCTCCACCTCCACCTCCACCTCCACCTCCACCTCCACCTCCACCTCCACCTCCACCTCCACCTCCACCTCCACCTCCACCTCCGGCGACCTCCTCCACAACTCCGGCGACCTCCACAACTCCGGCGACCACCTCCACAACCCCGGCGACCTCAACCTCCGGTGACCTCCTCCTCTACCCCGGCGACCTTCACCTCCGGCGACCTCCTCCACCTCCGGCGACCTCCTCCACCACCGGCGACCTCCTCCTCCACTCCGGCAACCTCCTTCTCCACCTCCGGCGAACTCCGGCGACTACCATCGTCCACCAACCTCCGGCGACTCCCTCCTCCACCTACGGCCTCCAAAAAAACGAAACGAAACGAAATTCCGGCGACCAGATCTAGATCTGGCCGCCCTTTTTTTTTGAAATTCAAAAAAATTCTGTGGCGCACGGTGGGTGGGTGCGCCACAGAAATATTTCTGTGGCGCACGGTGGGTGGGTGCGCCACAGAAATGTGAATTCTGTGGCGCACCAGGCCAGGTGCGCCACAGAAATGTGAGAATTCTGTGGCGCACCAAGCCAGGTGCGCCACAGAAAATATTTTTGTGGCGAGAATTCTGTGGCGCACCAAGCAAATCTGGGGGTGCGCCACAGAATTGCAATTTGGTGCGCCACTGATAGCCCTTTCTGTGGTAGCGATTCCAGGTTTGGCAATTCTGGCAAATAGACACATTAAAACTACTGCCTAGTGCCCTATTTGCAAAAATGGTCCTGAAGATATAAAGCATCTCATGTTTACTTGTCACCGTGCAATGCAAGTTTGGAAATCTTTGGGACTAGATGAGTATATTAAAACAGTTATTCCGATTGATAACTCGGGTTCTGTTGTCCTGGAAGAAATTCTGAGAAGTAAAAGTCCAGTTGTTACAAGGCTGGGGAGAGTAGACGTAAAAGAAGCTATTTCTGTGGGTGCATGGTATATTTGGTGGCAACGAGGGGAAACAGCTAAGGGAGAACAAGTTGCTAATCCTTCACACACGGCATTTGCAATCCTGGGACTTGCAGAAAACTTTAAAGGAGGGGAAATGGGAGCGGAGCCACATGAAATAACGTGGGAAAAACCTCCGACGCATTCTTATAAGCTGAACATTGATGCTGCCTTTTCTAATGGTACAGGTGGTGCGGGGGCTGTCTTACGTGATCATCAGGGAGAGGCTATGGCGGGTGCTGCCTGGCTCCTGACCAACCTGCTCGACGCATCTACGGCGGAAGCTACCGCACTACAGAAAGGTCTAATGTTTATTGAGCAAATCGGTGCTACCCCTGTAATTATTGAAACCGATTCCTTGGAGTTAAGTCAAGCGTATAATGGAGTTAGGGAAATTTGGAGCCCTTATTCAGCTATCATTACTGATTGTTTCATAAGAGCTCATCGCATTGGGGGAATTACAGTTCTGCATTGTCGGAGGGAAGCAAATATGGTGGCGCACAAGCTAGCTAGGCATGTTGTTGATTCAAATTTGTCTGATTTTTGGGATTCTGATCCCCCTAGCTTTATTCTACCGGATGTAATGAACGATGTATCTATATTTTGATGGAGGCAGCAAGTTTCTTACGCACTCTTTTCCTTACCAAGGTACCGAAAGGGACTGGAAGGTTTTTAATGAGGCGGCTTGCTGACCTATTATAAGTGGTTTTGATTTAAAAAAAACACAGGAATACAAATATCGTTTGGTATTTGGCCTAGCCAAACATGGCGGCCAAATCCACGAGAAACGGAGGACCTAGCTAGCCCATGTGCCTCCGTATTATACTCCCTTCGCTCGTGTACATAGGTAACCCCAGCGAAGTCTCTGTACCTGGATTTAATCTCATGAATCACACTACTGAACTTGCCCATGTAGTCTCCTTCCAGGCTATTTACCACCTCCATGCAATCTGAAGCTACTTTTATACGATGGAGATGTAGGTCAGCTACCAGAGCAAGCGCTTCCCTGCATGCCACTGCCTCGAGGGTTGAAGGATCAGTGATACCGGGTATCACTACCACCGAAGCACCCAGATATTCTCTGGACGACGATCGACATACTGCAGCTACAGTACCTACGCTGTCCGTCTTCTTCACGGCGGCATCAACATTTATTTTGGCTACACTAGCTGGTGGCGCAATCCATCTCCTCACCGGCGCGCCATGAACTATTGGCTGTTTCACAGTCTTCTTCGTCGAAGCCATTTCAAGATCATGAAGAAAAGATTCCACAAAGGAATGTGTAGCCAGCGGACTTTGGAAAACTCCTTCGTGGATCGCCTTCCTCCTTGCGTACCAAATCGCCCATAGTGTAACAAAACACCTGGTCAGCTCATCACTTTTCAAGGTATTGATCATAGTAAAAATCCAGCTCCTTGCATCCGGCTCCGACGTTCCATCAGATGCTCAGTAATCATTTCCGGTGCTAGGGCCCAGACACACCGACTCATGTTACACTCAAGAAGGGAGTGACGCCATGAGTCCTGAGCACCACACAAACTGCAGCTACTGTCAGTTGCCATGTTGCGATGGTGCCTTACATCACCTGTCGGTATCGATTGTTTGGCAAGTCGCCAAAGGAAAACTCGAATCTTGGATGGAACCTGCACCCTCCACAGTGCTGTCCAACTTCTTTCCTCCCGCTGGTTGTCAGACCCAGAGGCTGAACCATATAACCATGCCTCTCTACGGCGTCTCGAGGCCACAATCATTTTATAAGCTGAACGCACCGAAAAAACACCATTTCTCTCCGGGTGCCATGCCCAGAAGTCATCAAATCTTGCCGTTCCAATGGGAATTGATCTGATAACCTCAATGTCCATCGGTAAGAAGAATTGTCTCAATTTTGAATATTCCAGCTCGTAGATGTATTATCAATAAACTCTGCAACTGTAATAGGGGGATCATCCTGCAAACATGCAATAGGCTGAAGCATGGTATCCCTAGGGAGCCAGTTATCATTCCATGCATGTGTCATTTCACCTGATCCAATCCGGCGAATTAAGCCTTGTTGTAGTGTTTGTTTGCCCTCCATAATAGCTCGCCAGATCTTTGATGGTTTAGCCCCCAATCCTGCCTCAAGAAAGCTAGTGTTTGGGAAGTAAACAACCTTCAAAATCCTAGCACTCAAAGTGTCAGGATTCTGAAGTATTCTCCACGCCTGGCTTGCCAATAATGCTAGATTGAACAACTCAATATCTCTGAACCCTAGACCTCCAGCAAACTTGGGCGTGGTCATCTCCTCCCATGATACCCAACATGTCTTCCTCTTGCCATCTTGACATCCCCACCAAAAATTACGTACCAGTCCATTGATGTGTTGGCAGAGTCCTACCGGTAGTTTAAAACATGACATGGAGTATGTAGGAATTGCCTGTGCAATTGATTTGATAAGGATCTCTTTCCCTCCAGCTGATAGAAGCATTTCAAGCCAGCCTTGTACACGCTTCCAAACTCGGTCACTTAGGTATTTGAAAGCACCATTAGTAGACCGACCTACATCAGAAGGCATCCCTAGATATTTCTCATTTAGAGACTCATTTTGAACATTTAACTTGTCCTTCATTGCAGTTCTAACATCCTGCGGACAACCTTTACTAAAGAACACCGATGATTTATCCAAATTTATCCTCTGACCTGAAGCTTGACAATAAGATTCCAAAACTTCAGAAACTTCTCCAGCTCCCTCCACACTCGCATTCACAAACAGCATGCTGTCATCTACGAACAATAGATGGTTGACTGCCGGAGCAGTGCAAGCCACCTTTAATCCTTGTAGGTTTGATGACGGAACAACACTTCTAGATTTTAAAAGGCACGAGAGGCCCTCTGCTGCCAGGGGCGAAGCCAGGAAAAAAGGTCGCCGGTGTCAACACGAACAAGTCGGTCGATTGCGTGTCTATAAAACGTACCACAACCGTATATGCATATAGCTCGCACATGTAGTGGTGTGCAGCTGATAATATTTAACATTTTTTAATATATTATTGAGCAAACTCACATAAATAAGAAACAATAATTCTCAATATATCATATAATAAAATCGGATTACAAAAGTAATTACCTCTCTATTTCTTTTGACCTCTACGGTCTCTCCTCTTGAGAAAGCGGTCTATCACATCTTTATGTGCAGTTGAATATAGAAGTCTTTGCTCCAAGAAACAAATAACGCAGTGATTCATGAAATCATCACCAATGCGATTACGTAGCACCGTCTTCACTATTTTCATTGCTGAAAAGCACCTCTCAACTGATGCAGTGGCCACAGGCAGAACTAGCACTAGCTTGAGGAGTTGATATACCAAAGGAAATGCCAAATGTTTTTTGTACTAACCATCAGCTTAGCAAGTTCAGAAATAGTTTTCAGATTTGCAAATCTTTCATCTGCTCGCACATTATCAATATAGAATGTAAGCTCATGGGAAAGATCTTTCAATTGGATGGAATTGAAATCATCTGGATAGGACTTCGCCAAATCCACTAAGGTCTCAACTTTGAAAGCATCAAAGGAATCCTTGGGACTAAATGCAGCCATTTGGGTAAGAAGAGTTGAGTTTACCTCAGTAAAGCGATCATTAAACTCTCCAAGCTGCAAGTCAATAACAGGGTTCATGCAATCATATTTGTAGTGCTCATAGTTAGTACGGTTGGTCTTCTTCCTTGGTTTATGTCGGTCTATATATTGTTCTTCCATATCCAACTTAGAAATACCGTACTCCTCACAAAATGAGTGAGATTTTTCCAATAGAGTCCCAACCATCATCTCTGATTTCTTGAAACTTTTTCTTCGTCAACTTCACCTCTAGCATAGCCTCCAAGATGTCCTTATCTTTCCTCTGTAATGATAGAGATAAAGCATTTGCATGTCCTAAGATAAGCAACATCAAGTGTAGATGAAACACAAAGTCAAAATCAGTGACATAATCTAAGAGACCATGAGCCTGACGTTTCTTTGCATCATTTGGCCCATCTTTTCAACATACTTGAGGACACCAATAACATCGGGGAACAAGTTATTTATGCTCAGGAGAGTTTTATAGTGAGAACCCCAACGAGTATCTCCAGCTCTTTGAAGTGATTGCTCCTGATTTAATCCCATACCCGTGCTAAGTTGTCCACATCCAATTGCTTTCTTCACTCTCTCTTGTTGACTCTCTCTAATCATATCTTTTCGCTTACAAGAAGCTCCAGCCACATTAATCAGAAGAGATATCATGTCAAAAAAGTCACTAACATCATCATTCTTTTTAGCTACTGCCACAATGACTAGTTGAAACTGGTGAGCAAACAGTGAACGTAATATGCTGAGCTATTCTCCCTCATGATCAAAGCTCGCAACCCATTGAACTCACCTCGCATGTTGCTAGCACCATCATACCCTTGGCCTCGAACTTGTTTTATGCTTAATCCGTACTTACGAAATAGGTGATCAATATTGGATTTGAGACATGAAGCTGATGTCTCATTCACATGAACAACACCAATAAGTCTTTCTTTGATTGCTCCAAACTTGTCCACATAACGTAAAACTACAGCCATTTGTTCTTTGTCTGAAACATCAGTAGACTCATCAACCAACAAACAAAACACACCACCACCAATTTCATCAACAATAGATTTCACTATGATCTGCTCATAAAAGAACAAAATTCAGTTTTATGACTAGAGGCACGCCATATGTAAAATGTAACTAAGAAAAGAAAAGAAATGACAAAATAAAGAATTTATTACCTCGGCATAACATTCAGCAATGTCCCTTTGAATTTCTGGAGCTACCATTTGATTATTTTTAGGAGTATCGATCAACACAATCCTCTTTGTGTTCTCATTTTGCTCTGCTAAAAGATGTGCCAACTCTCTAAAATTTCCTTTGTTCTTAGAATCTTTTGATTCATCGTGGCCACGAAATGCTAAACCTTGATGCAACAAGTATCGAACAGCACTTATGGAATTATTCAAACGGATCATATACTCCTCTTGTGTGACTTTACTTTGTTTGTCGAGAGCAACAACAACTGACTGGTCATGTTTCAGCAAATCATTACACCTTTTGACGGCAGTGTTATGAAAGCTATTAGGAGGATTACCCACATGGTCTTTAAGTCTGTCAGACTTGTTCCAAGTATCAAAACCATCAACTACAAATGCATCATTTCCCCCCTGGCCTTCAATAGAATCTCTGAATAAGTAGCAATATAAGCAAAACGCCGCATCCTTCTTCTCACTGTACTCTATCCAGTCATACTTTTTATACCATTTAGAACAAAACCGGCGTAAGTAACCTGCTATCAACTTCTGTGGATACTTGAAACCCCGTTGTGGCCTATACGGACCTCTAGTGAGATATTTCCGTCTCATCTCATCTTGTAGCTTCGGTCCTATATATTCAGAAATTCTCTTCCTATCGGCAGGGTCATAAGGTATCTCAGTTACATCTACCTCTCGTGGAGTTGGAGGCACCGACAAAGGACACGGACGAACAACACGTGTAACATTTGATGGACCTTCACCATGATCAGGATCACTACCAGGCGGGGGTGATTTTCTTTTCAAGTTCAAGAAACGTTCCATGAATTTTTTACTACCTGCTAAATTAGCAAGAGATCATTGGTACTGAAATAAAACAAACTAACATAGGAAAAGGTCCACTACAGTCTACAGACTACACATCTGTATCCAACATATAGCAGCTTACCTGACATTGCGATGGAGAATTGATTTGAGGCATATACTGATTGCAGGCCCCTGGTTAATTATCCAAATAAAATCCACATGATGAGAGTATGAGACTAGATCGCCCACCCAAACCTTCAACAAATTTAAAAATTCAACAATCTGAGAAACCCTAAGATGATAGGAGAATTGAGGGTTGGGGGAATTAAATCTCCTGCGGTAAAGGCCTAAAAAGGAATGATTTTAGTCGCACTTACCGTTGAGGATTGCAGTAGAATCGTCAATTTTACGGGGGATGGATGCATAGTTTAAAAAACCGGACCGGACCGCCGGTTCAACCGGAAAAAACCGGAACCGGTGCCTCGGCCGGTTTGTTAAGCGCACTGGACCGGCCGCGCTGGTGAGCCGGAATAAACCGGCCAAATCCCGGTCGGACCGTTGATTTTCGCAATAAACCGGGAGATCCGGTCTGACCGGTTCAATTGTCTGAAAAATTTAATTGACGCGAGCAGGGATTGAACACAGCACCTTACCTTTCACGTGGGCAGCGCTGCGCTCTCGTTACCAGCTGACCTACGATTGCTTCACGTACGAAAAGGGCACTTCCTCTATCTATCATTATTTTAAACGGTAGCACTAGAAATTCTTGTAGTACCTCACGACTTTGCTATTTTTTTTTTACAAACTTAACGGCCAAATGCATATTTTGCTGTTTTGTAGCTTGCACTGCATACAAAATGCAAGTCACGGCTCATCTTAGACTACTTAATTATGCTCTTATCATGCCAAATTGCAAGTCTGAAATATTTGTGCATATATAATGTTTTTATCGTAATATTTATAAGTGAAAAATATATTATTTATTTCTTAAAAAACCAGACATTGAACCCGTGAACCAGCGGTCCGACCAGTAAAAACCTGAACCGACAGCCTCACCGGTTCGATCACCGGTCTGGTTTTTTAAACTATGGATGGATGGGGAGAGAAGCGGCGACTGGTGCGGCCACGGCCGGGCGGCGACGCTTCAGAGGAACGGAACAGAGAAGAGGGCGTCGAGTGTTTTCCTCAGCAACCAAAGCGTACAGTTTCAGAAGAAAGAATTAGGAGCGACGTTTCAGCTACGTGGTGGGCTGCTAGCTTCGCAGTTTGGGCTGCTACGAGCTGGTGATTCGCGTTTAGGGCCTGCTTTAGCATTCACTTTTTGGTGCTCATGGGCTGGACCGCTGGGGTCAAAATGATTTTTCGCTGGGGTCATTTTTTCATACTGGGCTAAATGTACAAGGGTCTGGGCCGAGGTCGTCGGTGTCAACTGACCCCGGCCTTACACTGTAGCTCCGCCCTGTCTGCTGCAAGCAAAAACAAATAAGGCGAGATCGGATCCCCCCTGACAGATACCGCGAGATGGCTTAAAAGACTCTATGGGTGATCCGTTAAATAAGACTGAGAATGTGACCGAGGAGACCATTCTCATCACAAGATTGACCCAAGAAGGGTGAAAACCCATCCGTATCATGATCGCTTGGAGGTAGCTCCACTCCAACCGATCATATGCTTTCCGCATCGTCCAGCTTAAGAGCACAGTGTCGGTGTTTCTTGGTGAGGCACACATTCTTGCTGGTGACGTGCCGAGCCGGGCACCAAAACAGCTAGGCCGGGCTTTTTCCCGGAACGAGGCACGTGGGCCCGACTCGGCACAATAGGAATCGGGCAGTGTTCGTGCCCTTGCTGGGGCTGGGTCGGCCTGATAGCCACCATTAGTGTGATGAGTGAGATTGATTTGTACCGCACATCTCTGATCGGACGCCACACGCCAATTTCCATATGTTTCCGTTGAAACTGGGTTTCTATTGGATAAATTTCTCGGGCGGCAAACCGCCAAACCCTAGCTCCGTCCATCCCATCCGCCCCCTCCGTTTCAAATAACCGTTGCCCCGCCTCCCTCCCGGCCTCCGGCGAGGGACCGAAATGGATCTCTGCGCCACCCCGACTAGATCCAAATCCAAGCTCAAATCCACTCCGGCGAAGACCATCGCCGCCTCCGCCGCCGCCCAGATGGAATTCTCCACCCCGTCCAAGCCTACGCCCAGACGGAAGTCCAAATCCGTCGTCTCGCCGCCGCCGCCGATGTCTCCGGCAACGCCCGCCACCGTCCGCAGATCCCGCCGCCTCCTGGAGACCCCCACCAAGGACCTCTCGGAGACCCCGGTGAAGCCCAAGCCTACGCCCACCCTCAAGCGGAAGCGGGCTGCTGCTCCCTCGCCCAAAACCCCAACCCAGGCCGAGCCCAAGCGGCAGAGGAGGCTGCCGAAGAAGAGGGTCCAATACCGGAAGGTGGTGTACGACGGTGGGGAGTTCGCCGCTGGAGACGACGTGTACGTGAAGCGCTCGGAGGGGGCGGAGTCTGACGCGGAGGACCCGGAGCAGGAGGAGTGCCGCGTGTGCTTCCGCACCAGCGGCGGGGTGATGGTGGAGTGCGACGCCTGCCTCGGCGGGTTCCACCTGCGGTGCCTGTGCCCGCCCCTGCGGCGTGTGCCAGAGGGGGATTGGGCGTGCACATACTGCGAAGCCGAGCGTGCGGGGAGGGCGATTGACAGACCCAAGCCACCGGTTGGGAAGAGGATCAGGAGGACGGCCAAAGAGAAGCTTCTCTCCAGCGATTTGTGGGCTGCACGCATTGAGAGGTTAGTGGCACTCGAATTTAGAGGAGGTTCCAAGTTTCTTGTGGTGATTTGTGAATTGGTTTTCTTATTCATGTGAGAATTAGCTATTGTTGGTCACATTGCAATAGGATTTGGAAAAGTTTGCAGAACTGAAGCGTGTTGGCAGTTCACAGTAGTGGTGGGCTGGTGTGTACTGATGTGTTTTTCTGAGAAAAGGATGTGGAATAGCGTGTCTGGTTGGTGTATTTCATGATAATAGTAATTGTAGAATATCATGTCCAATTACTAGGTGATGGTGCGTAAACTTAACTTTAGCCGTGGAGTTTGTATTCGAGTTAGGGTGCAAGACCTCATTTTGCTACCGGTCTGACACGCCCCCCCCCCCCCCCCCCCCACCCACATCAACAATAGAAGGTTTCAACCTACAATGATGTTCCAGGATGGTAGAAGAATGCAGGAATATACTTTAGGCACGCTTGTTGTTATAATTACAATTCTAGTTACTGTTAATCTGTTATTAACTACCACTGGGCAATTCACGACTTCACTTACCAAATAGCAATAATGTGCAACAGTTTATGGAGGGAGCCAGATGGAGAGTTCTGGGCAAAGGTGAGGTGGTACACTATTCCTGAAGAGACCGCAGCAGGAAGGCAGCCACATAATTTGCGGAGAGAGCTCTATCGTACCAATGATCTTGCAGACATTGAGGTGATTAGTGTTTTTCTTGTCTATGTTTGGTTCCTTAGTTTTTCCATGTTATTGATTGTACTTTATTTGTTCTTGTGGCTTTTACAGATGGAAACTATCCTTAGACATTGTTTTGTCATGAGCCCCAAAGAGTTTAGGGATGCCACTAATGAAGGAGATGATGTATTTTATTGTGAATACGAGTATGATGTACATTGGCATAATTTTAAGCGTCTAGCAGATATTGATGATGAACCTGAGGTACATCTTCTTAAACTTCAGAGCTGTGACATTCTGTTCACAGAGATTTGGATTATCATTGTGGTATAGTGAATTGCTAGTGATCTTGTCCTTGCACTCTTATGTAGACAAAAGAAGATCCTAATGACGAGCCATACAATGCTGATAATGATTATGTCAGTGATACTGATGAAGATTCAGAATTCGATGAGGAGGATGAACCAGTTACACGTTGCTCGACCAAAAGGAACCAATCCCATGGATTGGCTGCTGTACTAACTCTTCCTCCCTCTCCCTGTATTTTCAGATGAAGTCCCTCTGCCTCTGTATTTCCGCATTACTTTACTGAAATGCATGTTTGTTCATAGAATTCAAGGAAAGGGAGGATATATGGCCTGCAAAAGATTGGGATCCGAAAAATACCTGAGCATGTTCGCTGTCATCAAAAAACTGCTCTGGAGAAGGCGAAAGCTACACTGTTATTGGCTACTCTTCCCAAGTCATTGCCTTGCAGGGATAAGTATGGCTATTCATGTTTGTTGCATGTTTCATCAACTTCTTGCAAACTGTTACTGAATAGAAGTCTTGTGCCAGAGAAATGCAGGAGATATCTACATTTGTGAAGGATGCAATCTGCAATGACCAATGTCTAGGACGCTGCCTTTATATTCATGGTGTGCCTGGTACTGGCAAGGTAACCAACCTTAATTTCATGCCCTTGGTGATGGTTTGGTTTCTTCTGCTGCGGCTGAATTCTAAACTGCATTTTCTGCACCTGCTTTGACTGGCAGACTATGAGTGTACTTGCAGTCATGAGGAGGTTGAGATCTGAATTTGATTCTGGAGCTCTGAGGCCCTATTGTTTTATAGAAATCAATGGTCTCAAATTAGCTTCTCCAGAGAATATCTACAAGGTATACAAACTTCTAAGTTCGTTATTAAGACATGGCAAATTCCTACTCAAGCATAGCTTATACGTTCGCTTATCAGTTAACATAGACTTATAACACGTACACTTTATAAAATATGCAGGTTATATATGAACAGTTGAGTGGGCATAGGGTCGGATGGAAGAAAGCTCTTCATTATTTAACTGAGCACTTTTCAGATGGCTCTAAGATTGGAAAGCAAGCAAACCAACCAATTATTTTGCTCATCGATGAGCTTGATCTTCTTTTGACAAGAAATCAGTCGGTAATATAATCTAGCTGAACTTATTAAGTTGTTGTATATAGATTTTTAGTTCGTTATTGAAAATTTTCCTTATATTCCCATAGTTTTGCAATGTTCCATGTTCATTGACATTTGGACTCATCTTTTTATCAGGTGCTGTATAACATTCTTGATTGGCCCACCAAGCCAAATTCAAACCTAGTTATTATAGGTACCTATAACTTTGTCTTGATTTGTGATTTTTATATCTAGCCTATTATTTATTCTTTGGTGTGTTCATACTGAATGCAGGTATAGCAAACACAATGGATCTTCCAGAAAAACTATTGCCTCGTATCTCAAGCAGGATGGGTATCCAACGACTGTGTTTTGGCCCTTATAACTATCGGCAACTGCAAGAAATCATAACAAGCCGTCTTAAGGGCATCGATGCCTTCGAAGATCAAGCTATTGAGTTTGCTTCTAGAAAGGTTGGAACTTTGGATCACTGTATCAAGTGTATATATTTCTATTATATACTTGTATATTTGTATCTTTTCGTCGATGATGATTATTTCTGTTATTTACTCGGAGATTTGCTGAGAAACTATTTAAAGAATAGTTCCTTCAGTTCCATTTTTTTTTCGAGAAAACGCAAGGGCTTGCGCTTCTTTTCATTGAAAAGCCAGGAGAGTATTTACAGTGTATTTACAAGCCTAAAGAGGCAACATAAAAAAATCTACAGACGTGCAGCACCTAAAAATCAAGAATGGAAGTTAGTGGAATAAAGAGTTCAGCAATGCAGTGTGGTGTCATTGAGTATAGTTGCCAATTGCTACTACAGTCAACATGACATGTCGTTGTACCACTGAGTTTCATCATTTCATAAATTTAAATTAGCAGTTGTTTATCCTTATCTGCCAACTAATTAGCTTCTCTGTTCTGTCAAGTAAGAAGATTAAACCATCTAGGGTTCTGTACTTCTGTTAGCATTCATGTTCATTCATCTGAGTAGATTGCCTTTTCATACAGGTAGCTGCTATGTCCGGTGATGCTAGGCGGGCCTTAGAAATTTGTAGACGTGCAGCAGAGTTTGCGGACTACCGTGTTAAACAATTTCAACAGGTTGGACAGACCCCCTCTTCTGCGAATAGAGGTACCGTCTGCATGTACTACAATTGTGAAAACCTATTCATAAATGTGTTACTTAGGTTTATGCAATGTTTTTCTTATTCCCCCCTCCCCCCTCCATTTGTTCAATATACTTGTCCAATATATAGTACACTGAACATCTGTCCAATATACTTGTAGGAAATGGTACTGTTTGCATGGGTGATATAGAAGACGCAATTCAAGAAGTTTTTCAGGCACCGCATATTCAAGTAAGTGGAGATAACAATTGCCTCTATCTGAACTCGTACTTTGTGTTGGCTTTGATATGTAGCAGTTCTCTCAGTTAGGGTAAGCACATGCACTTTTCTTCCCTGGCCAGATTAAATAGTAATACTAGCTGACCGTCAAACCTTACATTACCAACTTTTCCTTACAGGTAATGAAGAACTGCCCAAAATTTGGAAAAATTATATTGGCTGCTATGGTTCACGAATTATACAGAAGTGGCCTAGGTGAAGTCTTATTTGATAAGGTGAGCACAATTTTTGTTAATTCTGATGTTGGTATTTAGCTTTGCAGTCATGCAGAAAAAGTTGCCCTTACAACTGTTCCTTCTGAATCCACTATTTTTTTTCTTAGGTTAATTTTTCTGATGAATTTAGTCAACCCCTTCTTACTTTATTACAACCTCTGTTCCATAATGTAAGACGTTTTAGAAAGCTAAACTAGCTTTCTAAAACGTCTTATATTATGGAGCGGAGGGAGTACCTAAATTCAGTCATACTCCCTCGTCGACCTGTTGTAGGCAACTGTCCTTGCTTACCACTAAGTTTTTTCTGAATTCGTGTCTGCCAGCTGCCACAACCTTTAGCTGGAACTGTTACTAGTATGCAGTGGTGGTTATAAAAAGTGCGCTTAAGCTCGCTTAGGCGCTGAGCGGAGCAAAATGCCTAGCGCTCAACTGCGCTTAAACGTGCGCTTAGCGCTTTAATTCTTTAGAAAAGTGAAAAGCGGAGACAAAACGCTCAATTAGCGATTTAGCACCTACCTCTTAATAGAACCTACTGGTTTCTAATATTCTAATCGACCTAGGCCTCAAATGTCACCTTAGTTTACTTTACTATACCTGAATTCAAATAAAAAGGCTGGTTTACCTTAGCTCTATCGATTATGCATGCAGTAAATTTGTGTTGTTTCGATGACTTCACAGTTCTGATTATTGCCTAGATCGGTATATTGGTCTGTAGTAAAAAACCATCAGTCTCTTGTTGAACTATTCCTCTATAAAACCAATAGGTCTTTCCAGCCTCTTCTCTGGTTGAGTTTCTTATGTAAATTAGAGACTTGAATTTTTTTGTCTCATGCATTCATGCTTGCTACAGAAGTTTTCATTATGTCAGCGTCCATTCACAGTTCACCTAATGAATGTCCTTTTCTGTTACTGAATTAATATCCATTTGTTAACAATCCTGCTCTTATGAAAGTTATTCCCATCTGGAAACTAGAAAGAGTGCCTGCAATGTAGGTTCATTGGAAGAAAAAAATCTGATGGGGTCTCCTTTTATCCTGTAGCTGGCAGCGACTGTTTTCTCTTGGTGCCACGTCAATGGAGAACTATTGCCTGGATATGATACTCTCCTGAAAATCTGGTAAGTGATTCTGATTTAGTCTGTACTCAGTATTCACATGGCATTAAGCTGTGCTAATGTTGCGTTTACGTATGGTTGCATTGCACATATACTAATACCCCTTAACAGTGTCATCATGTATGATGTGGATAGTGTTAGTGTTGCCTTTGCTTAGGTGCATTGTTATAAATGTCGCTGCATTGCCATTTTGTTCCAAGAGGATTCATACCATTATTGGGAATGCTGTTTCCTTATCTTCAGAGTTATCATCGATTCATCGTTGCAGGAACACACTGGTTGGTCCAGTGCATGTTTGTGTTACGTTCTTGTTTCCTTTACCAATATAGCACCAAGCTTTGTGCAAGCAGAAATTTATATGATAGGTTGATTGTGCAAAAGTGCTAAAGGTCATGCAGGCACTACGGAATCATAATGGTGCTCTGTGTCTTCAAGCGCTTCAGTTTTTCTACCTTACTTTGTTGGCCCTGCACTGAGTATTCAAGAAAGACAATGATGGCTATTTTCTTATAATGCTAATCTTGATCTTGATGTTCTTGTAATGAAGGATAAGTCGGTCTTACTGCTGGGAAACTACCGCATTTAGTTTAGTTAGCTGCATATTCTTTGTGGCATTGATTCATCACACAAAAAGGTATTTCCATCGCAATGAAATTGTTACATGGAAACAACTCAGAAAAGAATGCTTCCTTTTAGGTTATACATGTTGGAACACGTAGTGTTTTTTTCCACGCTAGTCTGATCCTGTGGTAGGATTAGACTACCGATCCATAGCTCTATTATTTGTGTACATTCTCTACCAGTCTCATTATTTTCCCACCTATGATGCATTTACCATTAGAAAAAGGCAAAAAACCCTTAGCCCATAATGCTGCATCCTCTGTTGTCAATGCATATTTTGTTTCGGTTTAGTGTTCTCCAGAAACAAATATTTCTAAGTTGCTCATGCAGTTGCAAGCTTGGTGAGAGCAAGATCGTTCTCTGCGAGGAAGGCACAAAGCATAAGTTGCAGAAGCTGCAGCTCAACTACCCAAGGTTAGCTTGCAAAACCGCATTACCCTTTGAAACATGCATGCATTACAGAACAGCATGAAGGCAGCATCCATCCGCAGCCATTTTTTTAAGAGTATCAATTTGTTATACGGATGGGCCAAGAGTCCAATGCATAAGCTATGCCTACCAACCAGATATATAAAAATAAATGAAATAGGTTCTGCTAGATTAGGGATTAGTAGAGTCGCCTGGGGTCTCCCGTCTCCTCTTCCTCTCGCACCTGGTAGCCATGCCGGTCGGTGTGGGGATGGATTTGGAGGCCGTCGAATCCTTATACAGAGTAGTTGTAGGGCTAGGTCTAGGGCTATGTTTCGGGCTGTTGCTATCTTTCTGGTGTTTGGCGTCATGCCGGCATCTGCGATGGTGGGAAGTGGTGGTTGAAGGCGGATCCTGTCCCTGGGGATTCCTTAGTGCTACCTCTTGCTTCTTGCTGCCATCGTGGTGATGGAGGAGGCATAGGGGTGGAGCAGTGTTGTGCAAGCGGCCGATTAGGCCTGAGGTGATCCACCAAGGCGTTCGCGTGCAAGCTACGGCGGCTGTTGGTCTTCGTCGCCTTGTAGCCAAGGTGTGGCTTTTCTTCTTCCTCTGGGCCTGGATGCCAATATGGAGGCAATTCAGCTTCGACTTTGAGTCTGTGGCTTCTTCTTCTTGCTGGAGAAGATGCTGTGGAGGTTGTGCCGACCCAAGTTGTCTTGTCCCCGGCGTCAGTATTATTGGATTGGAGGAGTTGATTAGGACCCAATTGCAATTTACTTTCTGTGTTTGAGGTCCAGTTGTAAGCTGTAAGCGGTCACCGTTTGTTTAGTGCAGTTCTCGGTTCTTCGGGACCCTTCTTCTGTTAAAAAAAGATTGGGGATCAGTTATGTTTGATTCATAGATACCCAATTTCCATTGAACAAGAATAAGGAGGTGTTTCCCCATTAACCTAGCTCCACCGAAACCCTTGAACCACAATACAGTTAAAAAGCTGTTATTATCTGTGTGAACCTCTTTTCCCATTTACTAATATCCTGTTTTGTTGGTTGGCAGCGACGATGTGACCTTTGCCCTCAAGGAGTCCCCAGATCTTCCTTGGCTGTCCAAGTACCTGTAAATCTCATCACATCTACAGTGGCCAGATTTCCCAGCCTTGGGGAGCAACAGCCCTGTCAACGTCTATAGTAAGTTCACGCCCTCCGTTTCTCACCTTGCCCAAGTTAGTGATTGTTACCATCTTATTTTCTTTGGTGACGGTCCATATCTTGTGGAACTAAGATGTGCTGCGTATCTTGTGCAGGAACTCAGAAAATACACCGAAATCCCGTGCTTGATCGGTGGAGCCAGTTGCATCTCAGTGGCCATCTAAATTAAGTATCTCTGCCCCATGCTGCAATGAGTACATCATCCATCTCAGCTGCCATCTCGAAAGGAGAAAAATGCATCTCAGTTGCGGGCAGGGTTGTAACATGCGAGGAAACTTGCATGTCTGGATTTTGTTTCCCACCAGAATTGTGGAACTCGTGTGATAGCATGTTGTGTACTGTTTGTTGTAGTGAGTTGTCTCCTGTGGACTGGTTGTACTCTCTCGCTTGTAAAATCACTGTCCATAACTTTAAACTGTCTGTTTATCGTGAGAATTTTGATGCATCGTGAGAATGTTGATGAGAATGATGGCTCAAATTCCTGACATGCTGTACACCGAGTGTTATGTTAACTTCTTTCAGTTTCAAGGGAGTTATTTTAGGAGCACCCCCTGCGTAGGTAGGGCAGCGATATTCATAGACCGTAACCTGCTTGCAAAATTTCTCTCGTGGCGGAATCGGTGCCATTTCAAATCATTTTCTTAATTGACATTTCAAATTCAAATTGTAAGTTCGTTGAGCAACAACGCAAGGTCTGTACTCCAAACCCTCGGCGGTCAGCACTCGGCACAGGAGAGTACGGAGCATTACTGTCTCTCTCTGAGTCTCTCAGTGATGGCGAAGACGAGGGCCACAGCACTAGTCGCTCGCCGCCGAGCCAACGCCGTGACGCTCCTCCCCAGTGTGCCCCACCGCCACCGCTTCCTTCGCCTGCTCGCCGCCATCCCGAAAATCCCCCGCCGTCGCCGCCAGAGCAGCCTCATCGCCGTCTCTCGGCTACCGTTCGGGACCTCCGAGAAGAAGCCGCGGAGATGCGCAATCCGAACCCCACCCACTACGCCGCCGCCGACCCACGAGGTCGAGAAGCCGAAGCGCCCGGAGGCGGAGGAGCATTCCGCTGATGCCGCCGCGGAGGCCATCGCGGGCAAGTACTGGTCCCACCGGCACAGCCTCTTCTCCCTGTACGACCGCGGCGTGCGCATGGACGCCGAGGGCTGGTACTCCGCCACCCCGGAGGCCATCGCCGCCGCGCAGGCCGCCCACGCCTCCCCCGCCTGCCTCGTCGTCGACGCGTTCGCCGGGGTCGGGGGCAACTCGATCCAGTTCGCCGCCAGGTACGCGCCCGCCGCTGGACCTCCCCCTTCCCTGCCTTTTCGTTTCCAGGTCGCTTCGTTCGTTCTCCCGCTAATCCCGTCGCGTCGCCGGCGTCTCTCGTCCTCGTACGTGCAGGGGTTGCCACGTGGTCGCGGTGGAGATCGATCCCCGCAAGGTGGAGCTGGCGAGGCACAACGCCAGGATCTACGGCGTGGAGGGCATGATCGAGTTCGTCGTCGGCGATTTCTTCCGGCTCGCGCCTTCCTTGAAGGTATAAACATGCCTCTTCAGTTTTGCTTGACGAACATGATCTATTCATTATCGTCTGTGTAGATTAGATTTCAGTAGTGCGAATAGTAATGTGAGTTACAAAGTAAACAAGTTCCACACTACCAACAGCTCTGACATGTACTTTTAATTTACGACTGTGTTTTACCAATTCTGAATTTCTGATGCGTTGGAGATGCATAATTAGTTACTGAATAAGCTTGGTATGCCTGAATTATATTCTACTCCGTACATAGGTATTGTCTGTCGCAAGTGTCACAATGAAGCTTCTGTTCCCACACTTAAGATTTAGTATCCAAACATATTTATTTTCTTTACCACTAAATTGTCGATTTGAGTCTAGTTCTGTCTAGGTCAGCATGCCCAAACTTCCTCTTGATCTTCTCCACATCCTCCATGAGCCCTCTGATCCAAAGTAGGCGAACAAAGTGTACTCATGGTTCTGGTTGGGACATGCCCTGAGCAGAGTTGCTTTCCCAACCTAAGATAGTTTCTGTGCTACCCAAGCACCCCCATATTTTTTGAAGTTTATTAGTTCCTTACTAGGTTGACAATGCTGAGATGAGTCCCCAGATATTTGATATTAAACTAGCATAATAAAACTGCTATTCATATCGTCATCCAGGTATATCATGTATTTTTCTCGAAGTTGATCACGGGGCCAAATATAAATTCTCAAAAAATACAGGGCAAACTTCGTAGGCCAATAGCAAATGGAACCGTCAGTGTACTAAGATCAAACACACCAAATGGAAGTTAAAACCGTCATGTTTCATGCACTAGCCAACTATCCCAAAAGTACGAACTGATGGAAAGACTAGTGCAATTCACATATACTATAACACCCTCTCTCACATGTCACGTCTGACTCGGGGAGGGAGAGGCCACATGTGCAATCAGAAGAAATCGATGGCGCGCAAGTCTCAGAGGTATGGCGCAAGACAGGCTCATACTTGGACACCATGCCAGGACTCGAACTCGAAGACCTTCGGCTCTGATACCATGTCATGTATCCTGTACTATCCAAGTATCTCTAAAGTCCGAACTGATGAAAAGACTAGTGCAATTCACATATACTGTAACAAAAACTACTGATGTGCCCATTCCTTTTGACTTAATATCGCTGTCAGTTCGCCAGCAACTAAATTGAAAAGCAATGGAGCGAGGAACTTTCTCCTGCAGGCCTTTGCTACTGTAGTATTTCCTACCTTGTTTATCATTCAGTAAAACACGGACCTGCCCCCTTTTAGCTTTGCTTATTACCAGCTGACCGATTTGAATTGAAGGAGCACTTCTTTAATTAGCTTTCTTGTATTTCTTCTTGCAGTCCAGTTTCAAAATGAAAACCTCCTCCTTCGTATAGAGAGCTTCATGCCCCATCGAACTAGCAATACTGAGTAGTCATTTAAATATTACGTTTTCCTGATTACTGCTATTACACCAGGCAGATTTGGTGTTCCTTTCACCTCCATGGGGAGGGCCATCATACAACCAGACTCCTATCTACACCCTCGATATGCTGAAGCCAAAAGATGGGTATACTGCTCCTTATTTTTATTTTATTTTTGGCAAGGCACTTACTGGATTATATCTGTATATAAACAATCTTTTATAATTTTGACAAGTGTTGCAACAACTGCATGGTTGGCATATGGGTTTTGTATGTAGGCACACATTATTTCAAGCAGCTCAGAAAATAGCTCCTAATATCATCATGTTCTTGCCACGGAATGTGGACATAATCCAAGTAGAGGAGCTATGCTGGCTGTCTTCTCCTCCCTTAGATTTTGAGGTATGACTGATGCTACGTTCTACCTGACCTCTGGTTGCATCCTTCGTGAAGATTGTACAGCTAAATCATCCTAGTAAGGTACCCTGACATTCAGGTTTGTTTTTGTTAGAGCGAAGAGAACTATGTGCAGCACAGATTCAAAGGAATTACTGCATATTTTGGAAATGCGGTACGGTGACCAAGTTCATCATCCAAGTTGAGATCAAGAAGAACACCGTGTGATGAAGTTGTTCACAAGCTATCTAAGTCCTTTCCCCATAATTACCTTGGTATAAATTAGTCTTGCAGGTGTGAAGTTTAGATAGTACTCCCTCCGTTCCACAATGTAAGTCTTATTAGCAAACTAATTTAGCTTGCTAAAAAGGCTTATATTATGGAACAGAGGTAGTACTTCAGTTCAGTATATATGGCCAGATTTTTCGTTGGTATAAATAGCTAGATGGGTACGTATGAACTGAAAATTTGCATCTTGTGCATCTAATTCATGTTTTCAGTACATCAGTACGATGTGTTCACTGTTCAGGGTAGGCACAGAACACGAAATAATTGCAGACGTTTCCACCGTACCGAAAGGAGTACTATTCAGCGTCGGGTTCAACATTGCGACTGCTACCCTACCGCGCGCAAGTTGCAGGGCTGCTGGGTGAGCAAAGGCATAAAAACACACCAAGTTGCAAATGCAGGCCCAACAAGTCAAGAACTCAAGGCGCCGTGTCTAGAATCTCGAATGGAGAAGACCGTCGTTCTGTACCCCGGCCTCGCAGTGAGCCACTTCGTCCCGATGATGGAGCTCGCAGGCACCCTCCTCGAGCGCGGCTACGCCGTCTCCGTCGCGCTCATCGGCCACGCCGCTGCCACACAACAGAAAGCCTTCGCCGCCACCGTTCGCCGGATGGCCTCGTCCATGCCGTCCGTCCGCATCCACACGCTCCTCTCGCCCCATTCCACCCTGCTCCTCGACGACGCACCTCCGCCGCCGCCATCGTCGTTCCTCCTCTGGTACCTCCGCCTCGTGGGGAGCTACAACGGGCGCCTCCACGAGTTCCTCTGCTCCACCTCAGCGAGCGTCCACGCCGTCATCGTAGACTCGCTGTCGGTCGAGGCGCTAAGCGTCGCCAAGGAGCTGGGGATCCCCGCCTACACCATGTACACCTGCAACGCCACCGCCCTCCTTGCCTCCATCCAGCTCCCTTCCGTGCTCGGCGTCAAGGGGCTAGGGGACAGTTGCACCGTCGACTTCTTTGGCCTCCCGCCCATGCCGGCCTCACACCTTCTTAGCGAGCTGCTGCAGGATCCGGAGAGCGAGGCGTACAAGGCGACGATGACCGCGATGCACGGGATCCCGGAGGCCGACGGCATCCTCGTGAACACGTTCGAGTCGCTGGAGCCTCGCGCGGTTGCTGCTCTCAGTGACCCGCGGTGCCTCCCCGGCCGGGTGAAGGTTGCAGAGATCTGTAAACAGGGTACCGGCCGGGTGATGAGAATCATTACAGTGAAAAAGAATGGAAAAGTAAAACAAGAAACAAAAAGGGAGGAACACGCATGCATCTAATCTAGATGCAAAGTGTGTTAAGATGCCGAAGGGCTAATGAACAAGAAGAAATGAAAGGGAAAGTGCTACGGCGGCTAATCCACCGGCGGTACAACCGTGTCTGGAACGCGAACTCACCGGCGGCGACGCACCGGCGCCGCCGCGGTGAAGAACTCGAGGAGGAACAGATGCTAATGCGCAAAAGAAAAAAGAGAGAGGAAGACGAGATCTTACCGCGGTGTCGCGGTGTACGACGGTGGTGCTGTCCGTCGGCGGCGGCGGCGGCGCTGCGCGTCGGGGGCGTTGGCGTCAGGTGGCTCGCTGGCGTGCGCGTTCCGTGCGTGCGGGCGGCGGCAGTGCTTGTGCTCTGTGCGCTGGAGCGAGGAGAGCGAGGAAGCGAAGCAAGAGGAGAATGAATGCGGAGGGGAAGACGATGCTTTCCCCCTGCTATTTATGGGCGGCGGAGGAGATCGTGGGTGCGGGATTTGCTGCGCGCGATCTCGTAACCGACGGGGGGTTATGGCCCCACGATCTCCGCCACGATTTCCTATGTGGCTTAACCGCCGCACGATCGGCCACACGGTGGGTCGCAGAGAGCTAACGGTTACCACGCCGCACACTTGATCGGGCAGGACCCGAGGAGACGCGGGCGGCGCGGTCAAAACTGCACTTAAGTGCTGTCGTATGCGCAGTTTCCGAAGCGACCGGCGTGACGCAAGTGGCGTGCGTGCCAGTGGCACGTCCATCCGGGCGCAAGTGTCGAGGCGTTGGGCAGAGATGCTCTGCCACGTAGAGGAACCAGTGACTCGGAAGAATTGTGGGTTCTTCCGATGATTCGGAACAATTCGACACTAAGTCGAATATCACAAAGAAACGCAAAAGCTGCTTTCCGACATGTAAATTGTTTACCGACGTCTGTTATGTCGGTGATCACTTAAGAGTGTTGGTTTTTCGGGTAAACCTGCCGTGGTCCTACGTCTGAGGCTGCAGGATCGCGCCAGCTTCGGGGACTAATGTCGGGGGGAAGCCCCCGAGTGGGGTCAATATGGTAAAATAAGGTTGACTCGGTGTTGACCGAGTTAATGGAAACCGACATACCATACAGGTTTTATCCGGGGTCAACCGGGTAAAGGTTAGCCGACATATCTCTATGTCGGATCATGATTATTAGATGTCGGAATATCCTTTATTGTTCTTATGTGCAGGAGAGGGTAAACCGAGTTACGGGCCTGGGGCATGCCTATGCCGGATGGGAGTCATCTCGGACGGTGGTCCAAGCTCCTTGAGACACGGAGCGAAACAAGGGCGGCGGTGTGCTGCAAGTGGACGGCGTGCCAAGCCTCGGCCACGCCTCTGACGCGTGCGGCGCGGCACAGTGGCGCTAGGCCTAGGCTTGGGCGTGCTGTCGGGTGCAGCGGCGACCGTGGAGACCAGTGCTGCCACGGTCTGGGTATGGCGCTGCGGCGTCCGTGCCGGCCGGAGACCAAGGGGTATGGCGCCAGTAGCAATGTTTTACACTGTAACCCTGGGTTTCCCTATATAAGGGGTACCAGGGGCTCCTCTTACGGGGACGATTCGCGGACGCTACGCAGAGACGCTGAGCAAATACTTAGCAGTTCCTGGGAGCTAGAGAAGAGCCAGAGAGCTATTCTCAGACTCGGTAGAGGCTTAGATCTAGCAGCTCTTTGCATACAGCTCAAGGAGCAAGCTTGTAACTAGTTGTAATCCACATATAAATCAAGCAGCAAGCAGGAGTAGGGGTGTTATCTCCTCACGAGAGCCCCGAACCTGGGTAAATCGTGTGTGTGTGTGTGTGAGTGTGTGTGTGTTCGTGTCTGTACGCCGTGCATGCAAGCCCTCCCCGGTACCTCCAGCGTCCAATCGGCCCCACATCAAGCCTATATGGCATCTGCCGTGAAACCACCACGACATCATGGTTCTGGTTGGGACATGCCCTGAGCAGAGTTGCTTTCCCAACCTAAGATAGTTTCTGTGCTACCCAAGCACCCCCATATTTTTTGAAGTTTATTAGTTCCTTACTAGGTTGACAATGCTGAGATGAGTCCCCAGATATTTGATGCTGGCCCGAGTAGGCAGAATCAGTACCGAGAGCCTCACCAGAGTTACATGGTCTTTGTGACCGAACCCAATGATAAACAGAGTCAGCACAGGCGTGCGATGGAGGTAAATGCTGTTATGCCGGCGGTGCCGAAATTCATGTACTGGTCCGAGGATTAGATCAGTTGGAGTGTCAAGGACCATCCCAAGGTCATGCCGAATCCCGGAGGTTATGCTCTGGTGGTGGATCCGACATTCGTCGGACCCAGCGTTAATGTCAGGTTCACCCGGGTCCTTGTGGACAACGGGAGCAGCATCAATATTATGTACCGAGATACCATGGTCAAGCTCGGTATAACCGAGAACATGATGCAGCCAAGCAGAACTACCTTTCATGGTATTGTGCCGGGTGTCTCGCATGCACCTATGGGCACCGTGTGGGTCGACGTTGCCTTCGGTGACAAAAGCAATAGCAGGACCGAGAGTCTGCTGTTCGAGGTTGTGGACCTCGAAAGCCCGTATCATGCCTTACTCGGTAGGCCAGCACTCGCCAAGTTCATGGCGTCTACTCATGTGGCTTACTTGAAGATGAAGATGCCGGGACCGAATGGTGTCATCACTATCTCGGGTGACTACAAGCGTTCCATGGAGTGTGCCTCTGCCGGATCTATGCTGGCCGAGTCACTTGTGATCGCTGCCGAGAAGAAGAGAATCCATGAGGTGGTAGCTCTGGCCCAATCTGCTCAACTCAGTATACCGAGTCCGGCCAACCCGCAGCAGACTGCAACCTTCCAGGCGGCGAAGGAGTCCAAGAAAGTTGGCATCGACGAGTCTAACCCGGACCACACCGTCATCATCGGTGCCGGGCTGGACAGCAAATAGGAAAGCGAGCTCATCCACTTCCTCCGTGAGAATCGGGATATCTTCGCATGGTCCAGTCAGGACTTGCTGGGTGTTCCGAGGGAGTTGGCTGAGCACTCTCTGCATGTCAGGCCAGATGCTAGGCCTGTGAAGCAACCGACACGGCGTCTTGCCGAAGGAAGAAGGAAAGCAGTGGGTGACGAGTTAGCCAAGTTACTCGCATCCAATGCCATAGTAGAAGTGAAATACCCGGACTGGTTGGCTAACCCGGTCCTGGTAGAGAAGAAGAAGGATGAACCGGATGCTGCCACTGTCTGGCGCATGTGTGTCGACTACACACACCTGAACAAAGCATGTCCTAAAGATCCATTCCCGCTGCCTCGGATCGATCAGGTGATCGACTCCACGGCCGGGTGTGAACTACTCTCCTTTGTAGATGCGTACTCTGGTTTTCACCAGATACCGCTGAACCCTGATGATCAAATAAAGACTGCTTTTATCACCCCGTACGGGGCTTATTGCTATCGTGTCATGTGTTTCGGTTTGAGAAATGCTGGCGCAACTTATCAGCGCTGTATGCAAAAATGTTTGCATGACCAGATAGGTAAAAATGTGCAGGTGTATGTCGACGACATAGTTATTAAGACTAAAGAAAAACACACTCTGCTGGATGATCTCAAAGAGACATTCGCGAACCTAAGAAAATTCCGACTTAAACTTAATCCGGATAAGTGTACATTCGGTGTACCCGCAGGAAAGTTACTCGGTTTCCTCGTATCTAGCCGAGGTATCGAGGCAAACCCGACTAAGATCCGGGCGATAGAAAAAATGAAGTTGCCGAGATGCCTCCGAGATGTCCAGAAATTCACCGGATGTCTGGCGTCTCTAAGCCGTTTCTTAGGTCGGTTGGGAGAAAAGGCCTTGCCCTTATACCAACTGATGAAAAAATCGGACAGGTTTAGCTGGACTCCGCAAGCAGATGCGGCGTTTCATGAGTTGAAAGTAATGTTGGCAACTGCACCGATATTGGCTTCACCTTTACCGAGTGAGCCCATGCTGCTCTACATTGCGGCCACTAACCGAGTCGTTAGTGTCGTAGTAGTGGTGGAGCGAGAGGAAGAAGGAGCTACCGTGCAGAGGCCGGTATATTATTTGAGTGAGGTGCTCTCCACATCCAAACAAAACTACCCTCACTATCAAAAAATGACTTATGGCGTCTATATGGCAGCCAAAAAGCTAAAACATTACTTCCAGGAGCATCCCATAACGGTTGTAAGTGCGGCTCCGGTGTCGGAAATCATAGGCAACAAAGATGCCAGTGGCCGAGTCGCCAAATGGGCTATTGAGCTTGCGGCTTATGCACCGCAGTACGCGAGGAGAGATACCATTAAATCTCAAGCGGTGGCCGAGTTCCTTGTGGACTGGGCCGAGATGGAATATGAGCCGTCCCTGCCAGACTCCAACTACTGGAGAATGCATTTTGACGGGTCCAAAGTAAAGGATGGCCTGGGAGCTGGAGTAGTCCTTATCTCGCCAAAGCGAGATCAGTTAAAATACGTATTGCAAGTACACTTTGCAGCATCCAACAATGTCGCCGAGTATGAAGCGCTGATTCGTGGACTCAAAGTGGCCAAGGAAATTGGAATCCGCCGGATCATCTGCTATGGTGACTCGGACCTGGTGATTCAGCAAACATCAGGCAACTGGGATGCCCTAGATGCCAACATGGCGGCATACCGGTTCCATGTCCAGAAAATTTCGGGATTCTTTGATGGGTGCGAGTTCACGCACATTCGGCGGACAGATAATGAGAGTGCAGACATGTTGTCCAAGATTGGGTCATATCGGCAAGCCATTCCGCCCGGAGTGTCACTGGAGCATCTTCACAAGCCATCAATCAAGCCTTCACCCGAGTCAGACTCAATATTCATCCCGGGTAATCCAGAGCTCGGTGTCATTCCGATGGATGTAGATATCGGAAGCAAGTTGCAGGACTCGGGAACTGCTACGCAGGACCCGGGGACTTCCATGGAGATTGATTACATTCAGCAAGACTCGGCGGTTACGCTGGAGAATTGGAAAGCTGCTTGGCGGAACTCGGGGACTCCTTGGGAGGACTCGGGGACTCACCTGCATATGTCGGGTGTGGTGATGTCGGTTGATGCGATGGAAATCGACGAGCCGGTACTCGGCACTCGCCCGGTACCGGCATGGGCGCAGCCCATCATGACCTTTATGTTGGATGGCACTCTACCGAGTGATGAGGTCTCGGCCAGACAAATCCAAAGGCGATCCAAATCCTTCACAATCATCAATCAAGAGTTGTACAAGAGAAGTGTGACCACTGTGCTTCAGCGCTGTGTCGAGCCAGAAGAGGGAGAAAGAATCCTCCGAGATATCCACCAGGGGGAGTGCGGTCATCACGCCTCTTCCCGAGCTATAGTGGCTAAAGCATTCCGATATGGATTCTACTGGTCCAGTGCTTTGCAACAAGCAGAAGATGTTGTCCGGAAATGTGAAGGATGTCAGAGGTTTGCTCACAAGATTCATATGCCGGCATCAGCTCTTAAGACTATTCCTATCACTTGGCCATTTGCAGTGTGGTGTCTGGATATGGTGGGACCATTTAAACCAGCCCGAGGTAACATGACTCACATCCTGGTGATGGTGGACAAGTTCACCAAGTGGATCGAGGTGAAGCCAATCAGAAAGTGCGATGGCCGCACAGCCGTGTCATTCCTAAAGGATATTATCCTAAGGTATGGGCACCCGCATAGCATTATCACGGATAATGGCACCAATTTCGCCGAGGGAGCCTTTGCTCGGTTTTGTCAGGAAAAAAGAATCCGGCTAGACCTGGCCTCGGTTGCGCATCCGCAGTCCAATGGACAAGTGGAAAGATCAAATGCCTTAATCTTATCCGGCATCAAACCCCGGTTGATTGAGCCACTGTTGCGTGCTCCGGGTTGTTGGCTGGATGAGATTCCGGCAGTACTGTGGAGTCTGAGGACCACGCCGAATCGCTCCACTGGCTATACGCCATTCTTCCTGGTTTATGGAGCAGAGGCAGTTCTGCCAACCGACATAGAGCATGACTCGCCGAGAGTTGCTTTATATACCGAGTCAGAGGCAAAGGAGGCCCGAGAAAATGATGTTGATCTGCTCGAGGAAGCAAGAGAATTGGCATTGTCCAAATCGGCAATATATCAGCAAAATCTCCGACGCTATCATAGCCGGAAAGTAAATCCTCGCAAGTTTCGAGAAGGGGACCTGGTCCTTAGGCTGGTACAGCGCACTGCCGGAATGCACAAGTTATCACCTCCTTGGGAAGGGCCATTTATTGTGAGCAAAGCTTTGAACAACGATGCGTATTATCTTATTGATGCCCAGGCACAGGTGAAGAACCGAATGGACAGATCCGGAGAGGAAACCAAGCGACCTTGGAATGTAGCTCTTCTTCGCCCATTTTACTCTTAAGGACTCACTGTATGTATCTCAAAACTTTGAAATGAAATGTCGGCACTCCGAGATGAAACTCGGGGACTGCCTTGTTATGAATCTTATGTTGTATGCTTGTTTATATCTGTTTCCTTTATGTCGGATGGCTCTAGACCATGTTTCAAAGTTTTAAGTATTGTATGCTATGTTATTGTGAATTTGTGACCCGAATGCCAAGAAACCCATCGAGGTAGGCAAGGGCTGAGATTGCAAGAAGTAGTACACAAGAAAACAAACTCGGGGACTTGGCCCAAGTGCGATTCGGCACAAGTTGTTTTGTTTCTAACCTTTATGTCGGATGATTATGAGCTTTGACTCAAAGTTCATTAGTATTGTATGCCATATGTCGGTAATCTTGTGACTCGACTGTCAAGAAACCCAGAAGAGGTAGACAGGAGCAGAGGTTGCTAAATATGGTAAACAAGAAAACGAGCTCGGGGACTCGGTTCAGAATGATTCGGCATACTAAATGAATCGTGCTAAAAATGTGCAAAGTAAACGAACCAAGTACCAGGCGTAAAAAGCTAAAGGTTTATATTACATTTGCACCCGGCATTCCGGGGATTTGACGATTTGAGTTTTTTCTAAGTTAGGGCAGCAGGATTCTAGATACTTGGAGCAGAGGCAGCGGCATCGGTCTTGGCCGATTCCGAGGTCAAGGTCTCGGCGCTATCCTTGGTCGCAGCGGCCGAGGTGGTGCCTGTAGCTGTGTCGGGAGGAGTATCGGCTTGAATTTCTTCATCGACGAGCTCTTCGTTTTCTTCTTCATCCTCGCCGTCGGTCTCCAATTCTTTCGAGTGAGGAACCCGATCACCCGGGACAAAGCTATGCACTGGAGCGTACTGTATAAGCGAGTGAGCCAACTCTTGGCGGCGCTGGATGTGTTCCGGGTCAGAGAGCCACCTGGACCCGTCCCGCACTGTCTTCAGCATGTCGAGGTCAAGATCCTCGTACCAAGATAGCACATATGTTAGCGCTTCATCCGCTCCGACTCGGGCGGCGGATGATCGCCAATCATCGAGTCTTGCCTCGGAAGCCAACAGGCATGTGGCCAGTTCATCCACAACCAAAGGGGCCTCACACCCGGGCCAGAGAACGTTATAAGCTCGGATGCCAGCGGTGAGGAGGCTCATCCCAATGGACCTCATCGGCACCAAGCGCGCCTTCAATGCCACCAAGTGGGCGTCCATATCCCACTCGGATGAGATCGGGCCACCTAGGATTTTCTCGAACCGGTGCTCTGCAGCGCTCTTGTCCGCGGCGGCCTTGGTGTGGGGGGAACGCTCTGAGTAAGGAATGGCTAACGCCAGAATGAGTTATTTGAGAAGAAAAATAATAGATTGAATAAAGGCAGAAGGGGAAGGAGCTTACTGTCCATCTCGGAGTTAATTTTGGAGATATCCACCAGCCACTGCGCAATCTTGGCCTTCAGATCTCGGAGCTCGCTCGCAGCCGAGGTTACCTCGGATTTGGATTCTGCAAGAGAGTCCTTCAGCTTCCGAGTCTCCTCTTCTTGGAGTTGCTTCTCTGTGGCGGCGGTTTTCTCCGACTCGGCGGCCTGACCCCGAGTTTTCTCCAGCTCGGCCTTCAGCCGAGATATCTCCTCCTGCTCCTTCGTGAGCTCGGCCTGGAGTGCAAGCTCGCGCTCCTGATGTGCGGCTGTGCCGAGGTAGCTGATGTTAGAATGAGAATTGGTGCAAGTACAAGTTGAAAGGCGAAATATGGCTTACACTCGATTTCTGAGATCCGTTTCTCCAGCCCTTCCGCCTTGGACTCCGAAGCAGCTAGTTGCTGCAGCTTGGCCTGCTGCAGCTTGAACTTATCAGAGAGACTCTTGTGAGCCAACAGCAGCTTGCGGTGCACCTGTGTGCGCTTGGTCATGCAAGCCTGGAAAGAAGGAATGTTAAAATGGGTGATAAAGATTCAGGCCGAGTTACCCTCATTCGACCGAGTCAGCTTTACTCGGTCTAGTTCAGTCACTCGACCCGAATCTCGGGGACTAGGGATGGATGATATCTATATTAAAGAAATTAACCGAGTCATCTTTACTCGGCAGGACTTACCGCAGCTGCTTGGTCGGCCGCGAGAACGGCAGCTTTTACTGCGGCCATCTTTTGGGCCACCAGACTCGGCCCTGCCGGATGTTCTGAAACGATCTGGCCTGCTGGTGCCTTTGAGCTCACTTCGCTCAAATCGGCAGCGTTCCAATCCATGTGATAATGCTCGAGGGAGCCCAAGCTTTTTCCGCTAAGTGTCTGCAGTGGCGCAAACCCCCAGCTGGTGGCCTGGATGCTGCCGGATGTAGCTGCTCCGGTGCTTAGTGGCACAATCAGTTGCCGTTCCGGGTTCGCCGACACTGGTGTCGCCGGTGCCTTTTCTGCCGATGCCCCAGTGGCAGGAACTGGGGCCTTAGATGTCTGTGGCTGCGGCTGCGGCTGTGCCGGTGGCGGTGTTGGCTTGGCCGTGGACATTGATTTGGATTTTGAGGGCGAGGGCTGCGACTTGTGTTTTGACGGTGGCGGTGCTGCTGGAGTTTGTTGCTGCTTCTTCTTCTGGTGCTGCTGTGATGGAGGTGGCGGAGCTTGTGGCTGCTGAGGTTGCTGCTGTTGTTGTTGTTGTTGTTGTTGTTGTTGTTGTTGTTGTTGCGGTCGAGTCTGCTGCTCTGGCTGCTGTTGCTGACTCGGCTGTGCCGAGTCTTCCTGGATCTCGGGAGCCGAAGAACTGGCTCCGAGAAGTATCACTTGGTCGGGCGCTGCGGTTGCGGCCTCGACCGAGTCTTCAGTTCCGGCCCCGGATCCTGGAGCCGAATTGTCCGCAACCGGACTCATTCTCATTGGACTCAGAACCCGAGTATCGTCGGGCCGAGGTGGCGTCGGTGTCCTTGGTGGGATCCGGTCGGTAGACCCAGTACTGGGGGCCTTCGTCTTCAGAGGAGCCGCGCTGGAAAATCAAGACAGCAATATATGTTGTCAAAAGGGATAAGTACAGAAAGAGCAAGTTCAGTCAAATGCACGAAGTATATGTCGGCAAGAGGGGATCTTACCCCTTAGTGACAGGGCGCTGGCGCTTCGCCGCCACCTTAACTCGTTGTTTCTTGGGCGCGGGACCAGAGGTCCCGGAGGTTCCGGCATCGGCGGAGGCGGCTGTTCCTGCCGGGCGCTTCCGGGCTGCACCCTTGGGTCCCGTGGCGAGGGGTGCCACCTCGATCACCTCGTCCGAGTCAGCTGAGTTCGGAGACAGGGGATATGAGTATGAAATGGGGAGAGGATCATACACCTCTGAAACCCGACAAGCGTCGCCTTCATCTTCAGACCAATTTCGGATGGAGGAAGCGCGAGTCTTACCTGTGGCAGAAAGTAAGTTGGCGTCAGGAATCGGCATGTTGTCCTCGTCGTCCGGGTCTTCCGAGTCGGCCTCGACCCGGTCTCGACCCCAGTTGGCAGAGGGGTTTTCTCCGTCCTCCGTCCACTGACGATCGAATCTCTGGGAAAAGAAAGCAGGAAATGATTAATACCAAGTACAAAGTTGTACTAACATAAGAGTTTATGTCGATGAAAAATTTATGTCGGCGAAAGTGCTTACGTGTGGTGGAAGGTTGTTCCGGCTGTGGGGTTCTTTGCCCCATTCCCATGTCTCCGGCATCTTGGTCCGGGCTATGGCTTTGATGCGCCGCCGAATCTGGGCATTGTCCAGCTCGACGGTGCTGACTCGGGTCGGGTCCAGCGGGCCACTCATGTGGCAGATCTTGTGGACCCGGCGCTGGAGGGGCAGAACTCGGCGGCTGATGAAAGTTGCAAGTAGGTCATCTGCAGTTAATCCTTCATCTCGGAGCTGCTCGACGACTTGGTGGATGTGGTTGACCACCAAATTCTTATCCGCCGGATTGTACCCCCAGTTGAGCTGTGCGGTTGGGGGGCCGATGGAGAATTTCGGCAGGTTGATCATGTCAACCTCGGTGGTGTTCTTCACGTAGAAGAAGGAGCGCTGCCATTTCCGGCATGACTCCAGACCTTGGATCCGGGGGAAGATGGAGCCGCGCCGAGGTACGACGGTGGCGGCCCCGCACTGAGTCATTTCCTTGGGTGCGCCCGGATGATCAGGATTCGGAATGACTTGCTTCCGGAAATGGAAGTACTTGGACCACGCCTCGACGGTAGGCCAGAGTCCGAGATAACCCTCCATGAAGGAGGTAAAGGCAGAGAGTGTGGTGAAGGCGTTCGCCGGGAGTTGATGAGGTTGGAGACCGAACTTGTTGAGGAAGTTGCGGAGGAAGGCGCTGGAAGGCAGACCGAATCCTCGCTCGAAGTGTTCGAGGAAGACGACATACTCTCCATCTCTGAGATCCGGGGAGGTCTCTGGACCCGGAAGCCGACACTCTACCTCGGCCGGGATCCGGCGAGTCCGAATCAGCCATTCTATGTCGGCTCTGCCGACGTAGGAGCCTTCCCAGTTAGCCCGAGTTGATTCCGCTGCAACTCCCTCTTCTACCTCTACCACTTCGAGGCCGGGGTTGTTCGACATATCGGAGGAAGGTTGCAGAGATCTGTAAACAGGGTACCGGCCGGGTGATGAGAATCATTACAGTGAAAAAGAATGGAAAAGTAAAACAAGAAACAAAAAGGGAGGAACACGCATGCATCTAATCTAGATGCAAAGTGTGTTAAGATGCCGAAGGGCTAATGAACAAGAAGAAATGAAAGGGAAAGTGCTACGGCGGCTAATCCACCGGCGGTACAACCGTGTCTGGAACGCGAACTCACCGGCGGCGACGCACCGGCGCCGCCGCGGTGAAGAACTCGAGGAGGAACAGATGCTAATGCGCAAAAGAAAAAAGAGAGAGGAAGACGAGATCTTACCGCGGTGTCGTGGTGTACGACGGTGGTGCTGTCCGTCGGCGGCGGCGGCGGCGCTGCGCGTCGGGGGCGTTGGCGTCAGGTGGCTCGCCGGCGTGCGCGTTCCGTGCGTGCGGGCGGCGGCAGTGCTTGTGCTCTGTGCGCTGGAGCGAGGAGAGCGAGGAAGCGAAGCAAGAGGAGAATGAATGCGGAGGGGAAGACGATGCTTTCCCCCTGCTATTTATGGGCGGCGGAGGAGATCGTGGGTGCGGGATTTGCTGCGCGCGATCTCGTAACCGACGGGGGGTTATGGCCCCACGATCTCCGCCACGATTTCCTATGTGGCTTAACCGCCGCATGATCGGCCACACGGTGGGTCGCAGAGAGCTAACGGTTACCACGCCGCACACTTGATCGGGCAGGACCCGAGGAGACGCGGGCGGCGCGGTCAAAACTGCACTTAAGTGCTGTCGTATGCGCAGTTTCCGAAGCGACCGGCGTGACGCAAGTGGCGTGCATGCCAGTGGCACGTCCATCCGGGCGCAAGTGTCGAGGCGTTGGGCAGAGATGCTCTGCCACGTAGAGGAACCAGTGACTCGGAAGAATTGTGGGTTCTTCCGATGATTCGGAACAATTCGACACTAAGTCGAATATCACAAAGAAACGCAAAAGCTGCTTTCCGACATGTAAATTGTTTACCGACGTCTGTTATGTCGGTGATCACTTAAGAGTGTTGGTTTTTCGGGTAAACCTGCCGTGGTCCTACATCTGAGGCTGCAGGATCGCGCCAGCTTCGGGGACTAATGTCGGGGGGAAGCCCCCGAGTGGGGTCAATATGGTAAAATAAGGTTGACTCGGTGTTGACCGAGTTAATGGAAACCGACATACCATACAGGTTTTATCCGGGGTCAACCGGGTAAAGGTTAGCCGACATATCTCTATGTCGGATCATGATTATTAGATGTCGGAATATCCTTTATTGTTCTTATGTGCAGGAGAGGGTAAACCGAGTTACGGGCCTGGGGCATGCCTATGCCGGATGGGAGTCATCTCGGACGGTGGTCCAAGCTCCTTGAGACACGGAGCGAAACAAGGGCGGCGGTGTGCTGCAAGTGGACGGCGTGCCAAGCCTCGGCCACGCCTCTGACGCGTGCGGCGCGGCACAGTGGCGCTAGGCCTAGGCTTGGGCGTGCTGTCGGGTGCAGCGGCGACCGTGGAGACCAGTGCTGCCACGGTCTGGGTATGGCGCTGCGGCGTCCGTGCCGGCCGGAGACCAAGGGGTATGGCGCCAGTAGCAATGTTTTACACTGTAACCCTGGGTTTCCCTATATAAGGGGTACCAGGGGCTCCTCTTACGGGGACGATTCGCGGACGCTACGCAGAGACGCTGAGCAAATACTTAGCAGTTCCTGGGAGCTAGAGAAGAGCCAGAGAGCTATTCTCAGACTCGGTAGAGGCTTAGATCTAGCAGCTCTTTGCATACAGCTCAAGGAGCAAGCTTGTAACTAGTTGTAATCCACATATAAATCAAGCAGCAAGCAGGAGTAGGGGTGTTATCTCCTCACGAGAGCCCCGAACCTGGGTAAATCGTGTGTGTGTGTGTGTGAGTGTGTGTGTGTTCGTGTCTGTACGCCGTGCGTGCAAGCCCTCCCCGGTACCTCCAGCGTCCAATCGGCCCCACATCAAGCCTATATGGCATCTGCCGTGAAACCACCACGACATCATGGTTCTGGTTGGGACATGCCCTGAGCAGAGTTGCTTTCCCAACCTAAGATAGTTTCTGTGCTACCCAAGCACCCCCATATTTTTTGAAGTTTATTAGTTCCTTACTAGGTTGACAATGCTGAGATGAGTCCCCAGATATTTGATATTAAACTAGCATAATAAAACTGCTATTCATATCGTCATCCAGGTATATCATGTATTTTTCTCGAAGTTGATCACGGGGCCAAATATAAATTCTCAAAAAATACAGGGCAAACTTCGTAGGCCAATAGCAAATGGAACCGTCAGTGTACTAAGATCAAACACACCAAATGGAAGTTAAAACCGTCATGTTTCATGCACTAGCCAACTATCCCAAAAGTACGAACTGATGGAAAGACTAGTGCAATTCATATATACTATAACACCCTCTCTCACATGTCACGTCTGACTCGGGGAGGGAGAGGCCACATGTGCAATCAGAAGAAATCGATGGTGCGCAAGTCTCAGAGATATGGCGCAAGACAGGCTCATATTTGGACACCATGCCAGGACTCGAACTCGAAGACCTTCGGCTCTGATACCATGTCATGTATCCTGTACTATCCAAGTATCTCTAAAATCCGAACTGATGGAAAGACTAGTGCAATTCACATATACTGTAACAAAAACTACTGATGTGCCCATTCCTTTTGACTTAATATCGCTGTCAGTTCGCCAGCAACTAAATTGAAAAGCAATGGAGCGAGGAACTTTCTCCTGCAGGCCTTTGCTACTGTAGTATTTCCTACCTTGTTTATCATTCAGTAAAACACGGACCTGCCCCCTTTTAGCTTTGCTTATTACCAGCTGACCGATTTGAATTGAAGGAGCACTTCTTTAATTAGCTTTCTTGTATTTCTTCTTGCAGTCCAGTTTCAAAATGAAAACCTCCTCCTTCGTATAGAGAGCTTCATGCCCCATCGAACTAGCAATACTGAGTAGTCATTTAAATATTACGTTTTCCTGATTACTGCTATTACACCAGGCAGATTTGGTGTTCCTTTCACCTCCATGGGGAGGGCCATCATACAACCAGACTCCTATCTACACCCTCGATATGCTGAAGCCAAAAGATGGGTATACTGCTCCTTATTTTTATTTTATTTTTGGCAAGGCACTTACTGGATTATATCTGTATATAAACAATCTTTTATAATTTTGACAAGTGTTGCAACAACTGCATGGTTGGCATATGGGTTTTGTATGTAGGCACACATTATTTCAAGCAGCTCAGAAAATAGCTCCTAATATCATCATGTTCTTGCCACGGAATGTGGACATAATCCAAGTAGAGGAGCTATGCTGGCTGTCTTCTCCTCCCTTAGATTTTGAGGTATGACTGATGCTACGTTCTACCTGACCTCTGGTTGCATCCTTCGTGAAGATTGTACAGCTAAATCATCCTAGTAAGGTACCCTGACATTCAGGTTTGTTTTTGTTAGAGCGAAGAGAACTATGTGCAGCACAGATTCAAAGGAATTACTGCATATTTTGGAAATGCGGTACGGTGACCAAGTTCATCATCCAAGTTGAGATCAAGAAGAACACCGTGTGATGAAGTTGTTCACAAGCTATCTAAGTCCTTTCCCCATAATTACCTTGGTATAAATTAGTCTTGCAGGTGTGAAGTTTAGATAGTACTCCCTCCGTTCCACAATGTAAGTCTTATTAGCAAACTAATTTAGCTTGCTAAAAAGGCTTATATTATGGAACAGAGGTAGTACTTCAGTTCAGTATATATGGCCAGATTTTTCGTTGGTATAAATAGCTAGATGGGTACGTATGAACTGAAAATTTGCATCTTGTGCATCTAATTCATGTTTTCAGTACATCAGTACGATGTGTTCACTGTTCAGGGTAGGCACAGAACACGAAATAATTGCAGACGTTTCCACCGTACCGAAAGGAGTACTATTCAGCGTCGGGTTCAACATTGCGACTGCTACCCTACCGCGCGCAAGTTGCAGGGCTGCTGGGTGAGCAAAGGCATAAAAACACACCAAGTTGCAAATGCAGGCCCAACAAGTCAAGAACTCAAGGCGCCGTGTCTAGAATCTCGAATGGAGAAGACCGTCGTTCTGTACCCCGGCCTCGCAGTGAGCCACTTCGTCCCGATGATGGAGCTCGCAGGCACCCTCCTCGAGCGCGGCTACGCCGTCTCCGTCGCGCTCATCGGCCACGCCGCTGCCACACAACAGAAAGCCTTCGCCGCCACCGTTCGCCGGATGGCCTCGTCCATGCCGTCCGTCCGCATCCACACGCTCCTCTCGCCCCATTCCACCCTGCTCCTCGACGACGCACCTCCGCCGCCGCCATCATCGTTCCTCCTCTGGTACCTCCGCCTCGTGGGGAGCTACAACGGGCGCCTCCACGAGTTCCTCTGCTCCACCTCAGCGAGCGTCCACGCCGTCATCGTAGACTCGCTGTCGGTCGAGGCGCTAAGCGTCGCCAAGGAGCTGGGGATCCCCGCCTACACCATGTACACCTGCAACGCCACCGCCCTCCTTGCCTCCATCCAGCTCCCTTCCGTGCTCGGCGTCAAGGGGCTAGGGGACAGTTGCACCGTCGACTTCTTTGGCCTCCCGCCCATGCCGGCCTCACACCTTCTCAGCGAGCTGCTGCAGGATCCGGAGAGCGAGGCGTACAAGGCGACGATGACCGCGATGCACGGGATCCCGGAGGCCGACGGCATCCTCGTGAACACGTTCGAGTCGCTGGAGCCTCGCGCGGTTGCTGCTCTCAGTGACCCGCGGTGCCTCCCCGGCCGCGTCCTGCCCCCGGTGTACTGCGTCGGGCCTCTCATCGGTGGCGCCGGCGAGGCGACCTCAGCGAGGCACGAGTGCCTGGCGTGGCTCGACGCGCAACCGGACCGCAGCGTCGTGTTCCTCTGCTTCGGGAGCGTGGGGTGGGGAGCCCACTCGGAGGAGCAGCTCCGGGAGATCGCCGTCGGCCTAGAGGGCTCCGGCCACCGGTTTCTGTGGGTCGTGCGAGCCCCGGATGGCGGCGTCCCGGACCTCGGCGTGCTCCTGCCGGACGGGTTCCTGGAACGCATCGGCTGCCGCGGCCTCCTCGTCAAGCTGTGGGCGCCGCAGGTTGACGTGCTCCACCACAGGGCCACCGGAGCGTTCGTCACACACTGCGGGTGGAGCTCGGCGCTGGAGGGCATTGCGGCCGGCGTGCCGATGCTCTGCTGGCCGTTGTACGCGGAGCAGAGGATGAACAAGCTGCTCATGGTGGGGGAGATGGGGGTCGCCGCGGAGATGGTCGGGTGGCAGCAGGGGCTGGTTAGGGCCGCCGAGGTGGAGGGCAAGGTGAGGCTTGTCATGGAGTCCGAGGTGGGCAGGGAGCTCATGGTGCGGGCGGCGGCGCACAAGGACAGTGCTGCCGTGGCTTGGGAACACGGCGGCTCGGCCCGCGCGGCATTTGACAAGTTCTTGGCGGAGGTGGAGGGCCGACAGCCTCGGGCTTGCGCCGGGGAAGCTATAGATGGGCGTTTCGCTTGAGCTTTGGCAAGCAGTGCGAGTGCGACGTTCTTCCTACTAGGAGTAGTTTATTCTGCTCCTAGTCTCCAACTCGAAAATACCGCTTGCTTAGGGCATCTCCAACTGTTGTGGAGGCGGCGCAAACTGTAAGCACGCTGCAAGGAAAAAAACTTGAACAAAGGCCAAATTGAAGCTAGAATAGATTAATTTCTTCTCGTGCAAATTTGAACAATTTACAGTCACACAGAGCAAGCTAAGTACACAGGCAACAGGTCACGGAGCATTGAGGGTGTCAAGTGGGATCGCCTGTAGTTAATTTGAAATTTTCTAGCGTAAATTTTTCCTCAAAAATTGCACTAGGAATTTTCAAATGAACTAAAAGTGGGATTTAAGTGGGATCCCACTTGACACCTTACGGAGCAACAGTTCTGCGGCAACACCTAACATGCTACTCTTTCTACTTCTTCTATCCATTACCATTCTGGCAAGACCCCCTTTCATATCCAATACTTCTTTTTGTTCAATCTGCTCTAACTGATAATTCCCTGATCTTACTTCGTACCGTACGTACACAACCATGGCTTATGGGAAAACCTCTGGCCACAGTAACAATAGTGTTGCTCTACACCTCTGATCGAATAAGCAAGAACACCACAGGCCTCACAACGTTTTTCAATCTTCACACACTTGGTTGAACAGCGTTGGAATGGATCTGCAAGGTGGGGTTAAAATTATCAAATTCAAATAGATGGCATCAAAACCCTCTCTTTCCCCATTCGCAAAACAGAAAAGGAGAACCCCTCTCTTTCCCCGAAGAAAAAAAGAAGTTATGGAATAGGATCAACTCACTACGGGAACATTATGAATTTGCAGTGTCACCCATGGCCAGTTCTTTACCTGAAGGTGCCTTTCTTCACGATGGTTTACAGCTCTGTGCTTCAGCTCTCCACGGTTTGTCGTGAGCTCATCCAATATCTCAGCGTCATTTCTGCTGTCACAACTTCCTGAAATAGAGCCATCTTCCTCCTGCGTGAGGAACACAAGTTCCACATTAACAAAGGATTTTAGAGTGAAACATAATCTGGACCGACAAAAACATAAACTGGCAGAGCTGAACTTGTACCAGCATGTGCTCGTGCTGGACCCCTTCGAGTTCCTCGTACTCAGCTGCGTCCAGTTCCCGCAAATCACCGGGATCAAAGAACCTTGGGAGTATGTGCTGCCTGATGAGGATCATAAGGAAGAAAGGCAGCGGAAAGAGGATCCCCGCTACCGGTATCCATGTTGTGCCGAAGCATATCAAGAGGTACACAATCTGGAAGATCGTAAAGACAGCCATTGTTCTTGATGACACCGACTCCACAAAAGATGCATGGGGACCTTCCAACACCCTGCAAAGGTTACAAACATCGCAGGTTAGCTCAACCAGTTATATCTTCTGTTCACATGAGATGAACAGATGCAGAATGGACGTTACTTGTAGCGCCGGCTTGCTCCGATGAACAGAAGCTGTATCCTTTCCCAGAACTGGTTCCCAGGTAGGCTGTCAATGGCCATATAGGCGAAGTAACCCCAGAGGACCGAAGTGGGTATCATCTTGATAACTGGCATAGCTCCAACACAACAACCAACCAATAGCGATTGCAGCAGGTTGCTTAGCCTCTGTTCGTTCACACGAACGGGCAAATGGGCTTCAATATGTTTCCTGGGATCGAATTCTCCAGCCAATTTCCCTTCTTCGTCGCCTTCACGCAGCACCGCGTCCTTCAAGCTCTTCAAGTCCTTGTGAATGGAATCAGCCTGCGGGACATATTTTTTAGCGATATGAGGATTTACTTGATGATGTTACCAACAGAATTGTCAATGTTCAAATATTATCTAAAATAAACTAATATATGAAAACATTGCACGTATCATGCTTTGAAAAAAGAAGAATGCAGAAGCAACTACATTACGTCAACCTAGAAGTCATTCTGGCAACTGCTGCAATATCATTAGCTACAAAACTAATATGGATGTGGATAACCTATGAAGGGAAATTACATGGTACTCCCTCCGTTCCGAATTATAAGATGTTTAACTTTTTTTTCTGAATCGCATGTATATAGACGTGATTTAGTGTGTTTGTTCAATTATTTCAGTCCATATGTAGTCCACATTGAAATATATAAAACATGTTATAATTCGGTACAGAGTGAATAAGATACAAACTAGTTTAGTACAACAGAGACAAAAAAGACTCACATCCTGTTCGCTGTCCATTTGGATGAAAACTTCTTGCATCTTGCCATATATTTCCAACCTGCTCGCACGGTTCACCATGCCCTCTTTCACAGTTTGAAGCATCTTTTTGCGTAGCAACTATGTTGACAGAAAAAACGAGAAGACAGATGAGAAAAGCTAACTGTCGTGCCATAAGACACAGATCAGTCTGAATTTCACTAACCTGTCCCCTGAGGACAGCAAGGCTTTTTGTATGCATGGGGGACTGAGGAAGTACTCCATTTGATGGAGGAATGCCAATCAAACCACATAGTAGGACCTGCAGAGTTTGCATCATATGAGAAAAGGAAATGCAACTTGGTATATCATTTGAAGTTAAAAATGTTGTCAGAACTGAGAATGTATGGGGGGAGGGGTGTCTATGCAGCCCCCCTATTGCCCCTCCCCACTAATCCACATTCTTCTGTACTACGGGAAAAATAAATATGGATTGTCAAACCTTGTTCTGACGTATAGCTAATTATTGATGGTTCTCAATAAAAGCATGAAAAGACTTACCAAAGAAGAAAAGAAGAGTCAATGTGAATAAACACAATATCTGATAAAATGACTTGCACACCACGTACCATGAACCCAAGTACCAAAATGTCATAATGGTAAGCAGAACGCTTCTTCAAATTAAACTCCGTTTGTTGAGCCAGCTGTGAAGCTACACTATGATCAAAGAAATAAAGTCCTGCAACCATCAGAGCAGGCACAATGGCTGCAAAAATATATGCTGGAGGGACGGAAAACAAATCCTGTAAGTGAACACCACAAAGAACGTTCAGAATTATGCCATGCAATATAAAAGCTCTACTAATTTAAATTGGACTAGAAAGACCATAAATAATATTTCCACATCTGGAATCATAAGTCATTTGACCAAAATACCTTTGCCACGGTCCAATGTCCCAGTGAACTTGACTCCCAGGGAAGTGGACTGAAGAGCCTCCTAGGCACTCCTGAAGGGACATTGCTTGGTAGTGTGTATGAAAACGCTGTCCACACAATTACCATAAGTGGCACTCCATAATCGGCAATGAAGCTTCTAAGCCATCCTGCAATGGCAACTCAATACAATGGTATTAATTCAAGGGCTTAAGAAACATAACTTTAGAAACCTCCCATTTGGGACTAAGTTTTTTTTTGAGAGGTATACTGGGACTATAAGTGCTGCAAAGAAACAGCTCAACCGAAGCCCACTTAATATGGCCAGCCCTAATCCGACCTGACCCACCCCCAAATGAGCCCATGGTTGGCCGGAAATGCATATCTGAACATGGGGGCATCTATCATGTTTTTAAAAAACATATTTTCAAATGTTATAAAAATTCGAAAAAAATTACATACATACATACATATCCATGTTCTTTATGCATGCAAAAAGTTTCGCCAAAAATGACTATCTTTTGGTCTGCACAAAGTGACAAAAAAATGTCTTGTGAAAAGTTTTTTCAGTACCGAAATTTGGCTCTTTTGCGGAGGCAAAATAAAAAGTCACTTTTTCACAAAACTTTGTGCCGCACGAATATTTCGGAGAGATGTACACATAAATTTTTATCTCAGAAGTTTTCTACAAGTTAAATCGCGTTTAAAATGCATTTTTTTAAAACAGGGTAGATGCCCTCAGGTCGTCCACTCTCTTGGTTGGCCGGCCTAGTCTAAGCTCAAGACTGACCTGAACCAGGAGGTCCAATCCTATCACTTAGTGAATTGAAAGGATGTCGTTGATTTGAAGGTGTGTGGAGTTCAGTTTTATGCAGAAAAAAAGAAGATAAGGGAAACGATGGTAGAAAACGTCTGACCAACCTACGCCATACAGCCACGACCTTGCCCGCCTAGTCTTCAACGCGCTGTACAGCAAGCCAATTGAAAAGATGACACCAAGTAGGCCATTGACATATATCCACTGGAACTGGTATATCACTGAACTGCGGTCGACAATCTCAGCATCTTTTGGCATACTGAACTCACTCACAATTCCCTGCAACAGATATGGACACAGGGTCCATGTTAGCTAGCTAGGTATCTTCTGCACGGTACAGATAACTAGGATTTGCTAGACATGCATAGCGTACCTTGATAGCTTCTTGCAGGAACAGAACAGTGATGAGCATCCCAAAGAGTTCTCCTGCAACCCTTGTGAATCTGCTTATAACATTGGAAGCGTTGAACATCGCCAGAAGAAACAGCATGATAGCAGTCCAGATGCAGACCCTGTCAACAACAACCAAACAGTACAGAGCGTTTACGTTTGTTTATAGTATCAAAGCAAAGCTATCCCAGGACTGGGTGTAATCTACTAGTAATTTTTTAGTAAGCACCTACCATCCAGCCCAAGCCAAATATAGCTGCTCTCCCAGACCCGGCTGCTTCTTGGCAAAGTTGTAGAGATACGTATACATGATAATCGTAGGCTCTGCCACTCCGACGATCATCATCGGCTGCCCTCCGAGGAGGGAGTGTATTACGCCGCATATCGCCGTGGATGCCAACGTCTCAACTGTGCTGAGAATACCATCTGAAATCAATTGCTTTCTGGTTACAAATTACAGGAAATTCAAGCCTAGCTAAGCGCAGCACAGTAGTAATGATTAAGTAAGAGGGGAAGCATACTCACTTGTTTCGTTGCTCAGCTGCTCTCCGAAGGCGATAACAGGGAGCGCCGAGGCGAAGAATATGTACATGGTAGGTGCCAGTATCCTGACAATAGATACATTGGAAAGCACAACAAAGCGATGTGATTTACTCTGATTTACATGTACAAACTGACTGCAGATGACCTGGTTGGTTTCTTTTTAAAACAAAAACAAAAACTCACCGGAAGCCAGCTCGGAGGCCTGCAACCCAGTCGTCCTTGTACCAAGACGCTCTTCCTTTGACATCGTTGACGACTCCCTTGAAAGGTTTCCTCAGTAGATCCATCAATTACCTTGCACAGAGCTAGCCTTGAGAGAATCAGTAGTCGCCGCGAGAATTACCTGTGGAAGATTGTATATTCACTTTGATGCGGATTCCACGGACAACACACGAGACTTTATGACGTATATCTACACGACTCACGAAGAACAGCTCATCAGCTCAACTTACAAGTCACAAAACTGGTCAACTCAAGTGCCTACTCACTAGCTAGTACGCTAGCTTTGCCAAGAGCTTCTCGGCGATTAATTCGAACAACAAACGAACTCCAACACTAGCTACACCGGCCGGTCGAAATGACTGACCCGCGTAAAATTCCAAGAAAAAATCGGAAAACAATCCCACCGGTGGAGAGGAGAATCCATGACACAGCAGCCCATGTGACGAGAGCCATGCCATTGTTTCGCCGGAAAAGACTCGACGCGATCGAACCCTTGCCAGAAAAAAGAGTCAAAATGGAACGGGAACCACTCCGAAATCCCGCAGAGAAGAAGCGTCCGACGGCGGGCGAACCCCACGGAAGGGAAGAAGCCAAACCAAACGCAGACAGACATACGTACCGGTGAGAGCGCGGCGGCGGCAGTCGTGCGGCTCCGCTCGGCAATGCCGGGTCGCTTCTCCCTCGGCGCGGAGGACCCAGAGACGGCGGCGGCGGGTCTCTGGAACACGCGGTGCGGGTTTGGCGTCTCGAGATAGGCGGCTAGCTACTATATATGCGAGCGGAGCGGAGCGAAACAAGCGGGGGAGTGGGCAAGGAGCAGGAATGGGGACCACCGGGGTCAGGCTAGGGGAGAACCGGGTCCGTAAGAACAACTTCCTAAAGGAGACCTAAAATCCCTTTGGGGTGCCGCACACATAAATTGGTCATACGGGAGTCTCAAAGGCCTCGTCTAGTCCAAGTAATGTTCAACACCGTCAACCGGAGCTCCAACTCTGGGGTGGCTTGGCGGTGTCGGAAACTGTTTGAGCTTGCCCGTTGACAGATTTGGCCAGCTTGTCATCCTCAAACTAGTCCCGTCGATGGTTTACGGCGAAGCAGCCTTCTGAAGAGGCACTGTAGCCGATGCGGCGAAAACGTTTTGTCGGTATTAAACCGACACGTCGCCTCACCACCCACCCGTCGCTTCCCACGCGCGCCACCGTTTCCCGCCTTGGCTTCCGGTTTGCTTTCCGCCGAGCCGGCCGACTATAAAAGAACCTCGCCGTCTGACTGCTTCTCACTGTTCTCACTTCTCGCCGTAGAAAACACAACCACACCGCCGTCCCACCCACCAACATGACATGCCGCCTAGCAACCTCCTGGGCCACCCTCACCCAGGTCGTGCGCTGTCGTTTCCCGTTGGAGGGGCAAAATCCTCCGCCGGCTAACGACGACGAGGACTTCGAGTGGCCGGAGGAGGGTGAGGAGGATCTGGTGCCGGAGCAGGAGCAGTAGCCGGAGCCGCAATAACCGATCTGGCCGGAGCAGCACGCGGCGTACTACTCCTTCATCACTGCGCGAGGAGAGCAGGCGCCACCAGTTCCGGGACTTTTTCATGGCCGCGAACAACGCAGCGGAGGCACGCGCCATGGAGCTGTTGTGCAGGAGGACGAGTATGCCCGCTCCTTCACCGAAGCCCAATAGCAGGCGCACGACGAGCTGAACACGGCGAGGGCGGTCGCTCACAGCCGCCTGGTGGAAGACGCCTTCCGCCAGGCCGCTGAAGCGCATGACCTGGAGAGGCTTCGTCGGGAGGCCGCGGTGCAGAATGCGTGGGAGGATGCAGAGTTCACGGAGAGGGAGCTGCAGGCGGCAGAGGCGGAGAGGGAGCAAATGACGGAGCAGACCATCCGCACGGCGGAGAGCTTGGGCGCGCGTAGAGGCGCCAGCATGTGTGCGCAACCACCCAAGCGGCGGAGGTGCACGCCAGGGCGGAGAGGCGCTGGCATGCACATGCAGACGACCTCAACATGCCTGGCTCCCCCTCTTTCGTCGAGGGGGCGCGCGACGACGAGGCTGGACCTAGCATGCCGCCTCCGCCCGGCGCATGTAGACTAGTTGTAGTTTAAGTTTAGCTAGTTTTAGTTTGAATTTCAGTTGTAACTTCATCGAAATACAATAAAATCGCCTCTTTTGCAAATGTTGATCAATTGGGGTCCGGCCGTTTGTGGAGTGTCGGTATAGGAGGCAAAAACAAAAACGTCAGACAAGTGTCCGGCACCCCCAAAGGGGGCTCCGATTGGGGTGTGCTCTAAACTCGTTCTCTAGATTGATTCCGTAGATGCGGTGGCATTGATGATTCTGAGATTTTTTAAAAATACTTTTTTATAAAAAAAATCATAAATAATAGGCAGATTCAATTATAATGTGCGGATGTGTAGTACTGCGTACCTAAAGGTCCAATCAGCTAAGCCTGCTTATTGATGATGAAAGCGGGCCGATTTTGCTTATGATCTAAGAGCATCTCCACAGAGGTCTCTAAAGGATTCCAAAGGTCTGTTGGATGTCGGATACGAAAATCGGTTACAACGGCATCTCCAGAGCTTGGGATGTGGCGGAGGTGTACCGGTAGATGGTGCAAGCCGAGACGGAGAGGCGCTGGCTCGCATGTGAGGCCGGCCGCAGTGAGCCTTCCTCCCTCTCTTTTGTCGAACCGGACGTCGAACGGCGACGAGGCTTTCCCAAGCCAGCTCCTCCCGACATGTAGTTTAGACTAGTTGTAATTTAAAATTATGTTGTAATTTTGTTGAAATCCTTCAAAATGCAATGAAATCGTGTCTTATGCAATTTTTGATAAAAAAACTTGAGGGGTGTGGTTTGGGGGTGCCAGTATGGGAGGTACCAAAAAATGTGTCAGACAAGTGTTCTCAACCCCAAAGCGGACACAAATTGTAGGGTGCCAGACACAAATTGGACGCTCCCCGGACACAAAACGCACGTGCTTCTCTCCATTTGGGTGCCGAACATGCATCCGGTCCTTGACCATTTTTTCCTGGCAATGGCACCTAACCGCGCGACCCATTTGGTCCGCTTTGTAAATGATAGAAATTAATCTAACAAATAAATGGAAAATAGATTACAACTATTTGCAATTTAATTAAGCCATGCGGCATACAAGTTCAGGCAAAAAAACACACGAACCCACGCGCGTGGCCTGGCCTCGTTCATGCAAAACACATAAATGCAATGCGCAATGTTGGTGATCACGCATCTCGATCCATCGTCAACTTTTTCTTCTTCTGAAACCAAGCCCTCTATGTTGGGTCCATGATGATCAAGTCGGACGCATAATCCGGGCTTCCTCGGTGAGTTTCGCAAGCTCAACTTCATTGACTCTTGACCGGGCATTGGTTTAATCAATCTTAACATTTTTTCAATTCAAATTAGTTTTGACTGATTCGGGCTTCCTCGGTGAGTTTTGCAAGCTCAACTTCATTGCGGCGTTGAGATCAAGGGGCAGTATCGTGGGGACGATTGGCATAGAATCGCTGATTCCCGATGAGCTGTTCAGAGGCGAAGTGGAGAATCGAGACGTTGGCGGGGAAATCCTGGGTAGAAACATGTAGAGAGGCGATGAGAATGACCTGGGCGAGTCCAGAAGTCTTGGTGGACGGTTCGCCGATGAGCCAAAGCTGATGGTCGTGGTAGTGGCCATGGCTAGAGCGGCCGACCCTTAAACCACCCTGAGCACGAGGAGGGTTTTGATGCGTGGTTTGGTCGCGATTGCTTCGTTGCTGGCGAGGTGCTTCACTATGGCGGCCTTTTCGATGACCAAAACCCGAGCGAGATCGGCTTGAGCCTGGACCTTCTTCCCCCGGTTGCCCCGCTTCTTGATGTTCAAAAATCTCTATGCCAGGGTGAGCTCCTTCTTCGGCTTCAAGACGGGGGCGCCTTTGACGACGGCGGCGGGTGCGTCGGTCATGAAATTCTAGGGCAGCCACAACAAGAGCCTGCTCAATTGAGAGAGAAAAGGACGGAGTACGGATGCTGTGGCACTGACGACCGGACAGAAAAGGACACCATAGACGTCCGTAACATGTCCGGGACGCAAATCCAGATCAAAATTAGACCGGAACCGGGTCCGTGACCATGAGGCCTTTTTCTTGCCGTCATGCCAACACGCGGCCAGGCTCCCCACTCCACAGCTAGCCAAGCATACAAAGACCACGTACGTTCCTCTTTTTTGCAACGAGATATCTAGTATCTATCACTTTCTTGAAACAAGCACGCTGATCATTACACTGGAGCAACACGAATGAATGATCAAAACGCACGACGAACACCTAGGCAATAGCTGTACGCCACTTATATTATTTACAGAGGAGAAAAGACCTCCGTGCTGCCGCCACCCTTTGCTATCTTTTTTCGTTCTTTCGTGTGGTCGGTCCTGTGATGATTATGCGGACATTACGCCGGCGCGCAGCAGCTTCCGCGCGCTCCAGCCGCCCGCTGCCTTTTCCGAGTCCTCCTCCACCACACAGCATCGCCGTCGCCATCGGAGTGCCCCATCACCAACGAGATCTCGCTCGTATCCTCCGAAGCGTGAGAGAGCCAGAAAAAACCAAGAGCAGACAGCAGCAGTGAAATAAATTTCGTTGAAATTTCGTTCGAATTTCGTGAAATTTACGATTCTCGGAGTGGAGCGAGAAAAGCTAATATCGCCCGAAAATTTCGTCTAAATTTGAATTATTTCCAACACGTAATGATTCTAATAGGAAGAAGTCACTTATCCAACATGAACTTGGCTTTAGTCTATCGGTGCAGGGTATAATTAGTGTTGTGCAAGGTTGGAAGTTCGATTATTGTACCGTTCCATTTATTTTGCTAAATAATTTTAAGCGTCAGAATTTGAATCTGGCCGAAAAATTTGAAAATTTTCTTCGAAATTTCGTGAATTTCGCGAAATATACGAATCTCGATGAGGTACGAAAGAAAACCAGAAAACGAAATCTTGAACCCTGGACAGCAGCCGCATTGTCGCATGGCATGCACGAACGGCGGTTGGTAGTCGCGCAGGTTCAACCTGGGTTCGTGGACGGCGATGTTGTTTTCTGTACATGGCCTACCGTACGTGCTCCCTTTTTTTTCTGCTAATACGTATCTCATTTACAAAAATAGATCAAGTTACGACGCACGTAAATACCGATCTTACAGAACTAAAAAGATAGGAGAAACTATGTAACAAACCAACGCATATTGATCCCTCTCCTTCGACACCACCATAGCGGCCACCAACGAGAAAAGAGACAGATCACCTCTTCACCCGATCTCGACGCGGCTCCATCGCTGCAACAGCTTTTCGGACCTCCAACGTTGTCATAGGACAAACCATTGCCGTTAAAAGAATCAGACCGGGGCAGCACGACTCCGGACACGCCATCGAACTCCAGAACTGACACCCCCGTACGACTACGACGTCAAAGAAGGAAGACAGAACTGTCAGCCTCCAACCATAAACTCAACATAGCATACACCATCTTCCAGTGCGCAGACAACCGTCTGCGCGTACCCCTGGACGACACATATCCTCCCTACTCCACCATGACATCGGAAACAACGCCGCAAGACGGAGCAGAAGGAGAGACACACCTGATGGGGTCGCCACCACCGCCTCGCCGACACCATCCATGAACTCTAAGTCCGCCAATCTAAGAGAACGGCAAACACACGATGCCATCACTCCGAGATGACGCCACGAAGGACAGCGTCGATGTGGGAGTGAAGCTGAAGCAGATTTATTTATTCGGGTGCCACTCCCACCCAACGGAGGAGCTAGTAGGGGGTCGAGGAGGGTCGACCGACCCGGCTCAATTTTAGAGACAAAAAAAATTAGATATCTTATAGCCCGAATCGGTAAAGCTTTACGCATCAAAGTCAAACCCTACCAATCCCGCGAGTACGTCCGTCCGCCCAGTGCTTCCGCCGGCCGCCGCCAAGACCGCCCCCACCCCGCGTTCCCGGCTGGCCGCGCCCGCGCACGTGCTCGTGCGCACGCCACGCCTCCGCCTCGCCGTGCCCGCGCGCACGCCTCGCCCCCGCACAGCCGCACAGGTCGCCCCCCGCGCGTCTCGGCCGGCCGTGCCCTTGCACGCCCCGCCTCCGCTTCGCCACGCCTGCGCGCACGCCTCGCCCCCGCACAGGTCGTCCCTGCACAGCAGCCCCCAACCCTGCTTTCGAATTTCTATGGATTCCAACGAGGAGGCTGCTTGGTTAGAAGAAGAGGAGGCAGCTCAGTTTGATGTCTATTTGTCCACTAATTAGTAGTGTGGAATTAGCAGCGCGGTAGAGGGATCACAGTTCATTTTTGTTTTCAATGTTGTTGGCAAATGTCTCGAAAATCTTTGAACTAGCAAATGTCCTTGCCGACCTTGGAGTTGGGAGACCAATTGATGAATATGGTACCCTGAAATTAGAGATAAAAATACGGTAAATCTAATCAGAAGCGGCTTCTGAGTAGCGTAACGCGACGCGGCACAGCGAGCGTCGGATCGTAGACAAACGGTCAAATGGATCGCGGTCTTCTCTCTCGTCGCCTTTCCCCGCCATGGCTCCTGCTCCTCCCGCATGCGCCGACCGCCTTGACCTCCAGCGCCTCCGCGGAGCTCGCCCCCGACCTCCCGCGCCGCCGCGCCGCCCGCCCACGACCTCCAGCGCAGGCCGCACCCAACCTCCTACGCCACCGTGTGCTGCCCACCCCCGACCTCTACTGCCGCCGTGGTTCGCCCACTCCCGGCCACCTGCACCGCCGCGCTTCGCCTATTCCCCGACCTCCGGCGCCGCCGCCCTCGCCCTGGAGTTCCCCCACGCCGTCGCCCCAGAGTCCTATCACAGCCGTCCCCTACCTCCAAATCGACCTCGCCTCTGCCACGGATCCCCCCACCAGTGGGCATCCCCACCTCCCAAGCCGGCGGCTAGGGACCCGCTCCACTCAATGGCGTCCCGCGCCCCTCGCCAGCGGTCGCGCCCCGCTACCCCCGATGCCGGCCGCGCCGTGCTTCCTTGTCGTTCTGGCCTGTCACGGTCATGGCTCCCTACACTGCGCCCGAGTAATCAACTTCCCAGTTTCTAGCCACCAGCTCCCGCCGGCCCGGCCCCAGCTCCCTCCCGCCGCATGCGCGCCCCAACTCCCTTCCGCTTCCCCCTAGCTGACGAACTGGTGCACCCCAGCTCTCCCTACTGCTGTCGCGGGCACAACTGCCCCTTCAGCCTCCCATCACCGCCGAGCTAGTGTTAGCAGTAATCTTAGACTTGTTTAGTTTGTTAGCTAGCTACATGCGAGGTTGTTCGCTTCATGAGTATGTATTAGCTAGCCGGGTCGTGTGGTAGTGGCTGTTGTGTGTGCATGGCCTGATCATCGAGATTAATATCAATTTGTGTGTTGATTAAATGTTGAACTGGCATTGACCCATTCTGTAATTATTCTTCCCTATTAACCTATCTCAGTTCCAAACTTGATTAGTTTTGGTGTTTGCTATTTTTATGTATGGAGAGTAATAACTAATGAAGAACTTACCACCCTCCTTCATTAGTTAAGCCGCCATCCCTCTTGTCGTCGTTGTCCGATAAGCTCATCGAGATTTGTTGTCCGATCCATGCCGTATATATTATCCGATCATGTCGTGATCCGACTAACCACTCCGATGGATGCCGTTTGATGACTAAGCTCCTCGTCGGGGGTCTCGACGAAGAGCGTGACGTGTAGTGATTAAGTTACCCACCCTAGACTGATTAAGTTATCCTCCGAAGCGTGAGAGAGCCAGAAAAAACCAAGAGCAGGCATCAGCCGCATTGTCGCATGGCATGCACGAACGGCGGTTGGTAGTCGCGCAGGTTCAACCTGGGTTCGTGGACGGCGATGTTGTTTTCTGTACATGGCCTACCGTACGTGCTCCCTTTTTTTTCTGCTAATACGTATCTCATTTACAAAAATAGATCGACGCACGTAAATACCGATCTTACAGAATTGAAAAGATAGGAGAAGCTATATAACCGATCTTACAGAATTGAAAAGATAGGAGAAGCTATATAACAAACCAACGCATATTGATCTCTCTCCTTCGACACCACCGTAGCGGCCACCAACGAGAAGAGAGACAGATCACCTCTTCACCCGATCTCGACGCGGCTCCATCGCTGCAAACGGCTTTTCGGACCTCCAGCATTGTCATAGGACAAACCATTGCCGTTAAAAGAATTAGACTGGGGCAGCACGACTCCGGACACGTCATTGAACTCCAGAACTGACACCCACGTACGACTACGACGTCAAAGAAGGAAGACAGAACTGTCAGCCTCCAACCATAAACTCAACATAGCATACACCATCTTCCAGCTATCACCTGCGCAGACAACCGTCTGCGCGTACTCCTGGACGACACATATCCTCCCTACTCCACCATGACATCAGAAACAACGCCACAACAATGAAGACGGGGCAGAAGGAGAGACACACCTGATGGGGTCGCCACCACCGCCTCGCCGACACCATCCATGAACTCTAAGTCCGCCAATCTAAGAGAACGGTAAACACACGATGCCATCACTCCGAGATGACGCCACGAAGGACAGCGCCGATGTGGGAGTGAAGTTGAGGCAGATTTATTTATCCGGGCGCCACTCCCACCCATCGGCGGAGCTAGTAGGGGGTCGAGGAGGGTCGACCGACCCGGCTCAATTTTAGAGACAAAAAAATTAGATATCTTATAGCCCGAATCGGTAAAGCTTTATGCATCAAAGTCAAACCCTACCAATCTCGCGAGTACGTCTGTCCGCCCAGTGCTTCCGCCGGCCGCCGCCAAGCCCGCCCCCGCCCTGCGTTCCCGGCTGGCCGCGCCCGTGTGCACGCCACACCTCCGCCTCGCCGTGCCCGCGCGCACGCCCTGTCCCCGCACGGCCGCACAGGTCGCCCCTGCACAGCAGCCCCCCGCGCGTCTCGGCCGGCCGTGCCCTTGCACGCCCCGCCTCCGCTTCGCCACGCCCGCGCGCACGCCTCGCCCCCGCACAGGTCGTCCCTGCACAGCAGCCCCCAACCCTGCTTTCGAATTTCTATGGATTCCAACGAGGAGGCTGCTTGGTTAGAAGAGGAGGCAGCTCAGTTTGATGTCTATTTGTCTAGTAATTAGTAGTGTGGAATTAGCAGCGCGGAAAAGGGATCACAGTTCATTTTTGTTTTCAATGTTGTTGGCAAATGTCTCGGAAATCTTTGAACTAGCAAATGTCCTTGCCGACCTTGGAGTTGGGAGACCAATTGATGAATATGGTACCCTGAAATTAGAGATAAAAATAAGATGGGCATATTTATCGAGAGGCCGTACTCGTTTGATTGGACATAATTTTTCCAAAACAAAATTTGGTCTAGATTGGCAAGGGTTTCTAGATGCATGGTATACCAAATATTGAATCGGTTTGGACATTTTTTTTAATACACTTGCTTTTCTGTCAAAAAAATTTAGAGCTTATTTTTCCGACCCGGCTCAGTTTAAATCCTGACTCCGCCACTGCTCCCACCAATCTAACGGAGCACCAAGACATACAAAATCAAACTCTAACTACAGAGCGGAGAAACCAGATCCCTCCTCCTCCTGCTGCTGCTGGAGCAGCAGGCGGAGGGAATCTCTCCGATCGCCTCCTGATCACCTGGCGGCTAGGTCCGAAAACGTTTTGTGACCTCCGTACGTGCTCCTCTGGAAAGGGATCTTTCCTCAACGAATACATTTCGAAGATGTACAGTACAAAGCTTTTATATACAGGAATCGTACTTGTACGTGCTTCCGCGTTTTGAAGTTGACTTGTTTATCCGTAACAAGAGCGAGATCTAGATTGTCTCTTTTAAAGAACAAACCAGTACACAGTACAACTTCGTTTTTTAAATGAACTATACATGCCTGAAAAAAGATGAACGATTGAGTATTGAAACAATAAACAACGGCGCATGATCGAAGCAATGATGCCATTCTAAGATTCGCAGCCCATAACTGTAGACGTGAGCTAGTATGCCCGAGGCCACCTACCTCGTGGGTAAGTAGAAACTATACACACATCTTCTCCGATACGTATTGTTGGAAGGAATCGAGCACATTGTTAGCTCCACGTGTAACCTACATGTTGTCTCTCAGATTTTTTTTTACTTGAGTCGGCTCTCAATTTTGAATGCATGTCGCCTCAACAACAAAAAAAAAAAATACATGTATGTGAATCGGTGAAAAAGAAAGGCCGTTCCACCAAGTGAGGCGGTTGTTCCGTGGTAGGCATGTAGGCGGACGAGCTGAATTTTTGTCCATCATACCGCCTTGTCCATTGAGTTGAACATGTATTATTGAACTGGATTCACCGATTATTGCGTAATAAAGTGTTCTAGCGGACAACCCGCCAAGCCTGTTGGACCATTTGTCATTCTTTACTACTAGTTTTCGATCTATTCATTTCTTTGATACGATGGATTATGTTCTCTCCGTTGACTTTTATTATGCAAATTAGCAAAAAGTTCATGGCGTAGCGACCGACCAACCGATCACGATGAATCAACACACTTGAAAAACATTACAATCGGAAGACGACGCGGCAAGCCGCACATATGTTTCTAGTAAATAAAAGAGTACTCTACATAAAAAGGGAGCTAGAAGGACAAGTCACTGGGGCCCACAGCCCCAGGCGCGGCCCGTGTGTGTGTGTGGGGGGGGTGGGGGGTTGTACCCGTCTGCGCCCCCCGAGGCTCGCCTCCCGACGCCCTTCGGACTATATATTTGTCGCGATGAAAAAACCCTAACCTCCGGAGGGTTTTTCCAGAAACACAACAGAGCTCCGCCGCCATTCGAAACCCTAGTTTGGGGTTCAGAAGTTCTTGTTCCGGCACCCTGCCGGGACGGGGATTCACCTCCGGAGCCATCTTCATCGAGGAGTGCTCGAGTAGACAAGGTAGCATACTTCACGTTGTTGCTGCCGCCAACCGGAGATGAGTGCGCCGCTTCCCTTCTCTCCGACGGGAGATAAGAGCTCGGTTTGAGGGAAATGGTGGTTTGGGTTTGGGCGGTGAGCGTGTAAATAGGGGAGGAGTTTCGTCGGGAGGTGACCGAATTTTTCCCGCCCCTTTTTTGCTGCAGCGCGCGAGCTCCACCATCTCCGTGGTCGCACGACCTTCTGCAAGCGGGGAGTGGATTTTGCATCGCTAGAGCTGAGAACGAGTCAGGCTCCACGAGAACGGCCGATTCGACCGTGTCTGCCAGACCTGGCCGAGAGCTGATTTGATGAACGTGCTCTGGCCCAACCGCTCATCTGGTCAACCAAACAACCTGACTTTGCAGCTGGCGAGTCTGGTTTGATGGCCGGGCTACCAAACGGGTCCTAGAAATCGAGGTCACGGATTGTTGTCTTTTTTTTGGAGTACCATTTAATATCTATTAAGAAAACGATTCCTCGTAGTAGTATAATTGTACAAATTAGAGTGACCAGTAACCACAAGTCCACAACAGTCATCAGATAAGTTTCGCTTGGTCGCTCGAAAAAAAATACTCCCTCCGTCTCGAAACAGATGCCATTTTTTGTCTAAATTTAAATATATTTAGACACTATAAGTTTTTCAATTGGCCCACGATCAACTAGTGCTCCAGCCTCCATGAGAAACAAAACTACACGCATCACATGCATTTTCCTATGGTGCCAAGGATGTCAAGAAAACATATAAAATTGCCACGAGTCAATGTTGCGTGCTCCCATCCACCAAAAGCATAGAATGTCAGGTTTTGTTTCGTGCTCCGTTAGCTTCTGCCGAAAGTCCACCGAATTAGTTGCACGAATCCCATCGCCCTCAGATAGTCAAATTTCCAAAATTATCAAAGTCGCGTCGACAAATGGCGCCGTGCCAGCGCTCAGGTGGCCTCCCGGGCGCGCGCATCTAGCCGACGGAAGCAGGGATACGCGCGGCGCTTCGTGACGGCGGATGGGACGAACGGCTCGAATGCGTACGGATTCGCCTGGAGAAATTATTGCATCCTGAAGATTTTGAAATGTGTGAGAGAATCCAAACTTCGCAAGGTCGTACGTCTACATTTGGTTCTTCCACGCATGAAAACTTTTTTACTCCCCATTGATTGGAATATCTGGTTGGCCCCGTTTGATTTGCAGGGCGAAGCAATAGAGAAGCAAAGGAAAGGCCAAAGGCATGTGCTTTCCGTGCTTTTACCCCATACCAAGAGAAAATGACAAAAAACTACCACAATTGGGGCGACGGTGACACAGAACTACCGACTTTGCATAACTTGTCTGAAAACTACCGATATTGGGGCTGGTCGTTGACACATAGCATTGATTCAGTAGTTTAGTCGGCTTAAACCGTTTTCTGCCAGTTTTGTCCCACTTATCAGGTCTACTTGGCATTATGTTGACTGGTCAAATAGTCAACCTGATGTGGGTCCCCCATGTCAGCTCAACAAATAATAAAACTAATCCAAACAGCTGCCGATACCGCCGGGCTGGGGCGGCTAGTGCTCAGCAAGAGCCGGTGCCCGCGGACAACGTCGTACATGTTCGTGTCCCGGGGCAGGAGCCGCGCGGCGGCGGGAACGGTGGACGAGGAGCCGTCGTCACCCAAGCCTCCATCGTCTGGCACCGGAGCAGGCAGAAGCACAAGGCGTCGCCCAAGATGCTTTGGACGGGGGCGACGCCACGCCGCGCGCCCGAGATGCTTTGGACGGGGGCGTCGCCGCGCCGCGCGCCCGAGAAGCTCTGGACGGGGGCGACGTCGCGCCGCGCGCCCGAGATGCTCTAGATGGGGCGACGCGCCCAAGGTGCTCTGGAAGGGGACGACGCGTGCCGCCCGTGCTCCGCGACGGGGACGACGCCGCGCTGCGCGCCGGAGGTGCTCCGCCACGGGGACAACGCCGCGCCGTGCGCCGGAGGTGCTCCGCGACGGGGACGACGCGCGCCGCTCGGAGGTGCTCCGCGACGGGGACCACGCGCCCGGAGGTTCTGCGCACGCATGCCGCCCTGAGGTGCTCCATGACGGGGGACGGCGGCACGCCGGATGTCATCCGCGACGGGGGCGGCGCTGGAGGTGGGGGTGGGCGGCAGACGGCGAACTGGAGATTGGGGGAGGCGGCGGACAACGAGCTTGGACGGAGGACGGCGAGCTGGAGGTAGGGGGAGGAGGCGCCATCGAGCTGGAGGTGGGGTAGGAGGTGGACGGTGAGCTGGATGTGCAGGGAGGGGGAGGCGTACGGCTCGACGACGGTGGGAGGAGGCGGCCGACGAACAGATGGAGGTGTGGGGAGGGCGGTGAGAAGAAAATAGAAAGAAAATAAATAAAAATAAAAATAAGTATTTGACCAGTCAACATAGTGCCACGTAGACCTGATAAGTGGGACCGAACTGTTAGAAAACGGTTTGAGCCGACTAAACTATTGAATCAGTGCTATGTGTCAACGATCAACCCCTATATCTGTAGTTTTCAGACAAATTATGCAAAGTCGGTAGTTCTCTGTCACCGTCGTCGCAATTGTGGTAGTTTTTTGTCATTTTCTCCCATACCAACGATTATTTTAGTATGTATTTTTCATCGTTTATTCTGCATGAATGTTCTACCTTTGTCTGTACATGTAAGTTACAAGGGCATCACCAACCCCCCCCCCCCCCCCACACACACACCCACCCACCCACCCCCCCCCCCCCCCACACACACGCACCACTTAGGCCAGTAGCCCGGATACGGCCCGCACTTACCCCCTATACTTAACTGCGAGTGTAATCCACATCATATGTGGAAAATAATCGGAATAAAATGAATTACAAAACCATAATCATAAATATACGCACAATCCATTTCTACGATCATATCTACCGATTATACCCCTGATCAACGAAGAGAGTCTGTTTAGGGGAGGCTCGGTGATGATCAGTTGGTGGATCAGACGTGCTGATAAAATGTTCCATAGTCATTCCTGACGAGTCTGTTTCAAAAAAAAAAGTGAAGCAAGAGCGTAACCGAAATAATCGTACATGCGGGCAACCACAAATACAGTTATTGAATCGGCACACGATAAACAGGGAGGAATTTGGGAGGCTTGTTTTGACTCCCGAACTCACATGCTCCTGTCCAAATAAAAAAAATCGAAAAAATAGTAGAACATTTCAAGAAAAAATTGAATTTGTTTGGTGATGAACATATATTTTTCTAAATACGTACCAAATTTCGTGATGAAATCACTTTTTTTTTTGCTTTGTGCAAAAAAATTTCAGTTATCTGAAAAGATATTTTTAAAATCTCATTTTGCCCGCTAGTTTTTTTTCACAGAGCAGCAAAAATATGTTTTCATCACAAAATTTGACACATATGTAGAAAACTTATATATGTTCATCATCAAAAAAATTCAGAATTTTTGAAAATACAATTTTTTCTACTTTTTATTTGTGCAGGAGCATGTGAAGTCGGGAGCCAAAATGAATTCTCTAAGGAACTTTCTTTATTTTTTTCTTCAGTCCGTTTACAATGATTCCTCCTTATATACAGCCACAACCCACAAGGGGTACCACCCAACAAAGGATGGGGTCGCACCATCCAGGTTTGTTGTGGTTTCCCAACAAAAGTCAAGAAAACAATACTGCACAAGATGGTGTTTCTGTCTCCAACACCTAGCAACACTTCACATGAATTAATCTCATTACAGCTTCTAACGAAAATAGTACGTTCTTACCTTTTTTTATAAAGAGAATATATTAATATCGAGAGATAGCAATTACACCCAGCCTCTGCACCAACAAGATGTCAAAAATACATTTAGGATGCACATAGCTAAGAAAAAAAATAAAAAGAGAGAAAATTAAAAACAAAGACCCCGTCGGAGTGATGGAACACTCGCAACATCAACACTCTAACCACCACCAACGTACAACACCCGGTCCGCAAAAACGTTCTCCAAAATAATGCCTTCAGCAAGACCATTGCCAGGTACAACCAATGAAGACCAGATCTTGGGCTTTCACCCTGAAGAAAGACCGTGATTCCAAAACAATGTCTTCAGCAAGGCCATTGCCATGTACAACCAATGAAGGCCAGACCTTGAGCTTTCGCCCTGAACATCACGGCTCGGTACTTAGTACCACCAGAAAGTCCGCCAGTGTTGTCGCCCCCTCTTGTCAAGGCCGCTGCTGCAAGTCCCCAACACCCGACACACAGAAAACCTGTGCCTAGAGTCTTCATCGCAACCAAACCTCCTCTCCGCCGGCACAAGCCTCCGATCGCAGGCACCATGACTTTCTTCACTACTGTCAATATCATGGAATCTATTAGACATATCGCATGACCATGACAAGACAGCGAAGCTTCACGCCTCTCCCCCATGAAGCATCTCTGGCCATAGATGAGGGCGCGCACGACCGGATCAATTCCGACCTAGATATCCAATTACGCCATGCGCCAAACCGGAGATCACCGATGGGAAGACCGGAACACGTCGGCAACCAGATCATGGAGGACCACATGTAGCGGATCGACGATTTGGTGCTCGAAGACCAGCAGGGCCACACCAGCAGATCTAAGTGGGATCCCAAGATCCACCACCCCAGATCTCACAGAGGCCGGTCGTCTACCTCCGAAGAGGAGGTCGCCACCGCCATGCCCGGAGCCGCCGCCCCGGCGCCCAAGTGTTGCGAGCAAAGTTGCAGACCAACGTCACCACGCGCAGGTACCAGGGAGCAGGACGTGCGAGATCGCCGCCTTGCCGCCCCTGAGCCTGCCGCTGCCGCTCCTCTGGCCGCAGTCACCACGCACCACCGCCACCGATGGAAGAGAAGCAGTCGCCGCCGCCTCCATGCCTGGCCGCGACCATCTGAAGCCCCGCCGCCGCCACGTCGCGCGTGCCTTTTACCCGGTGGCGGCGGAGGGAGGGGAGGAGGCAAGAGGAAGGGGCTCGGCCGCCGGGTAGGGGGAACCCCGGTGCGGCGCAGCGCCGCCATACGGGGGTTAGGGTTTCTCCGTGCACCAGTGCTCTATGTGCGGATCAGCACACTTTGTTTCTTAAAAGACGGGGGTTAGGGTTTCCCCGGTACGTTCTTACCTACTCCATTTGTTTCTTAAAAGACGGTGTATAAATTTTGGTCAAAATCAAACAATGTAAAAAATTGACTAAGATTATAGAAAAACTATTAACACCTACAATGTCAAATCAATATCATTAAATGCATAAGGAAATGTATCTTCATATCATATCTGCATTGCTTCATAATTTTCAATTCATTTTTGACAACGCTAGTGAAAGTAATATTGATTGACATTTCAGAAAAAAATATACGCCTTCTTTTGATTAACGGAGGTAGTACCTAGTGTATCCCTGTTGTCTTCAATTGGTCGTTATTCGTGGCTTCCTGCACTCTTACTTTTTTTTGAACAAACTGCACTTACTCAATGTTAGCAAAACTGCAGGAACACCACAAGTAATATCATAGGAATAGAGAAAATAACTTCCTTGTAAAACTCGCTTGCAACCAGTGTATATATGCAAGTTCTTATGCAATTGGTCCTCCTCATGGAGGACATAGCCCAATTTTATTCGAAAAGTCACAATGGTAGCTCGGGATATTTAAAAAATTAAAATCTGCATTTTTATGTGTCAAATAATTCGAAAAAAAATCATAGGTGTAGGTAATATCGAGATTTACATGTGCAAATTTTCAATGCAAATTTCAAATTATTTCAGGCTCCACAAAAATAAAAATAAAATCTGGCAAAATTTCAAATGTTTGAATATGTACACTATACAGAGATCCAGATCTGGACATTTGTCCCTTTTTCCAGGTCAAACTATAGGCCGATTTAAAAGTTTTTCATCTTGATTTTGAATTTTTCAAAAACCGCACTCAATTTTATTCCCTTTATACGTTGTGTCAGATGTATGCTAATTCAAGATCCCTGAAAAGTAGTGTCAACTCTACCTTTCTCTACACCTGCCGCATGCATACATTTTCAGTTCATCAAAGCAGTCGGACAGTCAAACATTCCAACATAATTTGTTACAGACTCAGAAAAAACATTCTGTAAGAAAAAGTGAACTCCCTCAACGAAACATGATCTAAAAAAGCACCGGTTTTATAATGTAGAGTTTGAGAGTTTTATTTTTCTTCTAGAAACCTGGTCAAAGTGCAGTTTCATTTTACGGAAGACAAAACTAATACACCTTAGAAAAAGAAAAGAGGGGAGTATATAGATATGATTTTTTTGTAGGAAACAAGGACGGAACGTGAGGTATGCAAACCAGAAGTCCATTATCACTTTTCCAAATCCATCGACCAATATTTACAATGTACCAGGTCTTATGCTAGATTGAGAGGCCGGAGTAAGTATTTTGTTGGACTTTCTTGTTCTGAGAGGCATATGTTGAATTTTGTTTTAAGCTTTAGAAATTTTGAGATTATTTTTAGCAAATTATTTATAAAACTTCCAGATAAAATCTGGTATTCTCGCACTCCGCCGTCTCCAGCAGTGTGATTTCCGCAGCTAGGGTTCCGGGTAAGGGGATCGGTAGAGGAGAGCAACTGGAGAAGGAAGAAAAGAGACGAGGAAATCAATTCATTTCATTCTTCAGCACACGACCGTTATATCGACAGTCCACACACACAGGCCTCGGCCCAACTCCAGCACGGCATCCGGCCCACGGCCGAGCTAAGCGATACCAGGCAGCCACAGCTAACTGAACTGAACACAGCGACTACTGTATCTCGACCGGCACATTGCCTTCCATTTCCAGGACCGGTCCATCAGCGATGCAGCTCAGCTGAAGTTGCACATTAAATCTTTGGGAACTACAATTCGAGTTTTTTGCTCATACTGAACATCCAGCAGCGGCACAGAGCTTTTATTTCCTCGTGTCGTGGTTACAGGTGTCTCTTATTATGTCTACAGCACGGAATCATTCAACGTTTTCCGTGGATCGAACCATTCAGGCAATCAGGGTGGCGTTCTCTTGAAAGGCTCCTCTGCAGTGCGGCTTGGCGCTGACGACGATGAAGTCCTGCGGCGTTTTCCAGGCGTAGGTGAACGTCACCGGCGACCCCGGGGTGATGGGCCGGCCGTTGGCTAAGAGGCAGAGCTGGCTACCCACCCTGCGGATCTTGCTCCCGTCCACCGGCGCGACGCTGGGCAGGCCGAAGCAGCGCACCTTGACGCCGGCCTGCGGGCACGAGCACCTGTTGTCGACGGTCACCTTGTACTCCGACTGGCCCTCGACCAGCTTCCCCGTCTTGGCCAGAGAGATGTGGATGTCCGACAGCTTACAAGTCTTCGCATCACCTGAGATATACACGGCCATCAAACAAAGTTATCGTATGTAGCTGAAACACATAAAAATGTTACTCGAATGGTTACGATTCCCGGTTCTCAGGAATCCGATAATCTCTTTGATCTCCAAAGCCACAAATAAGCAATATAGAGACTTCTATGATATGTAGGATACGTATTTAATCAGATTGTTGTGTTGCTCTACACATCCATGATTATATATAGGCGAATGTTGTTAAAGGTGATAGTTGATCATACCTCTGTGGAGATGGCAGATAAGGGCGCCGACGAAGAGAAAGATGGTAGCCTTCGACATGGAGGCCATTTCTATCGATCTGAAATGTAAAATGTATGTCAGCTGTATGCAACTATACATGCATAGCTATAGGGCACTATATATAGCATTAATGAGTAATAAAGACCAAATATTGAATTTGCACCATCGATGCAGATATGGATCGTAATGCTTCCCAAGATAGGAAGCTTCCGACGGAAGTGCGGATCTTTTCATATCCATACGCTGGTGAATTACTATATGGAAAAGGTGAGGATTTTCTCAAATCCTTGATCGCCCTGTTTGTAGGATTATATTACAGGAGACCTGAGCAACTCTAGCAGATACCCTACTGTGAAGAAACTGATATACTCACTACAGCAGTTATTGTAAAAAGCCTCCTACCCGGAAATTCAAATGGGCTCCCAAGCTCATATGCTCCTCGCTGAGTAGAAAAAAAAACAGTAAGACATTTCAAAAGATTCTGCGCAAAGCTTCTTCACGAAATGGTACTTGTGGTGCTCTGTGCGACAAATACAAATCAGTGACCAACATGAAATTTTAGAAAAAAAAATTAGAGCAATGATATTTTTTTATGGAGCACCACAAATGTCATTTCATCACGAAACACTTAGATATGTTTGTTGCCCTGTTTCTATAAGAATTTCTAAAATGTTAACTATTCTTTTTGAATTCTGGCCAACTTACACATCCATGAATAGCCTCCCCAAGCCCCAGCCGTTACATCCCGCACCACCTCCGCGACTAGGTCGCCCTTTGGGCGGGCAAGCTGAATGGACATGACTGTGATAGACGCACCTCCCCGAGCTATCGAGCGGTGCATTCGACCAGGCCGAAGGTGAGGCGGGCATCGATGCTTGAGGAGGAGGTCACGGACGATGAGTATGTCCAAGATGCGGGATAGCTGTCAGGGCCAGGAGGAGGCTGGGGCACGCCGCGAGGCTTTGGGCAGTTGGCTGTGTTGGCCGATGACATGTAGCGACGCTTGGAGCGGAATGTGAGAGCCAAGGGAGCGATCACACTAGAAAGGACAATATACTGTGAACAAGTTTTACAATATGGATTTTAATTCAATGTCTTAGCTTTTCACATGAGACCACATAGGGGAGAGAAGAAAATACTACTTTTCTCCTTATGGCCTGGCCATAGGCTTAGGACCAGGTCTTAGTAGTTTTTTCTTAAAACCCACTCTCACAATGTATAAGACCAGGTCATAGTGTTATAGGCTTTCTCTTAAGACCAAGATTTTCATACATTGGAGATGCCCAGCGGTTGGAAACTTACAGCCGGTGAAACAGTTACCCTACTTTACTTCATGTCTACACCATAGTCTATAGGTGACATGGACATGTGCAACAGATGTTGGCTGACTGAACCTATGAACATGCCCTAATAGTGTTGAGTGAGCTGTCTGTAATACATGTCACATAGGATTTGCAGTGAGTTGGAGAAAATAGTAATTCCGTAAACGGCCGAATCCCTGGAATTCAACGACACCTCCTCTCGCCGTTGTATCGTATGGTGTCGGTAATTGGCGGTTTAGTAACAAATCTGGTGCTCACCATGTCTTCTTCCAGACGTAGTTTCTAGAATCCAGGATGGCTCCCCTCTCATTCTCGTGGATGAACGGTGGCTCCTCGTCCTCCTGGTCTTCCAGTGATCCGCGCTAGTGCTTGTCTCCCCGATGAAATTTATCATTGCTCAATTTCTCCCTTTGACCCTAGATGAAGTAGGCTGGTGATTCTCATTTTATAGATGATGAATTTCTATTGTAAGATGAGAAATGAGTCCATGAGAAGATTGATTTCTGGATGAGAATCGGCCAAGGCTATTTGCACAAATCAAAAGATTCAATTGTGGAGAGGGAGAGAGGATGATGCAACAAAGGAGGAAGAACAACAGTGTTGACGCCGAGACACCATGACGGGCTGCAGGGAGCTCCAGGTGCTAGAGGGACTGCGCGGTGTGCCGGACGAACACCCCATTCTCATCAGTGGCTGGTGGGTAACATCATGCTGACTTTTCTGGAAACCGGCACCTTCGACTACCTGCACACGAATTCATTCCCGGCATGGGCTTCAGCTAGCGAGCAGCCGGAGGTGGATAAGATTTTTTTTTTTCAGTTAATCAATTAGCTAATTTTGGGTTGCTATATAGATAACAAGAAAAAACAGTCCATTGTAGAAGATGTTTTTGCTGCCGTAAAATAGAAAGCCAATTCCAAGAGCAAAAGTCATCACATTCCAAAGACCGAAGCCTTAGCATATGGGAGATATGTTGCAACTGTGGCACAAAATCTGGGTGCAACATGAATTAGTTTTTCTTTCTTCAAGACCTCCTGGTTCGATGATTTATTTGTTTATGATGAACAAATGTTGTTGATTGCAGTTTGAAGTCGTAGACAATATGTTTCTTGCTGGTCATACACACATGCATGTTCAGAATATCTAGATGAGAGCTTGGTTGTGGTCATCATTTTTAGGGTGTGTTTGTTTGGGCTGGCTGTGGCTGGCTGTGTAGGAAAAGTTGTTCTGAGTTTAGTGTTTGGCAACTAACTGGCTGTGGAATTGTCTTAAACAGCCTAGAGTCATGGAAACGTGTATTGTTTCTGATTTACGTGTAATAAATAACATTTGGATCACTGAAATTTGGATAAAATGATTGCCATAATACAGGAGCAAATGATTCTAGCAATACTGTGATGAAACTAGAGTGTAGGATTTTCAAATTTGCTGACAACGTTCATGCAGCAGAAAGAGAAGAAACAATAATAACAGTATTATCCAGGGGATGTTGTTGTTTTCCTCACATGACATATCATACCTTGGCAGCTTCAGAGAGGAACATATCTACCAGGTAATTACATTCTCCATTTTTATTTCCAGATTCGGATTACTGGATCATGAAACGATGAAGATAATCCAAAGTTTGTCCTCCTTTCTCGAATCAGTTGGAATTGGTGAATGAAAAACAAACTCAAGGTGGCCATGGAGTATAAGGAGGGCGGAGAGCTCAGGGGCACAGGCGGCGCCACCGTAGGTTGGAAAGATGGTGGTCGGGACGCATGGCGTTTGCACATGAATTTTGACTTTCACAGGGAGTGTGACTCGGATAGGTCGCCTATAGTACTATGGCTTTATGTTCTAAATCATACTACATACATGGGAGTAGATGCAATCATACTATGGCTTTACCGTCAAAGCTGAAGCAGAAGAATCTTCTTCATGTGCATACCACACAAGACGCATCATTATTCGAGAGGTACATCATAATTCAGATCGAGTATTGTAAAAATAACAATCGATTAACAGAAATGTACTATGACGTTTCAAAATCCCATGTACGTACGTACCAGTTGAGTTTCTGCTGGGATCTTCTATGTAGAATTAAGTAATTAACTGTTTCCCCCAAACCAGCCACGATATGGACATGAACTTGCATTGTGAGCCGTCCTCCATTGCCTAGGCATCACCATCGTGACTATGACTGATCTGAAATAAAAATTTGCATGTTCACATGTTATAACATAACCTACATGTGTGATTTATCACAGAACTTCAGGCCATCTATGTAGAGAGAGCACGGATTCATAAGCGAGAAAATAAATGTTTTGCCTTGGTCCCCAACAACAAAAGAATTCTTCCTCGTATTTACTCGGAAATTAAAGAAACAAGAATGATCAGTCTTTTGATCAGAGTGGAGGACCAAGCCACGCAAAAAGAAAAACCATACTTACCTGGCTGTTGATTTGGCTGGACATAAAAGTTCAAATAGAGTGCTGTTAGTCGTCAACAAAAAACAGAGTAGGGAAACATCAGTTATTATACTCTTTTATTACTAGTCACGGTAACAAATTTCAAATCATACTTGCAGGGCAACACTGGGATTGAGAGACATTCAAACAAACCATTGCATTCCAAATTTCTGAGTGAATAAAACTGGGTGTATGCTCTACACCATAGTACAACTGAAGCTACACGAATGTTCTTCCTGTGCATATCGCACAAGACACAGCATTATTCGATCCGAGGTACATCAGACCTAGTATTGTAAAAACAACAATCGATAAATTACCACAAAGAGAAATCATCCAGGGTCGTTGTGGTACCATCCAATTAATTCCTCAGGTTGGATGGATCACTTGCTGTTCCTGGCCAGCTTAGTCCACTCGGTGTGGAAAGAACCTGGGCGGTCGATGCGTTCATAGGTGTGTGCCCCAAACAGGTCCCTCTGTGCTTGGATGAGATTGGCTGGCAATCGGTTGCACCTGTAGGTATCGAAATACGAAAGGCTTGAAGACATCCCTGGGGTGCTAATCCCAGCCTCCACTGCACGTGCCACGACCCACCGCCACGCACCCTGCCGCTGCACCATCTCCCTCGCAAACTCCCTGTCGACGATCAGATTGGCCAGCTCAGGGTTCCTGTCGTAAGCCTTCTTAATCCTGTCAAGAAACCTTGCCCGGATGATGCATCCGCCCTTCCAAATCCTGGAGAGATCCGCGAGGTTAAGATTCCACCCCTTCTCCACACTCTTGGCTCTCAGCAGATTCATCCCCTGTGCGTAGCTGCAGACCTTGGATGCGTAAAGCGCCTGCCTCACATTGTCCACGAGCACCTTCTTGTCGATATTGATCTTCTGCAGAAGCCCAGCCGGCATCCCCTCCTCCTCGAGCACGCTGGCAGCCGCAACTCGCTCATCCTTGAGCCCCGACAGGTACCTCCCGTCCAGCGACGCTGCAATGGTGGGCGCAGCGACTGCAAGCTCCGCCGCTTGCTGCACCGTCCACTTGCCAGTCCCCTTCATCCCGGTCTTGTCGAGGATCTTGTCAACCAGCGCCCCACCGCTGCCGCCCTCAGCATCATCGAGCACCGTGAAAATGTCCGCAGTGATCTCAACCAAGAAGCTCTCGAGCTCTCCCTTGTTCCACTCTGCAAACACATCGGCGATCTCCGAGTTTGAGAGGCCACCAACACGGTGGAGCACGTCGTAGGCTTCGGCGATGAGCTGCATATCGCCGTACTCGATCCCGTTGTGGACCATCTTGACGAAGTTGCCGGCGCCGCCGGGGCCGACGAAGGTGACGCAGGGCCCATCGTCGGTCTGGGCGGCGGCCTTCTGGAGGATGTCCTTGATGTTGTCGTAGGCCTGGAGGTGGCCGCCGGGCATGAGCGAGGGCCCGTTGCGCGCGCCCTCCTCGCCGCCGGAGACGCCCATCCCGAGGTAGAGCAGGCCGCGGTCGGCGGCGGCGTCGATGCGGCGCTCGGTGTTCTGGTACCACTCGTTGCCGCCGTCGACGATGGCGTCGCCGGCGTCGAGGTAGGGCGAGAGGGCGTCGATGGTGGCGTCGACGGCGCGGCCGGCCTGGACGAGGAGGACCACGGTGCGGGGCCGCGCGAGGGAGAGCACGAAGTCGCGCGGGTCGCGGTGGCCGAGGACCGGGAGGCCGCCCTCGGCGGCGGCGCGGTGGAGCGTGGAGTCGACCTTGGCGGCGGTGCGGTTGTAGACGGAGATCGGGAAGCCCTTCTCGGCGATGTTGAGGGCGAGGTTCTGGCCCATGACGGCGAGGCCGGCGAGGCCGATGCGCGGCTGCAGGGCCTGCGCCGCCGCGGAAGCGGGGGGAGCCGGCGCCGGGGAAGTCATGGCTGGCCTGGAGGGGGAAGGAAGGGGATGCTAGTGAGTCGTCGGTGTTGATTTGAGGGTGTTGCGGGACGGCGAGGTGGCGGAGAAGCGGAGAGATAGGGGGCGGAGATGGTAGGGGTTTGGGGGATAGAAATATGGTTCGGGCGGACTCGTCGAGGTGGCCAAGGGTTGGGGTTGCCCCCGTATTGGACCGGTTAACAGCCCAGGTCCAGCCGGCTCCTTGTGGCCCGTCGAACCGTCCAAGGGCCAGCTGCCTTTTGGTCTCATGGGAGTGGAGTGCCCTCCAACGCCAACAAGGCAACTCTTCTCTTTGCTCGTTTGCCGCCGATTACTCTATGCACTTAATTGAGTTATTAAAATACACCAACGGTTCTTAGCTTCTTGTCTAGTCAAAGGGTCATTTCGGTAAAACTTAGAGCTAGCTCTTGGCCACCTCATTTCGTCTGAAATGAAATGAAAGGATAATGATGCCATCGTTTTATTTGTTTAAATTGACATTCAAAACTGAAAATTCATGTTTGGCTGCCACAAGAATTTATGAAATGGAATGGTATTGCAGAGTTAGGGAAATGTATTGACTTAACAGACCATACTCATTCAGTAGAATTCCAGTTGAAATGACACATTCGGATCCATAAATTCAAAACATGTTGGGTATGGAATCATGATTTTGATTCCACAATTCCGCCACGAAATGATGGTTGATAAACGAGGTCTTAGTGATTTTTTTGTTTAGGGGTTGTTGTGTGATTTGAATGCCCTGCGTCATAGGGATAGCAATAATATCCATGGATATGAGTATGCACGGATATCCGCCCCATTGGGCACGCGTTGGTCATTGATACATCCAAAACGTATTTATAATTTTTCATTATTCCATGCTAGTTTATTATCATTGTCACATATTTATATCATGATTTTATATCATTTTGCAACATTTTAGGAAACTAGCCTATTAACCCAGTGCCAAGTGCAACTTGTTGTTTTTTGCTATATTTTATTTCACAAAAACTCTTAAAGAAAATTCGTCCGAACAATCTAGAAGACCTAACTTTCCGAGAAGAACATGAGAAGTCAAAGGAGGCAGCCAGGGGAGCCACGAGAGGCCCACGCAGCCAGCCGCCGCGCCCTAGGGCTGGGGTGCGGGACCAACCCACGTGGCCGCCTCCTTCGCCCCTCACGCTGCCTCTTCGGCTATATATTGTCCCCGACACAAAAATATCAGGGACGGACCCTAATTTTCCACTTGCAAATATCGAGTCGCCACCGTTGTGGAAACCAATCTGGAGCCTGTTCCGCCACTTTACCGAAGGGGGAATCATTGCTGGAGGCATCTACACCACCAGTGTCATCTCCATGATGATGCGTGAGTATCCTTGGACTACGGATTCATAGCAGTAACTAGATGGTTATCTCACCTCCATGTTCTTCAATACAAAGTCTTGTGAGCTGCCTAACATGATCGAGATCCATATGATATAATTATTATTAGCTCTTGTGTTTGCTGAGATATGATGAATTGTGATGTTATGATCAGATTGTGTGTGTTATCTATATTATGAGATTCGTTTATTTACGTTCTTGCATGCTCTCCGATTCGTATGATTACTCTAGCCAAGTAGTTGTTCGAATCTCCAAGAGGGAGTATATGTTCAATGGTAGGTTCATTCCTCCTTCATCCCTGGGCTCGAGTTGACAGAGATGACTAAGGGTAAGGATGTGTTGTTGCTACTAAGGGTAAAACAGTGGTATTTATTTCTACTTATGATAATAAATGTTGCTTACATCATGTACAATGCTTAAGGAAATGCTATGTTGTTTTCAGCTTAATTCTAAGAGTGGCAAGCATAGAAGAGCACTCGAAGTGGAGTATTAGTTATAGATGCGGTGCCGGTGTGTGGTCTATATATGTTTGACGTGATGCCTGCATGAATATTTGCCTTGTTCATTCTCTCATTATCATATGATCATAATTTTGTTAATTGTCTAACTATAATTTGTTACCCAACAATATCTTATTATTTATGGAGAGATACTACTAGTGAAACTATGGTCCCCAGTCCATTCTGTTGCATTGATTACAAACTCGTTCTTTGTTGTCCCGTTTTGGTACTATTTGTGTTTTTGCTCTACTTTCCACACTATACGTTTAAACCATTGTTTTTAGCCAGGAAGATTGACAACCTTTTTGTAATGTTGGGGGCAAGGTGTTTTGTGTGTTGTGTGCAGGTCCTACACCAATCTCTGTTGCGTATTATATTCCTACTGGTTCGATAAACCTTGGTTCTTATCTGAAAGAAAATTTCTCCTATGCTACATCAAACATTCCTCTTGAGGTTTCCCAACGGTTGAATTGTCTATATCAACTCAGCCCATCAGGCATGGACTAATATTTTTCTTCATGGATATCCATTGGATACCCGTTTGATTGGTAGGACCCACATGTCAGTTGCTTAGAGACTACTTAAACAATCCTAATACCACTTCTCCAAAATTCAAGGGCCCATAAATCACCTAACTATGTTATGTGAGAATGAGACAACTGAATTTTGTGTTGATTGGGTTCTTATTTTTCAAAGTTTCCGTAGCCAGTTATACATTTTTTACGGCAACTGATGTTGTTTTTGTGTCTTCCCATTACTCCCTAGATATCCATGGATAGCTGGTATTAATCGGATATTGATACAGATGGTGTTTTCTGCCCACGAATAGCTCAACGGGTGGGCAAATGTATGGGAATATGGGTATGGGCATGGATTTAGCGGAGCTCTACCCGTCCAAACCCGCCCCATTGACTCCCTAAGCATCATGAGTCATGAGCATATTCATATGATTATCTCTAGGGCATATTTGATGATTCATATCATTGATGATGTTCAAATCCAATTACATAACTTATTAATACACTTATGAAATATCATCATCATGTGATTGTCCCTAGGGCATATTCCAACAAACAGGTGTATTGATTTGATCAATTGTGTATTACTTGGATTCAGTCAGCGTTATCTCCCATCTATTTATGAGGCGGTACCCGTACAAGAAAAGGACCGCATATGCGTTTACAATGTTTCAATCGATCACAACGCTTATTCAGGTATGTTGGAAATCATCCCCAAAGGAAACCATGTGATGATGATATTTTCCAATCCATTCATAAGTTATTTATATTATCCTTGAACATCATCAATGTATGATTGAATATGTGATTCATTTGTGAGACTATATATTGTATGATGGATGCTCTTATTGTCCCTAGTTGATAAGGCTATGGGGACACATATCCTTGGATAGTATACAACTTTTGACTGAATACTATGTTTCACAAGTCATGGGCATGGGGATGCAATCAGATAGTATTGACTTTGGTGAAGGAGTGCTCATGAAGTCAAGCCGACCCACTTTGAGACACAACAATCTATTTCCATTTTTAGTCTCAGATACAATGTATATGCCATGCATTTAGACATGAGGTCCTCACACTACAACCGAAATGACCTTTAGTGACAAAGTACTTTTGTCACTTATTAGCCCATTTTTGTCACTGATTAGTTGTGGATGACAAAAATGGTGCGTCATTAGGTTTGTCATTGATTGACCGTCATAGATTCATGGGGATGACGAGATGAAATTTTTTGTCAATGATCATGTTTAATCCGTGACAGCCTGATTTGTCATCGTTTGTATGCAAATTTGTCACTAATTGGTTGAATTTGAGTGTACGACTGGTCAACATTAGCTGACGTGGCTTCTTACATGTGGGTCCAGCTGTGGTGACGTGGATGCTGATGAGTGGGTCCAGATGCTGTGACGTCAGATGATGTCATGTGGGCTAGATCCATGCTGACACGTTGGACCCACTTAATCCAGACAGGTGGGACACATATTTTCTGGCTAGTGGGACCCACTTATTCGTGACATGTGGGACCAATTTTTTCTGGTATGTGGGACCCACAAATGCTGACGTGTGGGACCATTTCGTTTTTCGAGAAGTGGGACCCACATTTTAGGATTGTGGGACCATACGTTGCTGTTTGGTGGGCCCAGAATGTGGTGACGGTGTCACATTTTCCGTCATTGTTGGAACGGAAAATTATTTTGTAAAAATGTAATTTTCTGGCAATTTTGAGCACAGAAATACAACTTATTTAGGGTACATCAAACTCTTCACCCTAATTGGGTGTTTACAAACGTAAATTTTGGGCGAGTCAGAAGAAACCAGTGTGGCATGGTTGACCAAGATGGGATTTCCCCTCTGCTCGGAGAGATATCTTTGTGCCCTTTCGAGTGGACAGATTTGGAAGGCATGGCCATGTAAAAGGATTGCGCTTCATTCCATTTAATAGTAAGGAGAGTGTTTTATAAGCCTAAAAAGGCTGTACCAAATAGGTACGTACAAACAAAATCCGTGAACATCCTAGGTCTGTGGCAGGAGGACGTGAATGCCTATGGCTCCAACACATACCCGGAGCATGGCTTTAGCTTTGATGTGGCTTAGGTGTCGTTGCAGATGGGTCTTGCACGTCAAAGGTGCATTCGTTTCGTTGATCGTACATGTTAATTTATGATGCTATTTGCTATCTTTTGATGTTTTATTTTATATTTTTACATGCTCTCTAATCTATATATTTACTTTGCCAAGTTTATGTTTAGATCTCCAACAAAGAGTGTTATTCATGATAGTGGGTTCAACATTGTTTTGTCTTATGATGAGTGACCTAATACATAATAGACTTTCAATATATTGTTGCCATTAAGGATAAAATAAATGTTTATTTATAACATTTTTATGATGGTTTACTGTTTACATTATGTCACCATGTTTAATGCAATACTCTGTTTTAATTAATACTAAGAGATGCAAGCATAGAAACGGTTTCAAAGTGGACTATTAGATATAGGGGAAATGACTCGCTACTCACGGGGGTACGTGAGCACCCTCCCATTAAACGACACGCTCCCATTGGACTAACCTATTGACAATGGAATCCCATTATTATAGCACATAAATAGCGATGAAACAGATTCGGAAAAAAAAAATGTTTTCTTAACCAAAGTCAACTCAAGGTCAACTCTAAGGCTAAAAAGTCAACTCAAAAAGTCAAACACCTAAAAATATGACAAAAAATATTTATTTTTTAAAATTTCGAAACCAGTTTTGTACACCAGAAATCCATGTTCTACTAGAAAAGTAAGCTCAAATAGGTTTATACGGAGTGAATCGATGAATTGGCCATGGGTGCTCACGTACCCCCCTGAATACTAAATCCACACTCTTAGATATAGATGCATTGTCAGTTGTAAGCTCTATATACCTTGAACGTAATTCCTATATGAATATTGTCATGAACAATCTTTATCATATAATTGCATAATGACAATCTTCTAATTACGTAGCTGTAATTTTTTTACCCAAGAATGTTCTATTTTTATGGATAAATACAACTAGTGAAACTATGCCACCAGTCCATGTTTTAGTAATGTTAAAAGTTCCAATTCAATTGGTTTTATTATTGCTTTCTCATTTTCGTTATTTACTTTTATCAATATTTTACACAACATACGTTTAGTATCTCTTGTAACTAGCAAACATGAAGCTCGTAAGTTGGGATGCAAGTTAATTTATGTTTTGTGTGCAGATATTGTGAACTTGATTTGCATTATTGTCTGCTATTGGTTCCATAATCTTGGTTCTACATCAAGAGAAACACTTACTGCCGTGTTGTATCATTCCCTTCCACTTCGAGGATTTACCCAACATTATCGTCATGTTAATTTATCTACGATCAAAACCATCAAATAACCATGTATGATGGCTACTCTCATTGCACACGATTTTCATATAATAATCATGTGCGATGGAAACTCTATCGCACATGATTTACAAACCGTGTGCGCGCGATTTATCACACCAGCATCCACATGTGCGATTGACTAGTTAATATGTACCAGCGATCATATGCTAATGTATGAAAATATATGGTAATCCATTTTTCTAGCCAGATAATCAGACCTTATATTAAATTTATTTAGAAAAAGTTAAGTATTAACTACATATAGGTGAGTGCGGTATTTTCTATGAGATGACACAAGTGCTTGTTAGTGATTTAATCGTGTTATGCTTACTACCATCTTTGTTTCTTGTGTGCTTATAGTGTATAAGTATTAATGCTTGCTCATGTTTTATGTACACTTTTAGTTTAGAATATTCATGGTTCAACTTTGTATACCCACCAGTTTTGTCGAAAATTAATGTATTTATTTGTACACGTGTAGGTATCTATCACATATTTGTTCATTATATATTCCTCATATATGCATGTGGATTATATATGCACGTGGGAGAGAGTGGTGAGCTCGGATATGCGCTTGGCGCTGTAGTTCGGTCCTAAAAATTAGAATTTGGTCGACCAACAACATCGATATTGTGGCTATGATGACACTATGCGGAACAGAAATAAGGTTTCCCATTCTTCTCCTCCACCTCGTATGTGGTAATTTTGCTTGTGGCATTGAGAAGGACGGGAAATTATGTGATCACTGCTCCTTTATAGTGATGCATCTCGTTTTGTTGATGAGATTCAGATCGATTCAAGAGTTCAATGGCAATGACTTCGAGTCTTGGCTTTGTTCCTTAAGAAGATTACCCTGGTGTCTGGCCAAGCAATATTTTAGTTTTTCTCCTTTCTCAGTTTCAGAAGAAAAAAAGGTCGAATCACTGTGTCCAATAGTTTGAAAAAAACGACGGCTTTAATGATACCATGGTTTCCAAAAGTGCAATATTTGTTAGAGCCAAACATCTCAAAGTATGTTAAATTGAGTTTCATAATAATTGTCGTGGTTTTAGTTCGAAGTATGGAACGGGGGAGTAGTATTTTTCTAAATCATACTGTAGTATTGAGAGAAAACTTTAAAATATTTTGCTACCAAACGTGCCCCTATTGTTTTGTAATGACTAACCGAGTAACCGTAACTAAATTTTGCAGGTGCCCTTGGTAAAGCATGTGCTACATCAATATGTTAATTTTTAAAATTTCAGGATGCTTCAAAACAAGCAGACATTCTGAGCAGAGAAAATCCTTTATGTCTTGTCTCCTGAGTCCTGAGCAACAAATGAATTCTTCCTCCTCGTAATTAATTCCTCAGAAATTAAAGAAACAAGAATGGTCAGTCTTTGATCAGAGAGCGGAGGACCCAGCCACCCAAAAAGAGATTAAAAAGGAGCCATATACAAATTTACTACGTACGTACAGTACAATACATCAACGCTAATAGATCATCAGTCACAAGTTGTTGAAGGTGTGTGTTCCCCGGTTGTATCCGTAGTAGGAGAGGTACCACCTGACGAACTTCTTGAGCCCCATCTCCAGGCTCGTCGTGGGCTTGTACTCCAGCTGCTCCCGCGCCAGGCTGATGTTGGCGTGCGTGAACGGCACGTCGCCGTTGCCGGGCATCTCCACCACGTTCTTCTTCGCCTTCACCCGGAGGTACCTCTCCAGGATGGACACCAGCGTCGGCACCGTCACCGGCGCCGTGTTCCCCAGGTTGAAGATCCTGTACGGCGCCGGCCCACGCTTCCTCCCGCCCGTCCCCGTGCTCCGCCCCGCCGTGTCCAGCGACGCCAGGCACCCGCGCACGATGTCGTCGATGTATGTGAAGTCCCGGGCGAGGTCCACGTGGTCCTTGCCACGGTACACGGTGATGGGCTTCCCCTGGAGGATGTTGCGGGTGAACGAGAAGTAGGCCATGTCGGGGCGCCCCCATGGCCCGTACACCGTGAAGAAGCGGAGGCCGGTGACGGAGAGGCCGTAGATGTGGTTGTAGGTGTGCGTGATCTCCTCGCCGGCCTTCTTCGTGGCGGCGTAGAGCGACGCCGGCCGGTCCGTGCGGTGCGCCTCCGAGAAGGGCACGGCTTCGTTGAGGCCGTACACGGAGGAGGAGGACGCCCACACGACGGCCGGCTGAGGGTCGGCGTCCTTGCAGGCCTCCAGGAGGGACACGAGGCCGGCGATGTTGGAGTGCACGTACGACGCCGGGTTCTCCATGGCGTACCGCACCCCGGCCTGCGCGGCCAGGTGGAGGACGTGGGTGAAAGGGACCACGTCGAAGAGCTTGGTCAGGAGGCGGCCGTCGTTGATGTCGCCCTCCACCACGAACACGCCGTGCGACGCAAGCAGCGCGCGCCGGGCCTTCTTCAGCGACGGGTCGTAGTACTTGTTGAAGTTGTCAATGCCGACGACGCCGTCGCCGCGCTTCCGTAGGGCGAGCGAGCAGTGCGTGCCCACGAACCCGGCGGCGCCGGTCACCAGCACGGACAGACCGGCGCCCTCCGCTGAGCCTGGCGGCCGCCGGGGCGACGCGGACGCGCGGATCTGGCGCTCCCAGTGCAGCCCGCCCCATGACGCGGCGAAGTAACGCGAGGAGGTGTCGACGAAGGAATGGAAGCTGAGGTATGTGGCGGTCATGGCCACGAGGAAGAGCGCCCACAGGAACATGGTGCCCGTGGACGCGAAGCACCGGTGCAGCTGCCGGCTCATCGCCCCCGCACGCTCGATCTTCACCTTCCCCGGCGTCGACGGCAGCATGTCCTCCTCATCAGCCACCACCCGCATCCTCTGCTCATGCAAGCAAATTAACAAAAAGAAAGAGGAGACCAACGGCCGGCCGGCCGGCGCGCGGCCACGTACTCCTCAATCAATCGATCGATCGACGTACTTGATCGATCAGCTGCTCGTCGCATAAGATCAAATCTTTGCCCCCGCTGAGACCGATCTCGTTGCGCGAGCGCTGTCGCCGATCATTCTCGTCGTTCCAAGAAATTTCCGGCGCCTGCTAAGGAGGGCGTGGGTTATAAATAGGAGTGTGTTTTTGTGTTTCGAGGCTCTCCTCGGCGATGTTGGTGGACACGCCTGTAATTCAGCCTGGTTTATTTTTAGCTTTCTTGCATGGTAGAGAAGAGAACATGTACAGGTCTCTTGTTAATTTGCTGTGCTGATTGTCGAAGAAACCTTTTGAGCTGCAGCTTTGTGAACCGAGGGAAGGAGAGAGGATATAGAACTCGGCTTTGATGAAAGAGCAGGCTTGGGCCGTGGACCTAGAGGGCCTCCAAAGAGGCCTAATGCAGGCCATAGAAAAATCAACACCTCCGGTTGTTTGAGAATGGTGCAAGATCTATTAAAAAAAAATGGAGCAAGACGTTTCAGAAAAAAAAAGGGAAAAGCTTGGGGTGCAACTACGAAAAGGCCTCCCTTCGGGAAGGTCACCCTGCAAACGGTACAACGGCACGTGGCAATCGCATATCAGAAGCAAACATCGACACGCTAGCTCTCGCGACAGCAAAAGAACCTGAGGCGTACTGTGTGGGCAGGGAGGAGCGGTCGGAGGAAGCCCCGGCGTCGCGCGTTACGCGTCTCAGTCATCCCGCCCGTGCGTACTTCCTCTCGTCGCACGGATGTACAGTAGCTAGGAGCAAGTATAGTGAATTAAAAAAGGCAACCACAATGTATAAACAGAGTATGGAGTACAAGAACATCTGAATACCTGCATATATTGTACAGAATAAATTTAAATCTCTCTTTCATACCGGTATATGAGTTGAATTACTTGTCACCCCCATCCTAAACCCTAACTTATATATACAAGTTACAAGTTTTTCGTAATCTAGCGGCTCGGCTTCGTCCCCCGTAGCCGGTACCGCGTCGTACGGGCGGACTCAGACTCAGGGCGTTAGGGTACGGAGCCTTCATCGCTCGTCGACGCTATCGCGTTGACGGCGACGAATTCTCCGTACCCTAATGACTACGCTAACGCGCCACATGTAAGTACAGAGTATATAGAACAGAAAGTATAGAGTATTGCGATCTGGATGTATAGATTACTGCGAGGAGGGTGTACAAGTATACAGAAAAACGGAGTACAAAGTACGTTGACAGCGGAAGTACAAGTACGTTCATACCCGAAATATAGATACGTTCAAACCGAATATATAAATATTCAACTTTCGGATGTACAAAAAAAAGTTATTCAAAACCTATCGACATGGGATCTAGTTTTGAAAATCTCGACGCGAGTAGTTCAAAAGTGAAAACGGTTCGTAATTCGGATAAGCGGTTCTAAAGATATTTCGTTTTTAAAATTCGGTTCAAAAAAATAAAAGCGAAAATGATACCCTCCAACCGAGTACACATAAACAGAAAACGGAATACAAACTATGTTTACAGCGGAAGTACAAGTACGATCAAACCGGAAGTACAAGTATGTTCAAATCGAATGTACAAGTATTCAACTTTTGGATGTACAAAAAAAATTTCGTCGACATGGGATCTAGTTTTGAACATCTCGGCGCGAGGAGTCCAAAAGTGAAAACGGTTCGTAATTTGGATAAGCGGTTCTCAAGATATTTCATTTTTAAGATTCGGTTTTGAAAAATAAAAGGGAAAACTCCCTCCCACCCGTACCCTTCTTTTCTCTCTCTCTTCCTCCCCACTTTAACTCTGGTTGCGACACGTGACGAATATTGAAAAAACAGCATAAAGGAAAAGGCACCAGTTGACACGAGGAGAGCGGAGGAAAATTTCCCTTTGCAAAGGGTTCCCTTTTTCTAACGATTTCCAAAAGCTTGGCTTCAGCCGGGGATGGAAGTATTTTTTTCAAAAGTGGCCCTTGGGCCGAACTAATGACATATGTGGCCTCTTCGTGAAACTAATTTAAAATCTGGCATCTGGGCTCGGCGCCGAACTTGGGCTGCTCGGCGCCACGATGGGCCATCGCCGAACCTGGGTCGACGCCATTTGAGCTGGCGCCGAACCCTTTGGCCCATCTCGTGGCAAAATTGCTTGGCGCCGGCCCATTTGGCGCCGAGCCCAGAGGCTAGATTTGAAATTAGTTTTACAAAGAGGTCACATATGTTATTAGTTCGGCCCATTGGCCATTTTTGGTGTAAAATACGGGATGGAAACGATCACGTCCTCCGCCTTCTCTACACGCCACGTGTCCCGAGCGAGAGAGAAACTACTGCTCCGCGCGTGTTCAGAGAAAGGAGCGAGTCAACCGGGTCCCACCACATTGGGAATTTTTTTCCATATCCAATCCATCCATGGCATCTAGACGGGCGCCCGCGAGGACTCGCACCACCGGCCCTCTGCCTGCCCGCCGGCCACCGCCGGCAGCCCTCTTCCCGTCGCCTTCTGCCGTTCGGCCACGCAGCACCGCAGCCGTCGTTTTACCTCCTCCATTTTTCCCATGATCATCTTCTCCCCCACCGAGAAGAGCTGCAGTCGTGCGCCTCCATGGCATCACCCTCTCCTTAGCGGCCCTCTCCCTGGCGCTCTCCTCCGCCACGCTCCACCTCTGCTGCACCTAGCCGTGCGGCGATGCTGCGGAGCCCGGGCCGCTGACACGCTGCAGACAAGGAGTTGTTGTGAAGCCATGGCGGCGGTGCCAGCGGTGCGAAGTCGTCGACGGCCACAAGGACGGCGGCTGGCGAGCCCTTGTGTGCCACCGGAGTTGGGTGCTGCTAGCTGTTGCTGCTGGCGTCGGGGTTTGGTACGTGCGGCCGGCGGCGGTGCTAAAAGCGGCGTCGGGTTTTGCTACGTGCGGCCGACGGCAGTGCGACAATAGTACAAATTGTTTGCTATAATTGTTCCCCGATTTTGATACAGTAGAATAATTTTTTTTGCTATGAAGTATCCGACGAGTCTCCTGCGAGGTCTGGGTGAAGGGGGTTTGCTACAATAGTGTAATGGTTTTGCTAAGATGTCTCCGACGAGAGTCCCGGTGATGTCTCCAGCGAAGTCGGTTTCGCTACATTAGCACCAACTTTTTGCTCAAAGTCTCCAACAAGACCTTCGACGAGATCCGTCTTTTTTTTTATCCCGTGGACAAACCGTTTTTTGCTACTTGTAGCAAAAATGGGACGATTTGTAGCAAAAGTGGGACCTTTTGTAGTAAAATTGGGATTTTGAAAAAAAAAGACACATGGCAGCTAGGGGACCCGGGGATCGATGGTTTGCATATCGTCCGGAGAACGCCTGTAGAGCAAGCAAGAACACAGAGTACTTGTCTAGCACCCGGTGGAAAGTTGAAGATACAAAAAAGAGGAGGATTGTCTCAGAAAAAATAAGTGGTAGATGACCCAATGTGAAGGATCGCCGTGAGCTAGCAATGAAACTCTCGGGTTGGACCTGCCACGGGTTGTTGTGAACGACACTAGCACAAAGGATAACCAAACCAGAAGTTGTTCTTCTATTTGAGATACATCTGAGTAGAGATATTTTTCAATAAAGTGAATATATTAATATCCAGATGACCAGAAGATACGAATTACGTCCAAACTCTATCATTCGCTAGACGTCATAATTAAGATGATTTATTAGATTTTTATCATTTTATAACATTCTGTCTAAATTGTTTTGCCCAGAGACAAGTACTGCATACTCATTGTTCTTTTCCCGCAATATTCGCAAGCCACATATTTCGACTCGGGGATGCGACGCCGAATGACTACGTCCATATCAAGAAGGTTCTGGATGATGCTCTCATTGGCTACATTTTAATGGGAGGCATGTTTAAAAGGGTAAAACACATGCAAGGCGTGCACATATTCAACCACACAACGGAGTTCCCCTGCGTCAAGCAGCCACCGAATAGTGAGAGAGATGCCTACTACGCCATCCATTAGATCCGTGGGTTCGTATGGGATCAAGAGCAATTTACACTGATACGTGTCAAACGTATCTATAATTTTTGATTGATCCATGCTAGTTTTGTGATATTGTCACATGTTTCTATTATCATATTACATCATTTTTATGCATTTTGTCGGACTAACCTATTGACAAGATGCCTAGTGCCAGTTTCCTGTTTTTACTGTTTTTGTATTTCAGAAAATTTACTCCTGAAAATATTCTCGGATTTGACGAAAATTTACAGGGAATTTTTATTCGACGGAAGTCACCAAGAGACCAAAGGGCGACCTGGGGGGCCACCCACAGGCCAGGGGCGGCCCCCTGCTACAGTCCTAGGGCAGCCCATAGGTGGGACCCGCCCCTGCCCTGTGGGCACCCCCTCGGCCCCCTCCGACGCCTATAAAATCACATTAACCCTAAAAACATCGAGCGACCATTATTTTCCAGAGAAGTCACCCCGACGGCACCGTCACCGTAAACCTAGTTCGGGGGTGATTCTGAAGCTGATCCCGGCACCCTGCCGGAGGGGAGATCTATCCCGGAGAGCTCTCCATCGCCATGCCTTCTTCGGATGATTTGTGAGTAGTCCCACCTTGGACCACGGGTCCATGGCAGTAGCTAGATGGTAGTCTGTCTCTCTTGTGCTTCATGTCTTATGATCTTGTGAGCTGCCTAACATGATCAAGATCGACTATTGTAATACTGTTTGATGTGTTTGCTGGGATCCGGTGGATTATGAAGTTATGATCAGACTGTGCATGATTCTTATGTGTTGATTTATGTTCTTGCATGCTCTTCGATGTGCGTAGTTACTTTGGCCAAGTGATTGTGTGTATCTTCAAGAGGGAGTATTTATGCTAGATAGTGGGTTCATGCCCTTTTGTTTCTAGGTACGAGTGACAGAAACGTCTACGGGCGAGGGTGTGCTGTTGTTACTAAGGGTAAAATAGCGGTGTTAATGTCTCTTTTGATATTAGTATTGCTTACTTCATGCGCTTTACTTAATGCAATTGTCTGTTACTTGCAACTTAATACCGTTGGGTGACAGGCTGGATAGCGATCCCACGGTGTACTTTTTAGACAAAGATGTAGTTAGACTCAACGGTCTTTGTTCATTGTCGTGATGCCTACATAAATATTATCATATTCTTTTTGTCATAGCTAGATTAAGTTTATGTTATAATCTTGTCAATTGTCCAAGCTGTAATTTGTTTATCCATCATATGAGTGTTTTATTTACTTGAGAGACTCCACTAGTGAACCCATGTCCCCCGGTCCATCTTTTTACATTAATTGCAACCTTTATTCATTACTTTTCATCATCATTACTCCACTGGTCCTTTTCATATTTTCATCTATTAACTATACAATTAACCGCTTTGTTTTCTGCGAGACCGGAAAGATTGACAACCTTTCCGCCGTTGGGGGCAAAGTATTTTGGTTTAGTCTGTGCGGTCCACGTCTGTTGAAGATTAAGCGCCAGAGATCTTCAACATTCACTTTGTTGTTGATTTCAAAGTCCTACTGGTTCGATAAACCTCGGTTCGTTAACGAGGGAAAACTGCTACTTGCTACATCCACGCCTTCGCTTGGGGCACCACCCAACACATCATTCAACGATTAGCACACTGCCAGATAGTCTCCAACGCTAGGCCCAACAGTTGGCGAACATCCAGGATGCAGATCTCATAAAAGAATTCTATCACATCCAGAGGCGTTTGCGTAAATCATCCAACACGATGTCTGCACTATTGGGGGGATATTCTACTATGGCAATCCACCGGGTAATGTGGAGGTAAAGGAGCGCTTAAAGGCATAGGGTGACATTAGGTCGTTCATGACGAAAGACAGCGTTTGCCGTTCCCGGCTCCAAAGACTGTCGCTTATTCAGGAAGTGCTTATGTTTGTCTAGCTTTTGTTCCAAACGATCGATGAAACTTGTGTTGTAATTAAACTTTCATTGTAATGTGATGAAACTTGCTACTCCGATCCCGAGACGTGTATACACTTGTGTAATAATTTGTCAATTATCCCTATTTTCGGTTTAAATATGATCTTTCTTGTCTATTTATACTGTTTTGCAAACTGTGTTGCAGAAAATATACCTGTACTAATACACTATATTCAAAAACAAATATAGCAAAACATACTAGTGGCACACCAAATATCATACCATTGTCACATGAGTACCAGTGACGCATGAAGAACAGGTGCGCCACAGGTATTAGAAGGTTACACGTGGCACATGGCCCTACTGCGTCACTAGTAGTTACACGTGGCGCACTGACCTGGTGCCACACACCAGACCCGTGCGCCAAGGGTAACCTGTTACCAGTGGCGCAGGGCCCTACGCCACGAGCAACACATTTTGGTGCACCACGGCTAATCCTTTTCCTACTAGTGCTACAAGTGTGCAAAAATCCAATCCAATATTCATTGTATTTTGGCCTAGGAAAAAAAGACAAATTTATAAATCTGGATCGGTGAATAGTGCCGGTTTCAAGATTTTGACATTTTGTCAGATTTATCATTTTTTAAGCCTAAAATAATGCGAGTTTTGGATTGCAAATTTTTGCAGTTATAGATCACAACATAATCTACAACTAGAATTTTTTATTCGAATTTTTGAAACATAAGAATTTGGAGCTCGGCCTCCAAATGGACTTTCTGGAACTTAAACACCAATTCATGCTACCCGTATATAACGGTACCTGACATCGCCCGCCGTCCTACGGACACGTTGTTCCAAACAGCCGCCACTTGCCGCAGGCTGCCATGCTTCCTATGGTCCACTTCGTACCTACTGTCGTACTCCTAGACGTCATGGCGTAGATGTCCGCCAATGTGCGCACCAACTGTGACGAGCCTATAGAAGTTGTTGGGCGGACCGACCATTCGTAGTAGCCACCCCGTCCGGATTAGTGTGGCATCCATGGGTGTGTACCGAGAAGCGAAGAGATCGACCTTCTCGCCAAGGATGTTGCCACTGATATGATCGTCGAGGTTTTAGTAGGCATGGTGCACGAGGTTCACTAGGGTGGTCCTGCCCCCGCACTGGCGCGTTCATGTGCACACTTACCATGTGTTGGCTTAAACATCGTAGGTCGTACACACGTCAATAGAACCCTAAAATTATGTGTTGTATTGCTGACCCTCGTGGGGATTATATAGTGTACAAGACTTGGGAGGCAAGAAGCCAATAGGCTTGGAGTACAAGATGATCTCTAATCTAATCCCTAGTCTAATAGGTATACGTAGTCTAACATCCCCCCTCAGTCGTAGCGGGAGTGAAGCGGACGATTACGACTGGATTTGAAGTCCCGCGCGTTCGTCGTCTCCTCCTCTCCGTCATCATCAACTGCGTCTCTGATGGTCTTCCTCTCTTCCCTCCCGCAGTCACAGCGGAAGTGGCGTGGACGCAAGTGACGACGCAGACGCTGTTGACTGGAGTTGTTGCCGATGTGTTGCTGTAGACGTTGTTCTTGGTGTCGATGTCGAGGTAGCCGAGCATGATGGAGCCGTGGTCGATGTTGTCGTAGTCGTGGTTGCCTATAGCGCCGGAGGCGCAAAAAATTTGCGCGATGTTGGACGTAGTGTCTTAGGTTTTTGTGTGGCGGCGGCAAGGGTTTTGCGGCGGCGGCGGGTTTTTATGCGGCGGCGGCAGGGATTTGCGGCGATGGCGGGTTTGGGTCATTGTGCGGCGGCGGCAGGGATCTGCGGCGGCGGGTTTTTGGGTCATTGTGCGGCGGCGGCAGGGATCTGCGGCGGCGGCGGGTTTTTGTGTGGCGGTGGCAAAAGACCACGTGGATGTAGACCTTGGCGATGATTGTGTTGGCGATGTAGAACTCGACGAAGATCTTGATGTAGTCGTACATCTCGGTGTAAATGTTCGGCTTGGTGTAGTACGTCGGTGTAGTCTTTTTTTTTGCATAGTAATACGTGTCTTATTTATAAATAAAGATCAAATTACAGGGCACGTACAAACTGATCATACAGAACTGAAAAGATAGGATAAATCTATGTGACAAACCAACGACTATCTCTCTTCTTCGGCACGACCGTAGCAGCCACCAAACAGAATTGAGACAGATCACCCGACGCGGCTCCATCGCTGATTAGCCGTCCGCTCCCGAAACGTGAGTGAAGCTTTAAACAAAGAAGAAGAGCTACGAGAAGTGCATACCTTATCTCGTAGTGCTCGGAGTTACTGCTTTTGAAGGATCTCACGTGTATGCATGTAGTGGATGAGGCTGCATGGGCGTACGTGGAGATGCTGCGATCTGGGTTGCCATCTCCACTAGCGCCAGGCCTCCGTCTGGCTCCCAGCGCGTGTGGCCGTCGCGCTATCGACGTGAACTCCTTCTGGGCGGCCGCGCCCGTACGTACTGCTGTGCAGACTACACGGGACGTGCGCCGCCGGGGGCACCGATCGATCTTGCATAGATTTTCGCCGGAACAGGACCATATCGTGGAGATATAGGGATTTATTTGGCTAAACTGAATCTAATGTACGGAATTGGAAAATTCGAAATTGATCTACTAAATAAATCTAAAGAACTGATCCGATCTTTGATCGAGACCGGGTGCCGCGCCCCCGAGGAGATTAATCTCCTCGGGGGCGGCGCGACCGCTCTGATACCATGTAAAAAATATAGAACCCTAAAATTATGTGTTGTATTGCGGACCCTCGTGGGGATTATATAGTGTACAAGACTTGGAAGACAAGAAGCCAATAAAATAGGGAGTACAAGATGATCTCTAATCTAATCCCTAGTCTAATAGGTATACGTAGTCTAACAGAGGACGCATGCTAAACATGATGAAGATCAATTTTATTTGTAAATATATAATCCGTAGCTACACATGAACATATTTGCTAGTACGTCATAAAGAACAAAAAGATCCAACCCCACACGGCTTGGGAGTACGTCTCGAGTAGCTAGATACGCGGAGTAGAGATCCCATGGCCGGTACTACTACTGCCATGCAACAATCTGAATTTCCGTCGTGTGCTGCTGATGAATGGGTTTGGTCCTGGCTGTTACTCCCTCCGTCCAAAAATAAGTCTCAAGTTTGACAAAAAATGAATGTATCTATATATAAAACATGTCTAGATACATTCACTTTTGAGCAAATTTAAGACACTTATTTTTGGACGGAGGGAGTATTACTTTTGCCTGGTGGTTTGGTGTTGCTGTTGCAATCTTATCGTGGTGTTTTAGGTCGCTAGTTTGTGCTGGTGTATATATTTACCGACCAAGAACGATAGTGATAGGTGACGCGGTGTGGTTTTTGTCATTGTCATGGTGCCACATCCCCTTCCTCTACATCGGCCTGCCACTATTCGCGACCCAAAATAAACGACACAGCAGGCTCTTCTAAATGGCAATTGACAGTCTCTGTTTGGTACCATACCGGTCTCAAATTCGTGGCCAGTTTGGAGCCAAATGAACAATGTTCATGTCCGCACATGTCATTCGCTCATGTCCGCCTCCTATGCGCCACCACGTCTCCCCCTGTTTCCTAACAGCCTCATGTCGTGATGTAGCCCCACATGTGCACAACACCATGGCCAACACGTCTACGGGCCCGATAACAAGATCAAGAGTAAAGGCTATGCAAGATAAGGTGAACTCACTCCTATCCTCGAATCAATTCAATTTCTCCATGGATGGCTTGCTACCTCAAGTGGATACCTTGTGCATACTCAGGACCCATCTTGGTGACGACCTACAATGGAGTGGAGAAGATGAGCAAGAGAAGGTCCAAGATGATGGAGAATATGACCAAGAGGAGATCCCAAAAGATGGTCAAGGAGAGGAAGAAGTAGGCGGAGACAGGCTGGCCGGCCCCAGGCCGGCCACCCACCAGAGCCAGCCGGCCTCCCAGCTGGCCCAGGCCGGTCCCCCTCCCGCGCCCGCCGGCCTCCCAGCCGGCCTAGGCCGGCCCCCAGGCCGGTCCCCCTCCCGCGCCCGCCGGCCTCCCAGCCGGCCTAGACCGGCCCACAGGCCGGTTCCCCACCTACGCCCGCCGGCCTCCCAGCCGGCCTAGGCCGGCCCACAGGCCGGTCTCCCGCATTTCTGTCCTGTTTTGTACTACGCCTATAAATACCCCCTGCCTCCCTCAGATCTAGGGTTAGACTGAAATTGAGATTTGAGAGCTATGCTCCCCATCCCTCTTTGCTAGGATTCCTCTTTGAGGATGGATCTTGTTGTTGCTACTCTTTCACTGCGGTGTCTCTAGTAGTGCAAACAAATCTTTCACTGCGGTGATTTTATTGGATCGGTGGACCGGCCGGTAAGAGCAATCGGTTTCATTAAAAGTAATATTGGCTTTGATTCTTCGATCCAAAGGCTTCTCTGGTGAGGGTTGTTGTTGGGTGGAGATCTCTGCAGGTTTTACTAGTTATCCTCTTTGTTTGCCCACGATTTCCCCCGATTCCCACCTTGTGTTCATCGTGTTCATCGTGTTCTTCGCGTTCTTCCCCGTTTCCCCCTCAAATCCGTGAAGATCGGGCCAGCCCCTACATCATATGGTATCAAGAGCAAGGGTTTCCACGGATTTGGATCGTGTTTCCACCTTTTATTAGCCATTTTCCACCAAATTTTTTCTTTCCCATACCAATTTCGAGAATTCACAAAAAAATAGCCCATACGGATTTCGTTCGATCTCTCGATTTGGTGAGCGATTTGTGGCTTTGATTCACGGATCTAGTGCTTAAGACCTTTCCCCACCTACCTTTGGTGTTCCCCTGTGCCAATTTCGCCCAAATTTCGTCGGATTGAAGATTTCCCGGAGCCAATTCCGCTCCCAGCTCAAGAAGCCCGTGCAGTTTTGAGTCCACCGGTACTCAGCGGACAGCCGACACTGTCCGGCCGAGCGCGCCGTGATACGTCTCCGACGTATCTATAATTTCTTATGATCCATGCTTGTTTTCATACCATTTGCTACATGTTTTGTTTACATCTTATAGCATTTTTATGCATTTTTGGAACTAACATATTAACAAGATGCCCAGTGCAAGTTCCTGTTTTCTGCTGTTTTTCCGTTTCAGAAAAGTACTTAAGGAAATATTCTCGGAATCGGACGGGACAAAAACCCAGGATCTTATAATTTCGTCACGCACACGGAGTCCAAAGGGGAGCCGAAGACGCACCAGAGGGCGACCACACCCTAGGGTGGCGCGGCCCACCTGTCTGCCGTGCCACCAGGTGGTGTGGCCCCCTCGGGCCTCCACCGACGCCGCCCTTTCGCCTATATAATCCCCCCGACGAGAAAACCCTAAGTACCCGATCAAAATTCCAGAAAAACATCCATCGCCGCCGCCGTCGTCAACCCTAGTTCGGGAGGGTTCTGAAGCTCTCCCCGGCACCCTGCCGGAGAGGGAGATCATCACCGAAGGGCTCTACACCACCATGCCCGCCTCCGGACAGATGTGTGAGTAGTTCATCCTTGGACTACGGGTCCATGCAGTAGCTAGATGGTAGTCTTCTCCAATTGTGCTATCATGTTTAGATCTTGTGAGCTGCCTATCATGATCAAGATCATCTTATTGTAATGCTACATGTTGTGTTTGCTGGGATCCGATGAATAGAGAAGTACCTTGTGATGTTGATTATTGATATTATCATGTCTATGTTATTTGTGATCTTGCATGCTTTCCGGTACTTGTAATTGCCTTGATCAAGTAGTTGCTTGTATCTCCAAGAGGGAGTATTTATGCTAGATAGGGGGTTTGGTCCCTGTGTGCCTTGGCTTGAGTGACAGAAACATATAAGGACGGGGGAGTGCCGTTGCTACTAGGGAGTAAACTTTATGCACAGTTCTTCATGCAATTGTCTGTTGCTTGCAACTTAATACTGGAGAGATTTTACGGTATGTTATCTCAAAGGTGGACTATTTAGGCATAGGTGTATGCTTGGAACAGCTATCTATGTATTTTGTCGTAATGCCCAAAGCATCTCATATAGACATCATCATCCTCTGTATTATGCAATGTTCATGCATTGTCATGCATTCTCTATTCTGTCAATTGCCCAGCTGTAATTTGTTACCCAGCATGTGTAGTATTTTATTTATGGAGAAGACACCACTAGTGAACTGTGGACCCCGGTCTATTCTTTTACATCTGCAATTAAATCAACTGCTCTACTGCTTTCATTTACTGCAAACAAGCTTCCTTCCACACATACATTTAATCCTTTGTATTCAGCAAGGCCGGTGAGATTGACAACCTCACTGCTTCGTTGGGGCAAAGTAGTTTGATTGTGTTCTGCAGGTTCCACTGTCTCCCCTGCAACAGCTCTTTTTCTGGCACCGTTGCTGTCAACACGCCAAGCACATTTTCTGGCGCCATTGCAGTTGTGGACAACCTTCTGAAGCATTCCTCACTCCTACTGGTTCGATAACCTTGGTTTCTAACTGAGGGAAAACTTGCTGCTGTGCTCCTCAAACCTTCCTCTTGGGGTGCCCAATGAAGCGTGATTGATTAACACCTCTCGCGCTATCAAGCTCTTTTTCTGGCGCCATTGCCGGGGAGTTAAGAGTGCTCAGTAAGAAGCTTCTCGAAGTACCAAACTTCTCACTCCTCCGTCAACAGCTCTTTTCTGGCGCCGTTGCCGGGGAGTAGAGAAGCTTCTGCAAGGGTAGTCTCTCAGTTCCAATCTCTTTACTTTGTTTTAGTCTTGCTTATTATTATTGCTTTGTCTTGTTTTGCTTTCTTATATCAAAAACACAAAAAAATTAGTGTAGAATTTATCTTGTTGCTTTCCTATATCAAAAACCCAAAAAAATTAGTTACTTGTTTAATCTTGTTCAATTCGGTTTGCCTTGTTTTCCTCAAAAATGAGTACTGCTGAAAATACTAAGTTGTGTGACTTCACTAGTACTAATAATGATGATTTCATATGTACTCCTATTGCTCCACCTGCTGCTAAGACAGATTTTTATGAAATCAAACCTGCTTTGTTAAATCTTGTTATGAAAAAGCAATTTTCTGGTGCTAGTACTGATGATGCTGCTGCTCACCTTAATAATTTTGTTGAACTTTGTGAGATGCAAAAGTATAAGGATATGGATGGAGATATTATAAAACTGAAATTGTTTCCTTTCTCTTTTAGAGGGAGAGCTAAAGAATGGTTGTTATCTTTGCCTAGAAATAGTATTGATTCATGGACTAAATGCAAAGATGCTTTCATTGGAAAATATTATCCTCCTGCTAAAATTATATCTTTGAGAATTAGCATCATGAACTTTAAACAAATGGATAATGAACATGTTGCTCAAGCTTGGGAAAGAATGAAATCTTTGATAAAGAATTGTCCCACCCATGGACTGACTGCTTGGATGATCATCCAAACCTTTTATGCAGGATTGAATTTTTCTTCAAGAAACCTATTGGATTCAGCTGCTGGAGGAACCTTTATGTCCATCACTTTGGGTACAGCAACAAAGCTTCTTGATGATATGATGGTAAACTACTCTGAATGGCACACTGAAAGGGCTCCACAAGGTAAGAAGGTAAATTCTGTTGAAGAAACCTCTTCCTTGAGTGAAAAGATTGATGTGATTATGTCTATGCTAGTTAATGGTAAATCTTTTGTTGATCCAAATAATGTTCCCTTAGCTTCTTTGGTTTCCCAAGAAGAGCATGTTGGTGTGAACTTCATTAAAAATAACAGTTTCAACAACAATGCCTATAGGAACAATTTTGGTAACAACAATTATAAGCCATATCCTCCTAATAACAATTATGGTTATGGTAACTCTTATGGTAATTCTTACAACAATAATAAGAGTGTTTCCTCTGATCTTGAAACCATGCTAAAAGAGTTTATCAACACACAAACCGCTTTTAACAAAACTGTTGAGGAAAAGTTGGGTAAAATCGATGTTCTTGCTTCTAAAGTTGAAAGCCTTGCTCTTGATGTAGATCTTTTAAAATTAAAAGTTATGCCTAACAATGATAAAGAGAGCAAGCCTTTTGCTAAAATCAATGCCATCCAAGTTAGAATTGATGACAATGTTAGAATGTTGGCTGAACTACATGCTAGGTGGGAAAGAGAAAGAGAAGCCACTAAAAAGAATAATATGGTTAAAGTTTACACCATCACCACCACTAGTAATGTTCAGGTTTCACATGATAACAGGTCTCTTAATGATAATGGTAAAGTTATCAATGTTGGCAATGTCTCCACTTCCCATGAAAAACGTCTAAAACTGCCAAAAGACACCAAAACTGCTAGTGATAAAGAAGCTGAAATTTTTCGAACTATGGGAGATCCTTCTTCCATTACTTTTGATGATAATGATTTTGATTTTGATAATTGTAATATCTCTGAAGTCATAATGTTGTTGCAAAAGCTAGCTAAGATTCCTAATGCTAGTGGTATAAGAATGGCTTTTACAAAACATATTACCAATGCTCTCATGAAAATTAGGGAAGAAAAGTTAAAACTTGAAGCTTCTATCCCTAAGAGATTAGAAGATGGTTGGGAACCCATCATTAAACTGAAAGTAAATGACTTTGATTGTAATGCTCTATGTGACCTTGGTGCAAGTGTTTCTATTATGCCTAAGAAATTCTATGATATGCTTGACTTGCCACCATTGGAAAGCTGTTGTTTGAATATTCATCTTGCTGATAATTCTACAAAAACACCTTTGGGGAGGCTTGATGATATTCATGTTATGGTTAATAATAACCTTGTTCCCATTGATTTTATTGTCTTGGATATTGAGTGCAAAGCTTCTTGTCCTATTATTTTGGGAAGACCTTTTCTTCGAACTATTGGTGTTGTTATTGATATGAAAGAGGGCAACATTAGATATCAATTCCCTCTTAAGAAATGTATGGAACAATTCCCTAGGAAGAGAATGAAGTCACCTTTTGACTCTATTGTTAGAGCAAATTATCGTTTTGATGCTTCTTCTCTTGGAAATACTTGATGTTCACTTTCTGCGCCTAGCTGAAAGGCGTTAAAGGAAAAGCGCTTATGGGAGACAACCCATCATTTTATTTTCAGTATCTTTTATTTTATTTGAGTCAAGAAGTTTGTTTACTTCTGTAGCAACTTCTTTGTATCTTTATTTTCTTGCAATGTTGTGCCAAGTAAGGTCTCTAGTAGAAAGTTTTTGCTATATTTGGATTTCTGCACAGGAAACAGATTTCTGTCTGTCACCGTTAAATTTGTCATTTATTCCAGATGCGACGAAATGCTTTGAGATTTTGTGTGCTGAATCTTCATATATGTATGAAACTTTTTCTAGTTCAGTGATTTTCGATTTGAGCAACTCTAGTGGCTCGAAAAAATTCGTCTTTACAGACTGTTCAGATTTTGACAGATTCTGCCTTTTATTGTGCATTGCTTCCTTTGCGATGTTTATTTGGATCTTTTTGATTCTTTGAGCATCAGTGGCTGTAGCTAATGTTATAATGCATTAAGGTGTGCTTGTGTCACACTAGAACTTGTGAATTTTTGGTTTATGTACTAACCCTCTAATGAGAATTACTTTGAGTTTGATGTGGTGCAAGTTTTCAAGTAAGCAAAAGGGACGATATGATGAGATCAAGAAGAGTGAAAAGCCTAAGCTTGGGGATGCCCCGGTGGGTCATCCCCAGCAAATTCAAGAAGACTTAAGCATCTAAGCTTGGGGATGCCCAAGGCATCCCCTTCTTCATCGACAAAACTATCAGGTCATCTCTAGTGATACTATATTTTTATTCCACTACATCTTATGTATTTTGTTTGGAGCGTCTGTTTTTATTTTGAGTGTGTGTTTTAGTTTGCTTAATAAGTTGGATCCTACCATTCTTGTGTGGGAGAGAGACACGCTCCGCTTTTTCATTTGAATACTCTTGTGCTTCGCTTATATTTATTGAGTATTCTTAGCTACTGTCTGTTTTCTAGTAAGCTCTCGCTTTTAGCATGTTATCTTGTTTAGGGCTGCTAGTTCTTTGTGTTAAGCTCTCTTGTGTTTCACTCTTATTTGTTAGAGAGTTGTTTTAGTTGCTTGGTTGATGTGTTAGATTGGAAAATGCTATGCTTGTGATAGTGGTATGAAATAGAGAAAAGCTGCATAGTCTTGTAGACCATTGTGTAGATAACTTGCTCCTCTTCAATTGTTTTGAGGTATTAAAATAACTAATGGTTAAAATTTGTTGGCTAATGTTGTTAAGAGCTGATTAGTGAAGATGTGTTAGTAGAGCGTGGAGCCGTACTTTTCTGAACTAAAAACAACATAAGTCAATAGTGCTTTAGTGTCGTGATTTCCTCTTAGTTGAAAAGAAGTTTCTAATGGTGTAGTTACTGCAACGGTCGGGGAAGCCAACGGGGCACTTGTGTCGCCGCCACGATCCCTCTCGGGGTGTCTCTAACCATTTGTGAGACTTTGATATTGTTAGTTGTTTGTAATATACGACATGCTATGTGAGTTTTTGGTTTTTGGCACTTCCACCTCCATATTTTGTTAGCCTCTTCGGTACTTTGCATTGCCCTTTTTCACATTGAGATTGGTGCATACTTCGCAAGTACATCCAACCCCGTGGGAGATCTTCATCTTGTTCTCCTACACATAAGCCAACTATCTTTCTCAAAACAGCCACCATATCTACCTATCACAGCATTTCCAGAGTTGTTCCGAGATACATTGCCATGTAACATCCATCATTTACATTACATGACTTTATGTCATTTTTACTTCATTGCCATATAGTATTGCTTGACCATTTGAGTTAGTGTGATGCGTGGTTTTCCACATGTGTTACATCTTTTCCACACTACGCTCGGTCTTGCATATCCACCATACACCATGTATTAGTCTTTGAGTTTTGAGTACACCAAAAAGTGTGATGATCATCTTGTAAAATAGAGTGTTGCCTCTACCTGTGAGCATATTGAAAAGAGTCCAAAGTGGCCAATCAAAAGAGTCCAAAAGAGACCAATAAGAGAAAAATATAAAAGAGCCACAAAGGCCTCAAAAAGCAAAACGCAAAAAAGAGAAAAAGAATATAAAATGAGAGAGGGGGCAACACTACTATCCTTTTATTCTACACTTGTGCTAGTAGCACCTACATCATTGTAGTGAGTTTTCATGCTTCATTAGTATAACTATGTGGGGACCAAACGTTATAGAACTTGGCTTGTATATTCCAACGATGAGCCTCCTCAAGTGAGCTCTAGGTCTTCATGAGCAAGCAAGTTGGATGCACCCCCACTAGTTCCATTGGAGAGCTTCCATTCATATAGCTCTATGTGCATCCGTTGCATGGCAATCACTACTCCTCATTCAGTGTCTACTACGGGACTTCCTCTTGTCTTGTGGTTACCTCTTACACTGTTTGAGCCTTTCTTTTTGGCCTTCCAAACCCCCATTATTATTCTCTTTGCCATAACCTCATGGTGCCAAGCCTTCTTCTTGCTTGTATTAGTTGAGTGTACTACATAACAGTTGATAAGTTAAGTGGATGGATTAAGGACACTTGACTTGAGCTTGGCTATTTCTATTATTAACTGAATTTGATGTTTTGAAGATTGATTGACATTTTACATTGGAGACACAATTTACTATTCTTCTTTCTAAACCTTATGTATGGTTCCTTGTCTCCAACACGCTGATTCATGAAAAGTTCTAGCTTCTTTTAGCTAGCATTTGTTAATCATTGTTTGCTTAATGTCAACTATAGACAATTGTTTTGGGTCACCTTATTAACATCATGTGTTTTGCATTACTATGTTGATCTAGATTGTGAGTTTGCATGTCCCCTAAGAAATTATTTGTTATCGTTCTACCTACTCGAGGACGAGTAGAACTAAGCTTGGGGATGCTGATACGTCTCCGACGTATCTATAATTTCTTATGATCCATGCTTGTTTTCATACCATTTGCTACATGTTTTGTTTACATCTTATAGCATTTTTATGCATTTTTGGAACTAACATATTAACAAGATGCCCCAGTGCCAGTTCCTGTTTTCTGCTGTTTTTCTGTTTCAGAAAAGTACTTAAGAAAATATTCTCGGAATCGGACGGGACAAAACCCAGGATCTTATAATTTCGTCACGCACACGGAGTCCAAAGGGGAGCCGAAGACGCACCAGAGGGCGACCACACCCTAGGGTGGCGCGGCCCACCTGTCTGCCGCGCCACCAGGTGGTGTGGCCCCCTCGGGCCTCCACCGACGCCGCCCTTTCGCCTATATAATCCCCCCGACGAGAAAACCCTAAGTACCCGATCAAAATTCCAGAAAAACATCTGTCGCCGCCGCCGTCATCAACCCTAGTTCGGGAGGATTCTGAAGCTCTCCCCGGCACCCTGCCGGAGAGGGGAATCATCGCCGGAGGGCTCTACACCACCATGCCCCCTCCGGACAGATGTGTGAGTAGTTCATCCTTGCACTACGGGTCCATGCAGTAGCTAGATGGTAGTCTTCTCCAATTGTGCTATCATGTTTAGATCTTGTGAGCTGCCTATCATGATCAAGATCATCTTATTGTAATGCTACATGTTGTGTTTGCTGGGATCCGATGAATAGAGAAGTACATTGTGATGTTGATTATTGATATTATCATGTCTATGTTATTTGTGATCTTGCATGCTTTCCGGTACTTGTAATTGCCTTGATCAAGTAGTTGCTTGTATCTCCAAGAGGGAGTATTTATGCTAGATAGTGGGTTCGGTCCCTGTGTGTCTTGGCTTGAGTGACAGAAACATATAAGGACGGGGGAGTGCCGTTTCTACTAGGGAGTAAACTTTATGCACAGTTCTTCATGCAATTGTCTGTTGCTTGCAACTTAATACTGGAGAGATTTTACGGTATGTTATCTCAAAGGTGGACTATTTAGGCATAGGTGTATGCTTGGAACAGCTATCTATGTATTTTGTCGTAATGCCCAAAGCATCTCATATAGACATCATCATCCTCTGTATTATGCAATGTTCATGCATTGTCATGCATTCTCTATTCTGTCAATTGCCCAGCTGTAATTTGTTACCCAGCATGTGTAGTATTTTATTTATGGAGAAGACACCACTAGTGAACTGTGGACCCCGGTCTATTCTTTTACATCTGCAATTAAATCAACTGCTCTACTGCTTTCATTTACTGCAAACAAGCTTCCTTCCACATATACATTTAATCCTTTGTATTCAGCAAGGCCGGTGAGATTGACAACCTCACTGCTTCGTTGGGGCAAAGTAGTTTGATTGTGTTCTGCAGGTTCCACTGTCTCCCCTGCAACAGCTCTTTTTCTGGCACCGTTGCTGTCAACACGCCAAGCACATTTTCTGGCGCCATTGCAGTTGTGGACAACCTTCTGAAGCATTCCTCACTCCTACTGGTTCGATAACCTTGGTTTCTAACTGAGGGAAAACTTGCTGCTGTGCTCCTCAAACCTTCCTCTTGGGGTGCCCAACGAAGCGTGATTGATTAACACCTCTCGCTCTATCACACCGCAGCCGCGGCCCACCAGACCCAGATCGGGCCCGGATTGGGCCCGCGCGCCGCACCGCACCGCCGCCGGCTCCCCCGAGCCCCACGAGCAGCAGGGCGATGCTCCATCCGCCTGCTGGGACCACCGCCGGCTCCCTCCCATCCACGCCACCGCGCCGCCGCCACCTCGCCCGCACCGCCGCGCCACGCGGCACGCCCGCATCGCCCTGCGCTGCGCCGCCGCACCGCCCCTGCGCCGCCTCGCCGCACCGCCTCGAGCCGGCACTGCCGCCGCCCGAGCTCCCGCCGGATAGGCCGGCCTGCGCCGCGCCGCAACCAGCAGGAGGAGGAGAGGACCCCACCGCCGCCGAGCCACGCGGGTTTTGCCCGGCGACCCTGACCGGCGGCGGCGAGGGGAGGCGGGGGTGGCCGGATGCCTCTGGCGGCGGCTAGGGTTCCGCTCCTGGCCGCCCGCAGGAGCGACCAAGGAGCGTCTGTATGTATCGTCAAGTCTGGCGACAACTTCAAGAGAGGTTGAACCGACTACACTCTGGAAGGCCTCTTTTTTAACTTCAAGCGAATTTATTATTGAATAATAATGCAATTATCTACAGTTACAGGATCATCGAACCAAAACTCACTGGCACCCTGAGTAGTACGGTGGTGAGCAAGCGAACGTGCTGCCTTTATTTGCTTCTCGCGAACAATATTGGATCGTCGCCATGCCGAGCTCCACTAGCAGCTGCTGAAAATCGTCAATATTAACTCCGGTCCCGAGCCTCTATACTCAGATGGATTGTGAATAGCCTCCACCATTTCCATCGAGTCAGATTCCACAACTAAATACTGAGCTCCAAACTATTCTGCTAGTTTAAGACCAGTCAACAGTCACTATGATCGCAACAAGTTGCAGTAAGTTTTGCAGAGTCCTGACATATTGCTCCAGTTGCTCCTTCCTATGAATCATGATCATCTTCAACACTCACTTTATATACTCCCATTGCAGGTTTTTTACATCCAGCCTTACGGATTGTGTTTCCAGTCGCCTTAAGCTTACAGAAATTAGCCATAATGCCATTGATGTTGAGCACAGTTCTCTCTATGGCCAAAATTGGATCCTTGTTGTTAAATTGTCTCATAGACCACCATGTGTACCAGCTAGTTGTCATAACAGTAACCGTTCTATTCTCAATGTTGCATGCCACTCCTGGTTTGCTTGAGCACAATAGTTCTTCGAGAATTATGGACGATGATCGGCCCATTACAAGTGCAGCAGCCACACAATTAATGAGGTCTAAACTTCACCAAACTTCTTGTGCCCTAGGGCAATAAAAGAGCATACACCTTCGGTCTTCTGCGTTGATCGAACAAACAGGGCAGTTCACAAATGATCGAATGTGTTTGTTCGCTAAAGTACAATCATGGTATGATTCTATGAAGAGCCCGCCACGTCAAAATCTGTATTTTTCGGGCAACGTGAGTTTGCCAGATTTTCCTCGACAATAATCAAGATGTCAAAATGGCGAGCATGGCTATTGGTTGAAAGAGGTTGATTTTTTCAAAACTATCGATTGTTCTGTGAAATAATCACTACTTGTGTACATTTGAATGATTTTTAGAAAAAATTCTGATCAAACTATCACACACTTGTAGTTCAAATTTGAATTACTTTCAGAAAATCGACATAAAGTCATTTAAATGTGCGAAAGGTAGAAAGCAAGAAAATTCATAATATTTCGGGATTATCCATCAAATATGGACTACTGTGTGTGATAATTGGATGGGTACAATTTTGCACCATATTTTTTGTACTTGCTTCACAAAAATAGTCATTTTTGATACTTAAAAAATGAAAAATGATATTTATTAGAATATTTTGAAAACACTCAGTTCGGTTACATTGTTTCCCATAACAAAAACACCTATGTGCAAAATATGGCTCACTATCACAAACTATGCTACGGGAATGGTCATATCTTTGTCGTTTGGCTTGAAACCTATAGATGTTTGTAGATGATAGACCAATCTGTGAAGGATTTTTTTGGAAAGTTTGTCAAAAATGAAGTTTATTATTTTTACTAGCAACTGGTACACATAAAATATGCTCGCATGATTACCAAGAAATTTGAGGTGCGGCATGTCGAGCATAGGAACTTGCAATTGAGTTAGGGTTTCAGTCAGACTTTACATGCTTCCGATTTGCTCATTAGACAAAGGAGGCATTGTGAGAATCAAGTTGTAGCTATTTGAACATCGCCATGACCTGAATTGTGGTAATTGTAGATGGTGTAACACTTGCCAGATCTGTATTTATGCAATATTTATGCTTATGGATAGTTCTCCTCTTGTGTGAGTGTAGTGAATTGTCTGCACTCAGTTCAGATGCATAGATATTTTCTACTATCATGCTACATGCATCAGTTAGGTAATACAACGTATTAACGAATAATTATTGTACACATGTTTAGAAAGTAGATAATGAACACATTAGTATGAATATACTGGCAGTTCGGGTTATATTTAATGTTGCTGTAGTTACATTTGATACTGTTGTGGTTCACTGGTATTTGATACTCAAGTTATGTGGTGATTTAATAGACTAGCAATACTGCAGTTTATCTTCCACAACCTGAAATGTGAACTCAGTTTATCTTGTATGCCAGTTTATCAAATATGCTCTACATTTTGTAGCCTATACTGTAAAATGCACAGTTTCAAAGCTTTCATATCGTGACATATCCTGTGCTTACCTACTCTCACTTGCAGATTGCGCATGAAAGAGGGCAGAAGTTTGGAGAACTTTATTTGATCGAGATATCTGTCAAAAGAGAGCATCATCCATTCCTTCAAGATATCTATTGGCTGTTCCAATAATAGATTGTTTTCATTTTACTTTTAATTCTTAGATGCTTGAGGAGGTTTACTGCTAAAGTATTTCCAAGTTTTGTCGTGAATATCGTTCAGGTTGTAATTTTTGTTGTGTTTGTGAATATGTACGGTTAGCTATAATTGTTCATGGCGCCTGCTTTATCCCTTGTATTTTAGTTGGTTAATACCATTTAGCTGGGCTGAAATCAAATGGGCAAATACATGAAATATAATGTCAAGAAATTCATCACTAAACAATGCCACACGGCAGGCTCTCATTTGTCCACGTAGCATCTGCTCCTCACCACGACGAAAAAGTTAACGTCACAAAAAATGATGACGTCAGCAACCTAGGTGGTGAAATCAGCAAACGACATTGACGGACTTTGCTGTGATGGAAAAAAACGTCACAGAAGCTGATGACGTCAGAACGGCGACTATGACACCAGCAAACGCCGCTAACGGCCGTGTGCCACATGTCATCGTCCGCGACAGTCAAAAAACGTCACAGACGAGTTGGGCCTTAGATGGGCCACTCCGGACGCTCGCGACGTTTTAAAATATAGCGACGTTTCTTTGGGTCAACAAAAACGTCGCTGAATCGTCTGTGACACTTGATCCCTGACTTTTTTTTTTCGTCGCGTAAAACGTCGCAGATAGCTTCTAGCGACGTTTTTGAGCTCATTAGCGACGGTTTTGAAAGTAGTGTCAAGCTTTGGATGCCCAGGTGCACCCCAAGAACATATTCAAGAGGATTCAAATATCTAAGTTTGGGGATTCCTATGACATCCCTCCTTTTCCATCAACAAATATCATGTTGTCTCGTTTGTGAACTATATTATTTGTTCATATGATATGTATTGTTCTTGTATAGTTATTTGGTTTTATTTGCCTTTTATTGGTATTGGTTTTCTCTTATTCGGTTCTATTTGCCTTTTTATTTGGTTCTTTATTTGGTTTCTATTGTTTCTCAATTTGCTTTCTTTCATAAAGTGAAAACAACACAAATATTTTCTTTTCTTTTGCTTCTTTATTTTTTTTCCTTTGCATTCTATTTGGTCTTTTCTTTGGTTTTTCTTTGGAGTTTTCCTTGCTGTTGCTAGCAACTTTCGGTCTTGTTTTTCCACTATTATTTTTGTTTAAGAATAAAGTACTAAGTTTTACCCATTTGGTTTTAGTTGATGAATATTTATAAAGTGGTTTTTCTATTTTCAGCATTTGCTGGTCACTGCGCAATTTTGCATATTTTACTGTAAACTTGAAATATCACGAAACTTTTTCAGCATGAGTATCACCTAGTCCTATGCACGCACAAAAAATGGCTAAAATTTATGACATATTTAGGTGTACTTACAAATTACGTTTTCCAGCTGCTGTTCTTCTGGACAGATTCTGACCTTTTTTTTGCAAGAGTGGCTTCTTTGCGTTTTCATTTGATTATGTTTAGGTCTTACCTTTTATTTTGAAGTTGTCCACTTAAATAACCTCTCTGTAACTTGAAAACAAAATTTTCTTTAATTTATTGCAGCACTTTGGAAATATTATCTATTTTACAAATGTCTAACAGTAGAAAAACAAAGAGAGTGTTTTTGTGTTGAAGTTTTTTTACAAGGAATGAAGGAACTTCAAACTGAGAAATATCCAAGAATGGTCGAAACCATAAGCTTGGGGATGCCTCTGCATGCCTCTACATCAACAACCTTCCGGTTTGCAAACCTTCAAACTTTGTTTTTGAGCAACATAGAAATTTCATAAACTTGGAGCTTATGTATCTTAATTTTATTGTCTATTAGATCTTAGCATCAAGCACCATCACAATAATTAGCTTATTGTTATATTTTTGATGTATACCATTTCTAAAGAGTTGATTGAAAATTTATTGGTTGCTTGGTTATTTGTTGAAACTTAAAATGTTTTGTGCATAATGTGTCTTAGTAGTTCATGTATTATTATGGTTAGTATCAACTAGCTAAGAGGGTATAATGTGTTATTTTGATGTTAACATGCGTTGTTTTGTTCATAATGCGGCATGGTATTGTGGTATCCTCCTCTGAAAAATTTATTTGGATCGACTTGGCGCATGCTTACACATGTTTGAAACTAAAAAAAAAATCTATCATGCCGCAGTGATCTTTTTGTTTCAAATGGTAATATCACTTTTATGCCTTATTCAATGTTGTTTTGTCGCAAAGCATGATTATGACAGTTATTGCTCTCCTAGTTGGTCGTTTCCCAGTCTATTGCTAGCCTTCATCCGTACTGAGTGGGAACTCTACTCGTGCATCCAAATCCTTGAGCCAAAAATATTCCATTTGAGTCCACTATATCTTTCTATGCATGGTATTTAATAGTCATTCCAAGTAAATTTGTCATGTTCTACCTTTAAACCTTCAAAATACTCCATTTTGTGTTTTTGTTTTAGCTCATGAGGAAGTAGTAGAGAGTTTGTTATGCCCCATGCCTGACGAGGTCCTTTTTTCTTATTCACCCAATGAGTATGGAATATGTGCTCATTTGAATTTGCCGAGAGTTCGCAAGGGACTCCGTGTCTCAGAAAATATAAAGATAACCCATTACACCTACTTCACACATATCTCTGAGAAATCGGCAATCTATGGTTAGTTGAACCAAAGGAGAATGAGTAGTGACATCATTTTTGAAAGGGCTCTGATACGTCTCAAACGTATCTATAATTTTTGAGTGATCCATGCTAGTTTTGTGATATTGTCACATGTTTTTACTGTCATTTATATAATTTTTATGCATTTTGTCAGACTAACCTATTGACAAGATGCCCAGTGCCAGTTCCCTATTTTTGCTGTCGTTTTGTTTCAGAAATTTACTTCTGAAAATATTCTCGGATTGCACTGGAATTTACGGGGAATTTTTATTTGCCACGATGAAGTACCAGACCGAAGGAGAGCTGGAGGGGAGGCCCACAGGGCAGGTGCGCCCCCCTGCCGCGGGTCAAGGTGGACCCGCGGGTGGGGCCCGCCCCTGCCCCTGGGACCTCGCCTCGACGCCCTCCGACGCCTATAAATTGCTATCTGACCTAAAAACGTTGAGGCGGCCATTATTTTCCAGAAACTCGACCCCGACGCACCGTCACCGAAAACCCTAGTTCGGGGTCCAATCTGAAGCTGATCCCGGCACTCTGCCGGAGGGGAGATTGATCCCGGAGGGCTCTTCATCGCCATGCCTTCCTCCGGGATGATTTGTGAGTAGTCTCGCCTTGGACTACGGGTCGATGGCAGTAGCTAGTTGGTAGTCTCTCTCTCTTGTGCTTCATGTCTTATGATTTTGTGAGCTGCCTAACATGATCAAGATCGATTATTGTAATGCTATGTGATGTGTTTGCTGGGATCCAATGGATTATGAAGTTATGTTCAGATTGTGCATGATTCTTATATGAGTAATTTATGTTCTTGCATGCTTTCCGATGTGAGTAGTTACTTTGGCCAAGTGATTGTGTGGATCTCCAAGAGAGGGTAGTTATGCTAGATAGTGGGTTCATGCCCCTTTTGTTCCTGGGCACGAGTGACAAAAACGTCTAAGGGTGAGGGTGTGCTGTTGCTACTAAGGGTAAAACAGTGGTGTTGATGTCTCATTTGATATTAGTATTGCTTACATTATGCACTTTACTTAATGCAATTGTCTGTTGCTTGCAACTTAATACCGTTGGGTGACATGCTGGATAGCGATCCCACGGTGGACTTTTTAGACAAAGACGCAGTTGGAATCAATGGTCTTTGTTCCTTGTCGTGATGCCTCCATAAATATTATCATGTCCTCTATGTCATAGCTAAATTGGGTTTGTGTCATGATCTTGTCAATTGCCTAGCTGTAATTCGTTCACCCATCACATGCATATTTTATTTACTTGAGAGACTCCACTAGTGAACCCATGGCCCCCGGTCCATATTTTTACATTGTTTACAACCTCGTTTACTTGCTTTTCATCATCATTACTCCTCTGGTCACTTTTCATTATTACATCTATTTCATCATACAATTAAGCACTTTGTGTTCTGCGAGACCGGAGAGATTGACAACCTCTCCGCCGTTGGGGACAAAGTATTTGGTTGAGTGTGTGTAGGTCCACGTATGTTGAAGGTATCCCTAAGTGCCAGAGATCTTCAACATTCGCCTCGTTGTTGATTTCAAAGTCCTACTGGTTCGATAAACCTCAGTTCTATAAAAGAGGGAAAACTGCTACTAGCTGCAACTCTGCCTTTGCTTGGGGCACCACCCAACTCTTCTCCACCAACAATCAAGCAGTTTTCCGGCGCCGTTGCCGGTGACTTTGGAGCTGCAGCAAGGGGAGTCTCACACTCTCAATCTATTTACTTTGTTTTTGTCTTGCTTGCTTGTACATGACGGACTCACCAGAAAATAGAGAAGTCCGCTAAAAAATTCCACGAAAATCAGAAACATCTGACCATCAAATTAAACATATCAGAGAATCACAGCCATTAATCTTAGACTTACAAATAATTACCCACCAATACCATTAGCTTATTTCCCTGTACCCTTTCAATCTCAATAGATCATATACGGCTGAAGAAGGAAAAAAATCGAGGTTGCCGGCTCCCAAACCTAACACCTCCGCCGCCACGCCCGCCCCTCCGTGCACAGACAAGATGCAGTCCGATGCCGTTGATGCATCTCGATTCATCCCATCTCCCGGATTCAACTGACGGGGAATTGATCTGTTTATGTGTGATTCGCTTGGTTTAGCAACGAGAAGATCAATTAGCGTCAATGGATGACATCCAACTTCCCTGCCACTGGAGGTCTGCGGTCTGGACGAGGCAGTGTGCGCCAAGGAGCAGAAAAGAGCTAGATCAGTTTTATGGCCAGACGGGGCGTGACGGCGTGAGAGATTTCCTGCACAACGACGACGGCACCTCGGCAACTAGATCGGCGCAGCATCTGGGCGTAGCCCGTGCACTTGTAGCCGCCTGCATTACGAGTCGGCTCCAGGTAACAGCAAAGATAACTTTTCCTCACGATCTACAATCTACAACAATGGTGCCATCAGCCTAGATCTACAATCTACCGTACCAAAATTTTCCATCCGCTGCGGCATCGGCACCATCAATCTTGCAGCTATTTTGTTCAATGAATTAGCTCCAGAAATCTGATGTCCGTACCATCCTCGATTCTCCTCTCCTCTCGGAGACCAACTAGGCTTGAGATTGTTGTTTTCCTGCAGGATAGGGTCACCTACCTCATCCACAGTACATATTCTCTCCTCTCTCTTTTATTCCCCATTTGGATATTTTCTATTATTGTTACAATTTTTTTTTATGCAGATCAATGTGATGTTATTTCAACACGGTCAGGCTCCTTTGCCACATTAAATTCAGAGCGGTGAACCTAAGGTATTCACAAATAACAAATGCTCAATTACTTTTTATGCTACTTTGTCTGATTGGTTCATCACCATAGTGTCAATTGATTCAAATTTTACGTTGTTGGATGCAGTATTTCATTGTATCAGGTTGGCATTATGAGAAGATGATATCGTGACTCTTAACAGTACAGAAACAAAGAGTGTATTAAGCAGTTGTAATACATGTGTATACAATCAGAGCATAGCGTTAAACTATTGATGTGAAAGTGGATAAAGGAAAATGCTTTCTGCCAATTCTCCTAATTGCAAACGAAATCATGGACGCTGCTAGAACCAAGCTCTACACCCCACATGTTCTGTAGCTCCTGAATTTTCTTAGTTAGACCTTGCTACAACCAAGCTATGTATGCCATTCGTTCATTTCCTCATTAATTTTATTAGGTAGACGTATCTAAAACCAAGTTGTGTATGCTATTCTTTGCCCCATTAATTCTCTTACGTAGGCACCATTGAACTCGAAATAATTTGAATCGAATAAATATATTATCTCTATATGTAGTTATATTAACGCCTTCCCACATATGTAAATCTCTGAGAATGTAGCTCTATCTAGAAAGAGCATGATAACCAGAGTACGAGTATATCGGCAGAAGATACCGGCCTTTACACACGTTTTGGAGAACTTAGTGAGCAAAAAGGTAAGTTACCCTATACATAATACAGTTCCATGATCTACACATGATCATTGATTTCTTTCTCATGTTCATTTGTTGTGCAGTAAAAGTACTATCTCTAGAACTTCTGACTGTACTTTTGTTAGTCATGAAGAACAAGGCTAAACTTCATCAGCGCCACAAGATCTATTACCTAGCATGTAATTCTTATGCCCATCCTTTCCGATGCTTATACAAAATTGCAGGACAGCTGATTGAAACACTGATGACTTTCTCTTAGGTTTCCTTCTGAAGAAACTCGATTTTGTCTCATGCCGAGGGATATGAACTTGGACTCAGTGAGTAGAAGGTAAAACACAGTAAAATGCGTTCGTTGATTTTGATTTCCTACTCTTTATTTTTTTTCATATTTGCTACCTACGATTGGTAAATATTCATTGTCTAGTGTTTATCTATACTCATTCTATCTCTTTTTAGATAACTTATTGCCTTCCATATTTTTAGTTCGCAGCAGGGCATCTATCGTTTCATGTTTATAGGTGAGGAATTGGGTTTTAAACATTATATTGTTTTAACTGAGTGTGATAATATTGTTTTAACTGAGACTTCACAACTATTATGTTGGGGTTTAGTTCTATCGTTGAATTGACGGGGTTATTTCCTATTTTTTCCTCAGTTGCTAACACCGAGACGAATACTTAAAACACAAAGATAATTTTTTTTTGTACATATGTGATCATCTAAAGAATTTGCTTGGTTAAACTTTAATAAGGAAAGGATAAAATTTAGAAGATGTAAAAATAAGTTCATATGCTGTGAAATAGTCTTCATGAAAGATATCGTGCTTATATGATACTCCGATAGTTTTACTTAACCTCTAAGTTTCTCGCCTGAATATGTTAGTGCAAACATACGTAGTCATATTTATTTTATGTTCATACTTTGCAGGTGTAAGTTTTCTAGTGTATCTCTATTTGAATAGCTTATAGGATGATGCATAGCAAGCTCTTATTTCCATATCTCCCTTCTGACCCTTTTTTGTAGGCTTAGTACTGAAACTACATGATGTTTATTAGGCATGATTTCTTTATGTCTATGCATAATTATCAATTGCTAAATAAACTCAAAAGACTTGAAAAGTCTATATGACTAGCATTATGTATCTAGGATTCTTCTTGTGGAAGTAATTGCAATGTGTAGTAGAGCCACAATTGATGTAGCCCAACCCAACGTCACCACCATGTCAAGCATTCCAACATATGCCATGTTACCACGGATGTCAAAGGTGAACTCAATCCTCTCTACGAACCTCAATGCACCGCCTTTGGATGATGTACTACCTAAGCGTATAGCCTTGTACATTACTAGGTGTCACACGACGAGTATGGGCGCCAAGGGAGACGCCGAGGGAGCCCAAGAGTCGAAGCCATCCAAGGCGTACGCATGGAAGCGGAGGAAGAAGAAGCGGAGACAAGACGAAGATGAAGAGGGAGGCGAAGCCAGTCTGGCCGGCCTCCAGCCCGGCCACATGCCAGAGCCAGCCGGCCTCCAGGTCGGCCTAGCCCGGCTCCCAGGCCGGCCTCTCTGCCGAGGCGCCCGACCTCCAGCCCGGCCTAGGTCGGCACCTAGGCCGGCCACCCGCTAGAGCCTGTCGGCTCCCAGGCCGGCCTCCCTGCCGATGCAGCTGGCCCCCAGCCCGGCCCAGGCCGGCCCCCAGCCCGGCCCAGGCCGGCTCCCAGGCCGGCCACTCGTGTCCTGCACCCCTCTTTGTACTAAGAATATAAATAGCTCCCCCCCTTCAAGAGACATGTAAGAAATAGGAATAGACCTAGACATTGGGCTTGTGCTCATCCCTCCCTTTGTGGAGAAGATCCCCTTATGGATTCAAGGCTCCTCCTTAGATGTATCTATTGGAGTGAATCAAGGCCCTATTTGCGCGGAGTCTCTCTCGTGTGTGTTTCTACTTCATCGTCTGTCGGGGATATGAACCTCGGATATCCCTAAGAGGTCCATTTCTTCAAGAACTACATGGGCCGGCTACGCAAGTGCCGGCTGCAGCGTGCCGCCTGGAGCCAGCCGGATGAAGCAAGCTGCCTCGTCTACCCGGAGGCGGACGGCCGGTTAGGCTCAAGCCGGCCGTACCAACCGACAGCTCCGTACAAGTGGACCAGGATCGTATAACCGCTGTCGGGCATCTCCTGTACCCAATCATGACAACGGACTCCAGCCGGCTCACAGAGTAGTGATGTCATAGGGGCAATCGTGTAACTTCCTTGTAACCCAGAAACCCTAGATGCTGCCTATATAAAGCATGCAGGGGCCTCCTGCGCGAGGCAGACAAGGGGGAGAGGGACGAGAGGCACAGAGAGAGAGGAACCCTTTAGCATCATCTTCAACCTCAAGCCGGCTGGAACCTTCAGCCGGCCACCACTCGAAAACAGCTCAAGGAGCGCCATTGTAGCCCGATTTGTGATCAATCAATAAGAACAAGAAGAGCAGGACGTAGGGGTGTTACCTCCACAAGGAGGGCCCCGAACCTGGGTAACTGACGTGTGCTTGCATGTTTGTTGCCCAATCCCGCGCGAGCATCCGATCGTCGCCTGCCCCGCATTCTTTTCCATCTCCGATGGATATGCCGTGCTATCCACCATGACATTTGGCGCCCACCGTGGGGCCCGTGGCGACCGGAGTCACGTTCTGCGCGGGATCCCGGACTGTGGATGGTCGGCGGATCGTCTCCGGCCTCGTGCTCTCCATCGGCTCCGTCGGCTGCGTCCTCGACAACACCAACAGCTTCGCCGACGTGGACGTCGCCACCGGAGGAGCGGTCGTCACCCTTGGCGATTTCCACGTCTACGTCGCCGTCGCCGCTCAGGAGTACCCGGAGGTGGTCTACTCGAGCTTGGCTCCTTCGATCTTCGACGCCAGCACCTGCAACGACGACTCCGCCTCCGGCTACCTCAACTCCGGTGACGCAGACCGCGACGTCACCAAGCTCAACGTCTACGCCGAGGTGCACATGGTCGAGCACGCGGCGGCAGGAGGCCCCGTCACCACTACCGTTCATGAAGCTGGCGAACCTTCGCGCTACCAGCGCAACCTGGAGGCCGACTTCGAGCTGCTGAGCACCCCCATCGCGCCGAGTGCTGATCCAGTCAAGGCGGCGGCTGAACTCGAGAGGATGCGGCAGCAGATCTACGACAAGGCGCTAAACCTCGCGTCGACACAATGCCGGCTCAGCGCCACAATTCGCGAGTACAATTCGGCACACGGCTTCGAGCAGGTGGACCGCAATGCGGAGAAGCTGAATGAAGTTAGGCGCAAAGGAGGAGATCTTGGTGGCGCCATGAACCGTGCCGGCCAGGCGCATGAACTCACCGACCTCAGCTTCCCCGAGTACAGCTGTCCTACGCAAAACATGAGGGCGGCGGAAGCAGCAGCCGCCGAGCTACCCTATCTCCAAGGCGAAGAACTACATCAACAAATGCGCCGGGTTCGACAACTCATCAACACGGCCAACCGGCAGCAGCGAGAAACGGAGGCAACGGCGAGCAAGGGGCATCATGAGCCGCCTCTAGGCTACGATGCAGCCGGCAAGTCCAAGCAAGGTGCAGAGGCGTCATCCACGAGCCGCGGAAGAGCGAAGGACAAGCAAACACGAGTTCATCACGAGGGGAGCGCGAGCTCGCATCCTCGTGATCATGGCCGCGATCCGGCTGGACGACGCGAAGACGGCAACCGGAACGAGCCTCGAGCCGGACGGAACGTCAAGGAGCGAGTCGGCCACAAGGTCACCATCGACGAACGCCTGGGGCCGCTGGGACCCGAAACCAGCGACGACGCACGCCACCGCATCGACGTGCTCAAGCTGTCAAGCATCATTGAGGAAGAAGACATCGCTGCTCATCGCTGTTTCGGACCCCGCATCCGGAGCGAGCGATTCCCGAAGGGATTCACTCTCCCCAGGGACACACCAAGTACAACGGCACCGCGAAGCCGGAAGACTGGCTCGCCGACTACGTCACGGCGGTCAACATCGCAAGCGGCAACAAACGGGTAGCCGTGCGCTACGTGCCACTCATGCTCCAGGGATCGGCACGGACTTGGCTCAACAGCCTTCCGAAGGAGAGCGTCAACAGCTGGCTGGACTTCGAGGAAGTGTTCAACCGCAATTTCACCGGCACCTACTTGCGCCCTGGCAACGCACAGCTGCTCGCGCTGTGCAAGCAGAAGGACGGCGAGTCGGACCGAGCCTACCTCACCCGGTGGACAAGCCTTCGCAACTCCTGCGAAGGAGTACTCGAACTCCAAGCCGTCCAGTACTTCATCCAAGGGTGCCGAGATCAGACGCTGCTCAAGCACCGGCTCCTGAGGAAGAGCCCAAAGACCATGGCGGAACTCATGGCAATCGCCGACGAGTACGCCACCGCCGACGCGGGCATGATCAATCCGATCCGACTCGACGAAGCCGGAAGAATCATCACGACGGAACCGGCTGTACGCCGCAGCCGGACGGAAAACCAAGAAGGAGGAAAATTGACCCGGCGTGATTCCGACGCGGCTGGCAAACGCAAATCCGCAGACGACCGCGTCGAGTCCAAGGTCGTCGCTACGACCGAGGGAAGGCCAGCAGGAGGCTTCGACAACCGTCGCATGAGGACGAGCGGCGACATGCGCCGGACAAGGGCGAGGAACAACTACGACTACATGCTCGATCAACCGTGCCGGAACCATGGCGACCGGCCAGCAAACCACACCGTCAGGCAATGCACCCTTGGACGCCCAAGGCCGCCACCGTACGAGCGGCGAAACCCGCCTCCGCCTCGGGATGAAGCCGGACGGGACGATCGAGGACGCGACGACAGGCGACGCGAAGACAGGAATCGCGATGACCGCCAACGCGAAGAAGAGAGGGAACGCCTTCCGGCCCCGCCTCCGAGAGGACCAGACGGCTACCAGAATCCGGATGCCGCCTACATCGTATTCATCAGCGAGCGCGACGACAAACGAAGCCGGCGCGAACGGTTCAAGGAGGTGAACGCGGTGGTTCCACCTGTCCCCCAGTACCTCAACTGGTCGCAGGAGCCGATCACATGGGACCGCAGCGACCACCCGGAACTGATGCCCAACCAAGCGCGCTTGCACCTTCTCACGCGTCCTCATTGACGGAGGCAGCAGCATCAACATCCTCTACCGTGACACGCTGGAGAAGCTGGGCGTCTCCGAGTCCTGCTTGACGCCGAGCCGGACGGTCTTCCACGGCATCGTGCCGGGGCGAGCCGGCTCGTCCATGGGCCTCATTCGGCTGGATGTCCTATTCGGCACCAAGAGCAACCACCGCCGCGAGACCATCTCCTTCGAGGTGGTCAACTACTCCAGCGCCTACCACGCCATCCTCGGACGGCCGGCGCTCGCCAAGTTCATGGCGGTACCCCACTACGCTTACCTCAAGATGAAGCTACCAGGCCCACGCGGGATCATCACCGTCGCCGGAGACTATAAACGCTCCATCGCATGCGCCTCCGACAGCGCAAAGGTGGCCGAGACCATGGTCTGCAACGAGGAGATGAAGCAATTCAAGCGCAAGGCTAGCGAGGAAAAGCTGGAGATCCCGGAGTCGGCCAAGCCGGCTGGCGAGTCGAACTTCCAGGCGGCCCGGGACACAAAGAAGATCTACTTCGACGACAACGACAAGTCCAAGTTCGTCTCCGTCGGGGCGAGCCTGGACCCCAAATAGGAAAGCGCGCTCGTCGAGTTCCTCCGTGAGAACCGGGACATCTTCGCGTGGTCCCCCAAGGACATGCCTGGTGTGCCGAGGGAACTCGCCGAGCACTCTCTTCACGTCCGGCCGGACGCCAAGCCGGTGAAACAGTCCCTGCGACGCTTCGCGGAAGGAAGGAGACAGCTGATAGGAGAAGAAATAGCCCGGCTACTCGCAGCCGGATTTATCAAAGAAGTGCAACACACGGAGTGGCTAGCCAATCCGGTAATGGTGGAAAAGAAGAACAAGAAATGGCGGATGTGTATCGACTACACCCACCTCAACAAGGCTTGCCCTAAAGACCCCTTCGCATTGCCGCGCATCGACCAAGTAATCGACTCCACGGCCGGCTGCGACCTCCTCTCCCTCCTCGACGCCTACTCTGGCTACCACCAAATTCCGCTGAATCCGGACGACCAGCTCAAGACCGCCTTCATCACCCCATACGGCCCGTACTGCTACACCACTATGCCGTTCGGTTTGAAGAACGCGGGAGCAACATACCAGCGCTGCATGCAGAAATGCTTGCACGACCAAATCGGCCGCAACGCGCACGCCTACGTCGACGACGTCGTCATCAAGACCAAGGAGAAGCATACCCTCCTCCTCGACCTCAAGGAAACCTTCGACAACCTCCGCCGCTTCCAGATGAAACTCAACCCGGAGAAATGCGTGTTTGGCGTTCCAGCCGGACAGCTACTCGGCTACCTTGTATCGGCACGGGGGATCGAGGCCAACCCGGAGAAAATCGCCGCCATCGACAACATGCGACAACCAAGAAGCGTCAAGGACATTCAGAAGTTCGCCGGCTGTCTAGCCTCCCTTAGCCGCTTCATCAGCCGGCTCGGGGAGAAGGCTCTCCCGCTCTACCACTTACTGAAGAAAACGGACAAGTTCGTCTGGAGCGACGCAGCCGACGCCGCCTTCAAGGAACTCAAGCGGGCGATGGCCACCACCCCGGTCCTGGCACCTCCGACCCCAAAGGAGCCCATGCTCATGTACATTGCCGCCTCCAATCGAGTCGTCAGCGTGGTCCTAGTGGTGGAACGAGACGAACCCGGTAAGCAGCGGCCGGTTCAGCGGCCAGTCTACTACCTCAGCGAGGTGCTCTCGCAATCAAAGCAAAACTACCCGCATTACCAGAAGCTCGTATACGGCGTGTACATGGCCACGAAGAAGCTGAAGCATTACTTTCAAGAGCACCCGATCAAGGTGATAAGTGACGCTCCGCTTGCAGAAATCATAGGCAACAAGGACGCAACCGGCAGAGTTGCGAAATGGGCGATCAACCTGACGGCGCACGGAGTCGAGTACGACAAGAGAACAGCAATCAAGTCGCAGGAGCTGGCGGACTTTCTTGCCGACTGGACGGAGACGGACCACGTACCGCCGCCACCCAACTCCGGCGAACATTGGCTCATGCACTTCGACGGCTCCAAAAGATACTGGGGACTCGGCGCTGGAGTCGTCCTCACCTCGCCCAAGGGGGGCCGGCTCGAATACGTGCTACAGATCCACTTCACGGCGTCCAACAACGTAGCCGAGTATGAAGCTCTCGCACACGGCCTCAAGCTCGCCAAGGCTATGAACATCAAGCGAATCCTCTGCTACGGCGACTCCGACTTGGTGGTCCAGCAGACCACTGGTCATTGGGACGCCAAGGACCCCAACATGGCCGCCTACCGCTTCTTCGTCCAGCAGCTCGCGGGATGCTTCGAAGGATGCGAGTTCCACCACATCCACCGCTCCAACAACGAGGCAGCTGACACCCTGGCAAACATTGGCTCTCTTCGCGAGGAAATCCCACCCGGCGTCGCCCTCGAGAAGCTCTACAAACCATCCATCACGCCGTGTCCCGGCTCCGATTCCATCCGGATGCCGCCGGACCAACAGCAGTAAAGTTCACGAAATGGATTGAAGCCAAGCCGATCAAGAAACTGGACGGACCAACAGCAGTAAAGTTCTTCAAAAGCATCATCTACCGCTTCGGCTATCCCAACAGCATCATCACGGACAACGGGACAAACTTCGTCAAGGGAGAATTCGCCAAGTTCTGCGGCAGGACCGGCATCCGGCTCGACGTGGCCTCCGTTGCGCACCCGCAGTCGAACGGGCAGGTCGAGCGGGCAAATGGCCTCATCCTATCCGGCATCAAGCCTCGGCTGCTCGAACCGCTCGAGCGCGCAGCCGGCGCATGGGAAGAGGAATTACCTTCCGTCCTCTGGAGTCTAAGGACAACCCCGAACCGTTCAACCGGCTTCACCCCCTTCTTCCTCGTCCATGGAGCTGAAGCCGTCATGCCAACAGACATCGAGCACGACGCACCCCGGATCGTGCTATACACGGAGGTACAAGCTAAGCAAGCCTACGAAGATGGAATGGACCTGCTCGAGGAAGCACGCCAGCTTGCCGAATCAAGGTCGGCGATGTACCAGCAACAACTACGCAACTACCACAGTCGGCGCATCAAGCACGTCCACTTTCGCGAAGGCGATCTCGTGCTGCGGCTCATCCAGGACACGAAAAACATGCACAAGTTGTCATCGCCATGGGAAGGACCATTCATCGTCAGCAAAGCGCTCATCAACGATGCTTACTACCTCATCGACGCCCGCGAGCACAAGAAGGACACGATGGACAAAGAGGGCGATGAAACGGAAAGGCCATGGAACGCGTCACTCTTGCGTCGATTCTACACTTGAGAAAGTACAATGTATGTATCACCTATGCTATCAATAAAAGAAACGAGAATGATCCTTCCCGAAATTTTGACCCGGCTAGATGCTCAAGCCGGCCCAAAATTCGGGGGCTAGGCATGGTGATTATCATCACCAAAACAAACATGAACCCCGGTACAAAGGCCCAGCAGCCACAGAGAAAACGACACTCACGATAAGCAGTCAACAACAGGAAGCAGAATAGCGAATTTTTACAAGGCAATCTCCAAAAGTGCACGACATAACAAGATGTGTAATGTGACAGGACAGTTAATAGTACGGAATGACAGTTACACCCGGCATCCCAGGGAAGCAAGCAAATCAGGCAATAGAAGCATCAGCAGCGTCGCCGGCTCTAGCATCTTCAGTTGGCTGCGGCGCCGAGGACGGTTCAGCAGGCACAAGCTCCGCCAGTTCCACCGCCTCGGCAATTCGCCCTGAGGCTACGGTGATTTCCGGACGCAGGATCGCGAGGGATGTCCCAGTGCGGAAGCCATCCAATAGCCTGCTCATCAGCACGCCAGGATACCATGACTTCACCAACGCCAGTGCCATGTCGGTGCCTCCACGCGCCGCCATCTCCACTTGCTCGTTGATGCCAACTGGTGCCCCTTCAAGCCGAGCAGACAAGTCGTGGAGAGTAGCTGGCAAGGGAGTGTCCGGCCACAGGTTCTCAAGCACGCCGCCGGCCGCTTCCTTTAGTCGCTTGAATTCCTGGCCGAATCGCAGAAGACGGGAGGCGGTAGTCGGAGCAGATCCGGCAGCGGCACCAGAGGATTCCGGTCGGGAGTGAGCCGAGGCAGCATCTTCTTGGATTTGTGCGTCCACCTCAGGATAGAGGTCTGCATGTCAAACCAGTGAGGCCGGGCAGAAGACCTCGAGCAAAACCAAGGAGAAGGGAGACATCACTTACCGAGGATCAGCTCGCTTACACGTTCAACCTCCTTGACCAGGCCGCCCACCAGCTGTTCCTGCTCAAGCTCGCGCGCCTTGGCCGCCTGGACGATCTTGTCGCTGTTCTCGACGGAAGCCTTCAACAGATCCCTCAGCTCGGTCGCATCCCCGAGGAGAGACTCAATCTCGCTCTGTTTCCGGCGGTCAGCTTCCCGCAGTTTCGCCGCCTCCTCGCCCAGCCGGACGACCTCGAGGCGGCGTTCCTCCGACGCTTTTTCCGCCGCTTGGAGATCGGCCTTGGACGAGGTCAAGGCGGCGTCCTTTTCCTTCAGTTGCTTCTCCAAGCCAGCACGAGATGTGGCGTCGCCTGAAGAGTTTGGACCATCGTCAAGCCAAGGCGTGCAAGAGAAAAACGAAGAACGGCAGGGCCGAGGGTGCGAGCGAGAAAAGAAGCTAAACCTTTAGCCGCCTCAAGCTCTCGCTTGAGCAATGCCGCCTCCCTAGCCGCCTCGGCAAAACCTTGCTCGACGGAGGAGCAGAGCAAAGTCACGTTGGCTAGGTTCTCCCTGGCCGTCTGCTCCGCCAGCGCGGCAAGGGGAATCCTCCCCGACGCGTCGGGCCGAGCCGGCACCGGCCCAGTGTACGGCAGAGAAGATACCAGGATCGACTGACGAGGACCCGGGAGCGAAGCCGTCGCTTCCTCAATGGCCCTGCCCTTGGCCGTCTCGGCCACCACCGAGGAGGGGGTAGGGAAGGCGAGATACCCGGCCCCGGCGCCGGTCCTAGGTTTGATACGCGCGTGCAACATCTTGATGATCTTTTAGATTCCTAATAATTTTTGAATTGTAAATGTTTTGTGAAAAATGCATGGAAATGCGCAAGGCAATGTTATTGTTATCCATTTTAAGGTAATATTATTTACACATATTTTTTTATCTTTTCTCGCACATTCTGTCTTTTATTTGTAAAATTGATTTGGATGCAGTTTTTAGTGGTGGAGCAATGTCTTTTTGTTGGCTTAATCGGCTCTCCTTAGTGCCACTCGATTTTTTAATAAAAAAGCTACGAATGTATGATACTCCTAATAATGGATAAAATATTTTGTAATAATTAATGTGGTTAATTATTTTATATAGTTATTATATTATTTTTAAATAATAATGTTGATTGATATATGATCTTAATAATGCAAGCATTATGTTTGCATTTTGTATAGTTATTGAACGTAATATGTACAAATTCTGTTGAAAAATAGGATTTGTTCAATGATGCAACTGTTAGGTTTTTCTTTGAAGTATTTTTACACTAACGATAAATAGGTATGTTGAAGCTTATAATAAATATATTTTTTGTAATACGTGATTAACGTAAATATGATATTTAACATTTTTGGCAGTAGATTTGGTTGCCTCATTTTTCTATTATGTTAGTTAAGCTGTATCTATGCCCTCTAGGCCACGTGGAGTACAATTGTTTTCAGTCCACATGGGATTATGATTCCGATGATTTCTTCTATATTTGAAAAATAAATAATTTGCTAATTGATCTATACTACACTATGGCAACTGGTCTTTATTTTTGCAAGATGATTGGAGCATCAATTATATAGTCTGTACATAAAATGAATCGTCCCTATCTCCACCCTTACAAATTTCGAATACTCTCAAAATCATTGTAACTAAATCTTCCCAAATGTGCATGCCCTCATTTTAGATTTAGAGAAAATAAAGAATACAGACATAACAACAGTTCGACAAGTTGATCATCAAAGGATCTCTATAGAGATAATTTAGTATGAAATTTCAAAAAAATATAAAACATTGTTCATGTCTTCAGGAGTGGTGAAATTGTAAAATGCATGGGAATGTAATGAGAAATTTCTAGATGGAATTGACTAAATGTAGTGACACATAATGGAAATGTATGCAAGTTTTCTCAAAACACAGAAAAATCATCAGATATTCGAGACTTCAAGTTATTTTAGCTTAGCATGTAGTATCCACTCAAATAAAATAATTACAGAACTATTAATTGTCAGTATCAAGATTTCATACACATCTGAGCAACTGGAAAATGCAAATTGTGTTGTGCCCCCTTACATATAAGACAGTTTGGATCCTAACAACCACCTTGTCCCGAAATGTTAGCCGGGTGGTATAAAGTAGCATAAATAGTTTGATTAGACAACAAATTAGAGATGTCTAATTGTGTCGAATACCTCGATGGCACGGATGTTTTGAGCTTTCTCCCCATTAGGTAGTCTCCGAACTGTATCCAAAATCTTGGTTTATTTACTTCTACTGAATATATTAAGATCCAATAAAAAAATTAACTCCAAGAGGGAGTGAACTGTACGCGGTACTATCGCCTTTATCCGGCCCTTGGGTCAATAAATGTGCTTTATCAAAAATAATGGTTCTACTATGTGTACACAATGTGTGGATCTACAACACTATGAATTAGAGTTAACGATAATGATGGAACCAAAATACAATAAGGTGTCCTGAACATAGATAGTTGATTATGTCGTATAGGCCAGGTTAGTCACTGAGAAAAAACTTAGCAAGTTGGTCTCTGACTGCTACATGCTGGATGGAACGTGAGGCCTAACAAAATATTTTTCAAACATTAGGAATGTTGTTCCGACAAAAAATCAATAGGAAAATACCATAGTGATGGAATGTTTGTACATGAAAAAAATTAGTCGCAAATTTCAAATGCACAAACGGAGCGAAGGGAGCTAAAAATAAGAGGAAAACGAAGTAGAACTTGACAAATATTAAAGGAGAGTAAACTGGAGGTGAATGGCACGAGAGATATGAGTGAGAGGATTGTTCCAATGTATTTACATACCAGACTACACATCATAAGAAAACGAACCGTGCAATGACTTTGTTTGGCGAGAATAGTTACCTGAAGATTTAGAGACCTAAAATGTCCACTTATGCTTTATATGCCAAAATGTTCTAATATAAAAATATAAAAGACCTAATACAAATTGTCAAACATGCTATGGTCAGAATAAAATTATGTGTACGTGAAAATTAAATAGTTCTCATGACATACTTTTATTTCTTCTGAAAAACATTTAGATTGTTTCATCCTTCTCTTATATATTTACATGGTTTCTCCGTTTTACGACAAAGGTCTTAAATTGATATAAAACAATAAAGGATGTAATATTAGGTACAAAAGGTTGCCTACCACGTAGAGCTATTCTTTCACAGCTAAAACAAACGACATGATAAAATTCATCAATAGTAGCTTTCTTTCTAGTAAACCTTGTGTTTGCAAAATCTCAAGGACCACAATATAAATTATAGCCATTGTTCAATAAAATATGATATCATACCAAAATTACAAACCAATGTGTCCCATTCATTTAAGATGATTGTAGGGCCTGATTCTAACATATAGAATAATATTGATCAAGTCAAATGAATATCATGGATACTTATGTTGTTAATTTTTTAATAAAAATTAGTAATACACAAATGATTGAATATATCAACTTAAATAGTGTTGTTGCTAGCAACTCGGTTTTGATTAGATTAATTGCAAAGAAGCAAGCATCTATAAACATGTAACATGCAAGAGAATACTATGATTCATGGAATAATATAACCATCATCCTCAGTAATCATGCCGAAGTTTTTCAATCAGCTTTCTCCTTAAAAATTTCCAACTCCATCGGCGTCCATGAATGCCCTTAAATTAAGTATCTTTGAATAACCAACAGTAAGCTTCTTGACCTTACCTTGAAGAAACGTTTGTTCCAATCAAGAGTCTTAAGCGTCCTAGAAGATAGAGGTTGTGCCCTTTACTCCACCTTGGAAGCATTTTCTTGACCTCACCTTGGAGGCATTTTCTTGCAAACAAATTGAGAGTGAGCAATTGAGTAACTCATGATGCAATTAGAAAGAAATAAAAAGAAAAGAGATTAATCTGATGCCTAGAGACAATGTATTCAAAAGAAATACGTTTTGTTATGATCAATTTAACCATGCCCAAGAAAACTATATCAAAAAATTGATCTGTGAACCAATAATACATTGATAATGAATCTGAAGAATTATTAGTAGATATAGAGAGGTTAGTCCGTTAGGGAAATAATGCATGTCCGGGGGCTCTGTTACCATCGTGAACGTTGAAGTGTTCACCTAAGCTAGGACCGTGGTGGCTATTAGGCTGATGATTTACCATGTGCAAAGGCATACATCGATATTGTCTCCTTGCTAGAGTATTGAATATCTATGTGGTATGTTTGTGTTGCTGCGTATGTAGTTCTAGGACAGGCAAGAAAATCTAACTTCATCAAGCTAATTTGAAGAGGGGATAACACACCTAACGTTAATTAGTTTTAACTGATCGCAATACCTTCCTAGAGTGCATGCGCGTAGGCAACCAAGATATGCATGCTCGATGCATACTTGGGTAGGACTATATATCTGAGCCTGGTACCTGCTGGCGGATCAGGACGTAGCTGAAATCACGTAGCCGCACATGGTACTCGTTAGCGCGACGACGCCGTGTGTCCGTCGTCGGCTGCGCTGTAGTAGACGGTGAGAATGATCCCGTGAGATAGCCTGAGCACTCACTGCACTGATCGATCTGCTCCTATAGAGATAGAAAGCATTGGGAACAGTAAAACACATCGATTGGTTCAGAAAGATTAAACTTCTAGGGTTTACCTAGAGCCAGATATATTGGCCAGCGGAAGGAATCTGGTGACCTGGATCGTTTTTGGCATCGTGGTCGCGGTGGCGCCGCGCCTGCTCTGATCCTCTCCTTTGGCGCCTACGCTCTGTTCTTGAAGAGACGGTGCCAAATCGAGCAACGAAGATCGGATGAGGACGCTATGAAACGGAGGCAATACACGCGCGCATACGCTTGTACTCTTATTTTTTCTCGCCGATGGATGGATACATGCATGCTAGATTGGTAGGTAAGCATGGATCATTGAACGCATGCATAGAGCAAACCATCAAGCTTCGAGTCTGCTAGATTAAGCTGCAGCCTCACGCAAGTCATCGAGGACTCCATGTATAAGAGGCCACACGACGGAGAAAAATAAAAAGGGTATAAGAGACGATGATGAAACGTTATTTTATTATAATGGCATTGGTGGGTAATTATTTTACTTAAATCTAATCCAATGGCTTTGAAACATGTAGTCTATCAAATAAATGGTCAGATGTTTCTGATTATTGTGGGAATTTCTAGAGTATTTCTCTTTTTTCTGGTGAGTCCGTCATGTACTTTTAATATATAATAGATTCTTTGGTGGCTCCAATTTTGTCTCATGAGTGCTTGTCTCATTTTTTATCGGTATCTTTGCTCACTCATGTATTTGTGAGGATCTTTGTCTTCATGCTTACCTTGGTGAGCATGTTGATTTTTATCGGCTAAATTCTCTCACTATCTTTTGGAATCTTCAATTGGTTTCCAATTGGTACCCCTAAGCTTGTGAACATACCCCTTTAAAAAGATCTTCCTTTTATCTCGGTTGGGCCAATCCTATGTTGAATTTTAAAAAAAAAATTGGTATCCTCGAGTTTGTGAACATATTCTTTTTGAAAAATCTTTTTTGTAAGTTATGTGTGTCAATGCTTGATATATAACTTATCTCCATTTGGTTAAGACTATGTGTCTTATCAAATTAATTGTCTTGTCACACACACATACTCTTGGCTGGGCCTTCATTAATAATTAGTATCTCCATATGGCTCAACCACATCTTTGGTGAAAGTGCTTTGTTTTGCTTTAATGGTTACATCCTTGCACTTTGTGAGTGTTCTAGATGATTATAGGGGAGTGAGGATTCCATATTTGTTCACTCCGCAATAGTGTATGAACATTGGGGAGCTTCTCTATTTTTTAGAATTCTCAGTTAGGATCTTCTTGATTGCTTTTCTCCTTTGTGGAGATGTTTAGAATGATTTCATCCTTTGCCATCTTTGGATCCTCAATATAGTTTGATTTCCTCTATTATTCATCAATGGATATGTGCATTTAATTTCACTCATATCTTGAGGAATGCATACTTGTGGAGGAACTCACATTATATTGGCCATCTAAATTTTTTCTTCCCATTTCGGCAATCGATGCCAATGGGGGAGAAGTTTTAGAGGGTTTAAGGGAATTTGGTCTTATGCTTTCGTTTGGTTCTTAAGCATTTGCCTCTCATGCTCATGCATCCTTGTCTTGCAAGGTTGCTTAATTCATTATATAAACCCTCTCAAAAGGGATTGTCATCAATTACCAAAATGGGGGAGATTGAAAGGGCATGGTTGCCCCCATGTGTTGTTTTGGTAATTAATGACAATCTCTAGGGACTAATGTGTGCTTTGAGTTATATTTGCAGTGTTGGTCCATAAGGAATGCTTGGACTCCAGATGTTGGAGTCAAGGCTAAAAGAAGAAGACTATATGTTGATCAAGGCTAAGTGCAAGTTGATCAACATACAAGATTAGGGCATGTGAAGAAGAAGATCATTTGTTGATCAAGATCCTATGTTGTCCATGGTGGATGGCGTCACGTGGTGATCATCAAGATAAAGGCCATGTGAAGATATGTCGAAGAATGTCTCTCCCATCTTGGTGTATGGGGGAGCAATATGCGTGTCTTCACCAAGCGGAGCAAAATCAAGAAAGGTTATCCACTTGAGAGTAGATCAAGATCGTCATCATCTAGCTCAAGTGGAATGCGCAAGGCAAAGGTATGATCTTGATAGGGTCTCTAGTTTATCGGTCTCGCGGTGTAGTTATGAGACCGGGTTTTAGGATAGGTAACCGTACTATCAAGAGGGGCTCTCAAGTGAGCTTTAGCGTATCGGTCGTAGAGAGCTCAAACCTTTGCATCCTTGGCATCATCTTTATTGGTTCCTATTTGGCTCTTATTGTGGTGTGGTATTGGTGCTTGTCGTGCTTGTCATGACAAGGCCAAGGTCACCGAAAACGGTTTTCATATGTGTTCCCTATTGAGTTTTCGGTGTCGGAGATTTTGTCGGTCCATCTATGCGGAAGGTTTCACTCTTCCGTTTATTAGCAAAATCTCCCTTACTTGGTTTCAATATTCTCACATGATATAGGGTAGCATTTGTCGTCCTCTTTCCAACAAAGTTGGTTTCACTTCATTCGGACTTCATTTGCAAAAGATATGGTTTTCCGGTTTTCAATAGAAAGGTTTTACCTTTCATATTTTGGTTTTACCATATCCTTTTGAACAATGATGTTTCTCTGCATAATCTTGTTGTGCTCGTTGTGACGATTCCAACGAGTCCAAGATTATCGAAAACGGAGTTCGTATGTGGAAGATATTGCATTTCCGGTTTGCAAGAAAGAGGTTTAATATTTCCTCATTTGTTATTATAATATATTGTTGGACTATGATGTTTTTATGCATAATCTTGTAGTGCTTGTTGTGGTGATTCCAACGAGTCCAAGATTATCGAAAACGGAGTCCGGATACAAAAGTTATTGCATTTCCGGTACCGGACGTTTTCTAGGCAGAAAAAGAAAAGAAAAGAAAGAAAGGAAAAAGGGGGGGAGGGCTGCCCAGCATGGCCGGGGCATGGCCGGGGGCATGGCTGGGCCTTCTCTGTGGCCAGGCCGGCCATCATGGCCGGGCCAGGCCGGCCAGGCCGGCCTCCCCTTGGCTGCTCCGCGAAAATGGCCCCAACGGCCATATTTTGGAGCCACTACTTAAGGGGCTTCTTCCCCATCTTCACCCTAACCTTTTGGCACTCTTTGAGCAAGTTTTCCTCCACCATTGTTGACCTCTTAGAGCTTTGCTAACTCTCAATCCCTCCAATAGTTCTTGCTAGTTTTTGAGGGAAAAGAGAGAGGAGGTCTAGATCCACGTTTCCACCGATCGGTTTCTCCTCTAAGTGAGGGGAACACCTTGGATCTAGATCTTTGGAGTTTCTTTGTGTTTCTCCTTGTTCTTCCTCCCAAATCCCTCCCAAGCATTAGTTGCTTTGGTTGGATTCGGGTTGGAAGAACTTGTCCACTTAGTGTGTTCTTGCCATTGCATTAGTTGCATCGGTTTGAGTTCTCCACGGTGATTCGTGGAAAGTGAAGTTGAGAAGCTTGTTACTCTTGGGTACTTTGGTGCCCTAGAGCTTGTTCCTCTAGGGCACGTTGGTACCCTAGACGGTTTGTTTTCTCGGAGTCTTGGTGGCTTACGGGATTTGTTGGGAGCCTCCAATTGTGGAGTGTGGCTCAACCTTGTTGCTTCGGAGCTTTGGTAGCTACGAAGATATTGCCGGGAGCCATCAATTGAGTTGTGGTGTGTGCCCCGGCCTTGGGCATCGAGTCTTGGCGGCTCGGTGCATTTGGTGAAGACCCTCCAACTTGTGGAGTGAGCTTCACCCTTGTAAAGGTTCTAGTTGTCAACCTCAACGGCAACATAGTGACAAGTGCCTCGCCACATTGGTGGTAAGACACAACGGAGATACGGTGTGCCATATCAAGGCTACTCGGTGTTTCACATTGGTGAACACCGCGCCGCTCCAACGGAGACTAGCTTCCATTGGGAAGTGAACTTCGGGATAAATCATCGTCTCCAAGTGCCTCGGTATTTCTATCCCGAGCTTCTTACTTATGCTATTTACCTTGTGATAGACATAGAGCTTAAAGTCATATATCTTGCTATCACCTAGTTGATCATATTGCTTAGCATAAGTTTGTTGGTGCACATAGGTGAACCTAGCTAGTTTAGGTTTTGGCTTGATAAATTAAACGTTAGTTTTATTCCGCATTTATTCAAGCCTTAACCATAATAATTTTAAATCGCCTATTCACCCCCCCCCCCTCTAGGCGACATCCGTGTCCTTTCAGATGCTCTAGTGAGCATCCTTGTCGGAGCGTGGATGGCGTCTTGAGCAATCTTCTCATGAGCTTCGTTTACTGCATCTACTAGGGACTCCAGAGGACACTTAGCCGGAACATGATCATTCCCTTCACATAGGTAGCACGTGATGCTAGCGGTTGGGCACTTGCCATGTGGATGAAAATTAAAACAGTTTGGGCAGCTGCCAGGGCATTGACTTGCCTAGTGTCCACCCCTTCCACATTGACTACGAGCCTTTCCTTTGGGTGGTTTCTTCTTTATGATGTACCTAAGGGGGCATTTCCTAGTCATATGTCCGCGTTCTTTGCAAGTGTAACACCAACGTCGTGCTATGGCCTTGGGGTCCGGTCCTTTGACTTCTGATGACGTCCTCTCTAATTTTCTCAGGCAGATCTTAGACGTATGGGACTCTTCTCTTTCAAAGGTTGTCAAGTGGGTTCCTGGAGCGGCTTCGATCGGAGGACCTTGAGTTGCTTCAAAAATGGAACCGATGTAGGAGTGCGCCCGTGACATTTCCGTCTGGGGAACTATGGTTGCCGCAATTGAGTTAAACAAATTTGGTAGAGATAGCTTAAAACAAATTTTTTCAAAACGCAACAAAACTACCGTGATTAGGATACCTGATTATTTTTAATAGGTAAGCATTAGGGGTTTGTTAACTAGGCGCGATTTGCAAAACACACAGGAGAAACAACACACCAGCAGAGAACTCACAACCAACAATGCACAAGGTACATTTAGTACCACTGGACACCTAATACTTGCGGTAGTTGGGGTAAAATAACCAAGGTTCCTATCATACGTTTTTCCTATGGGTCTTTGTCGAACATGGTTGGTGGAGTCTTCATCTTATCGCCTTAGTCTTCAGCTGGAGAAGATGAGATTGTCGAAGCTGAAATTTGAGTAGAATCGTTGATGTTGAGCTTATGTCTTTGAAGGTCTCTTGCTTTGTTGACCTTGACGATCTTGGTATTTGCGAATCAACCACCCTGAGGTTGAATGTTGAGTGTTTGTGATGGAAGCTTCTTCTTGTGGGTGCTAACTAATTAGGTCTCACTTGGGTTCATCGTCAAGTATACTCTTGGTTTTGAACGGGTAAGAGATAACAGAAGATTCCTTGGAAAATCTTAAAATAGAGGGGTAAGACTTTGAAATATTTGAAAATATGAGAAGAGCGAAGCCATTTTCGGACTTCTCTAGATAAAAATTTATTTTGGTAGTAATATATTTTGTTAACAAAAATATTTGCTGTCCTAACTAACGTCCGTGCTAACTAAGGTCTCCTATAGTCAGGATGGCTCTAATACCAAGTCTGTGGGGACCCCGGACTAGCCGTCCGAAATACCCTTGTGCCTACATCAGCGATCCCATGATCAGTGTGTCGCTGAGCACAATCAAACTGGTAATCAAAGAACATCCATAAATACCGAAGGAATTTACTTACTTGATTGAAGTCATAATCTTCAATAGATACTTGCAGCGGAAATCACCAAACAACGTGGAGCCCAAGTCATTCGCCTTAACCCTACAGGCAACTGACTGGGAAGCGCCCTAGTTCGCATTGACGTCATTTCCGTCTCCTTCTTCAAGCTGCTCTTCTTTAAAATCTGGCTAAGACAATAGCCAGGGACGAAACCAATATGAGTACATTTGATTGTACTCGCAAACTACTACCCCCGAATGAGCATGCACTACACTTTTTATAGTTTGAGTAAAACTTTGTTTGCTTTGAAAACTCTATCCTTATTGAAAAGAGAAGGATAGACTTTTGTTTAATAAAACTTTGTCTGAAAACTCTATAACTTTTGTTGAAGAAAAATAAGAGAAATTTTATAACTTTTCATAACCCTTGTATATTTTTCAAAACATCTATAGCCTTTGTTAAAAGAAAAGAAGGCTTTTCGATCTTTTTCCCATAAATTAGTTTTTGTAAGAAATCTATTTTAAAACGTTTTTCCCGAAAGTAGATGTTTGTTGAAAAAGGTAAGAAGCCCCTTTTTAAAAACTTTTTCCCCGAAAAATCACCATTTTGTTTATTTCTCCAAAACTCCTCCTTTTTTCAACCATGACCCCTCATGATCATTCAATCCCAATAACCTCATGCCGGCACATTGGCATAGTTGCATAAAACATCCTCCACTTCATTTTCTCCTTCAAATCTCAAATCTTTTCCAAAACTTGCACATAGGCCTAGGACAGCCTCCCAACTGTCCATATCCGAGGACTCGGCTATTCGAATAGTTTTACCCTCTGCAGAGGTAGCACGCTTTCCCCACATCCATTCGGTAACTCATCGTGTCTGCCACGTCCCGCCATACAAGGTGTATGCGGAGTTGAGCCACCGACCATAGCCTGTCCTTTGCTCATGCTAGTATAGGACCCTACCGCTACGAATTCACCATTCCTTCGACACCTAGTACAGGATCCCCCGTCGAGGAACCTAGATGTGAGGACTCGTAGTTCTGCCCGGCGAGCAGAGCCCTTCAATCCCCCGTCCATCAGACACTGAGACCCAGGTCAGGGGGTAGGTCGCCATGACCATCTCCTCATGGAACGAGGTCATCCTCGTTGTTGAGGCATCCCATACTAATATGAGCAAATTATATGACTACGCCCTTTCCCATATGTGGGTAAATGTGGTCGCACAGGTTATTGGCTGGTCGTCATAGTACTAGGACACAATGTGCATTTTTCACAAACATCATCATTCTCCACTTCTCCATTTCCACACCAACATCGTGGCATTCCATAACCACACAAGTATTTTCAAAGGAGTTTTGAGTAAACAATATTTTTCCCAACCTATAGTTTGAAAAAGAATTTCCATCTAATACCTCCATATAGGGTGTCAAAATAATATACTTGTATTTTGGAAAAGGGTTTTCAAAATCATTGCTTTAGTGGCATAAACCACTTAAGTCATTTATGCTCTTTATAGGTAAAACATGTAAATCCAAATAGACGTATATAAATGCAAGCTCAGAGAAGTAGCTTGCCTGTTTTCAGCATAATGTCCCTGGACTTCTCCTCACTGATCAAAGAAATAAACTCTGATTCTTCTCCAATAAATCCTTTCCAAGGTTCACTCCGATAGCGTTTGTATCTAGCGTCGTAAAAAGGAAAGAACACAATCAACATACAGTCGAACACTCCAACAACAAACATCAAGCAATAAACAACAATCATGATGGAAAGCTATTATTTAACAAACAAGTTTGGCAGTCACCTCACTACTCATGTTTATAAAAATATGATTAAAGTTATGATTAAGCATCTTTATTCAAACAGGAAATACTTCAGACAAAAGTTAAGCTACCAACTCTTTTCTGTAATTCAAAATATCTCACCAATCTAAGGTAGAGACATTAACAAGATACTCGAGCTAATACTCAACTTAAATACAACCAAGTATAACAAGCAAGGCAATTATATTAATCACACAAAAATAATCTAATCATCAATTAAACAAGCAATACATACCATTACTAAACTACTAAATCAAGCATCACAACCACCCTCAAGCATCACACATAGCTACCGCACTCACAAAGCAACACAATTTGATTTCAATTTAATTGAATTAACTAATTATTTAATTAGGTCTTAAATATGGCAGAAACTAGTGGTGCATGTTTAATTGCATAACTTAAGTTCTGTTGATCACAAAAATACAAACTAAATTTCTATAGACAGCTACTGATGTGGGGAAGACAACCCAATTGGATTTGCTTCAATTGGATTTACCAATTTTCCTACACATTTGTTTTATTACACAAACTATTTAATCAAGTTTTTGCTACAACTCAAGTTAAGTTACTCTAAAAATTAAATCATTTTAGGGGTAACTAACACTGATTAAATGTGATCTAACAAAATTGGTCCTAACTCATTTAAATTAACCAATATTGTTTCATAATTGTTTTTGTCCAGAAATACTTTCTTTCTTTTAACAGATGCCCATTAATTAATAATGATCAATTAATTCTACAAAATTATGGGAGCAAAGTTATCACATTACTAAGCTAGAAAAATTGGTTTGACATTATGTGGATTAACAGAGTATCAGAAACAAACAAGTTTAGATTTTTGACCTTCTGTGGCATTTTTAACACTACTCAATAGATAATGATCCAAACAGGGTGAAACTAACTTTGTTGGATAGACAATTCCATAAGCTATCCAGGGAATTTTAGTTTGATTTATTTGGACTTGTAGATCTCGAGATATAGCAGTTCAAAGTGGTGTCCAGTACTGAGTTCCTCAGGTTTTAAATCTATTCCAAATTTAAATCGAAACGGTAAGTTGCCGTTGGATCTAGATCCAACGGCCCAGGACGCACGCATCGGCGACGACGCGAAACAGGCGGTGCCACCGTGCGGCCGGCGAAGTGGCGGTGGTCTAGCGGCTCACCTAGGGCTCGGGAGACGGCGGCGACGGCGGGAATCGACGGCGGGGGCTCGGGGAAGTCTGCGGGCGGAGTTGTAGATCCTAGGGTGGCCTGGTTCGTCGGCGGCGGCAGCGCGGTCTCCACGGACACGGAACGTCGACGGCGAGCTCCTGGCGGCGTCCCTGTGCAAGAAACGGCGCGGGCGTGAGCGTGCGGTGGCGGTGGTGCATGGCAAGACATTAGGGAAGGAGAGGAGAGAAAGAGAGTGGTAGCACGGCCACGAATCGGTCGTCATCAACCTCGGCTCAGCGGAGCGGCATGGGGCGGCAGTGGGCTGCAGTGGCTCCGGAGCAGCGGCTCCGCCCTCCTGGCGGTGCACGGGAGAGAGTGGTGGGTGAGGGAAATGGAGCGGAGTGGAGTGGTGAGGCGTGGAGAGAATGCGGGGGCTCGGGCTGCTTTTATCATCGAGGTCCGGCGCGTCGTGGACGCGGTGCAGGGGAGGCAGGGGCGGTGCTAGGGTGGCGAGGGCATGTCCGTGTGGTCGCTGGGAGTTAGGGGGTGCTGCGGAGGTGGTCGCTTGGTCGGGGGAGGCAGTGGAGAGAGGTGCACGTCCGCGCCGTCCGTGGTCGGCCACGGCGCACGGCGCGCACTGGCGTGGGCAAGACACGCCCGCGGGGGCTCCGGGGTGGCTTGGGTGTGTCCAGCAGCAGGAGAGGGGAGAGGGAAAAGGGGTGTGGTGCGACGCAGGGTCGGTCGGGCGGCTCGCTTGCACCCTCCACAGTAGGGAGCATTGCGGCATGGCGACAGGAGGTCGTGCTCCCTGGCGATGGTGATGAACGGCGACCAAATTCGCAGAAATGGCGCGCTCCCACGAGGCTCTGGAGCTTGAGGATGATCGACAAGGTGAGGGAAGAGAGATAGGGTGAATCTCCAGCTCGATTTTTCACGGCAAGCACGGATTGATCCGGTTTGTGCTTCGGTTTGGGGAAGAACAGGGTGGTGCACACCACCTATTCGACCAAATGCCAGAACCGAATTTAAATTCATATTTTTGAATTTTGTTTCCACAATTGATGGTATATATATTAATAGGGATTTTTGGTGCTATGAGGGAATTTATTTGATAAGTGCATCATAGCACATTTTGTGATTTGAAAAGAATAAAGAAAGAAATAGAATTTTAAATTTAAGATTTTTGGAAATATATTTTGAGAGGGAAAAGGGTAGGAATAAAATTGAGGGTGATTAAATGTCACTCCACTGAATTTTATTTGGAAGAAACTTAATTTCTCACTTGGAGAAATTTGTTTGTCACTTGTCACATGATTTTATGTGTTGACGTTTTTGTTTTGTTTCTTTTCCTTTCTTCATAATTTTATTTAGCAAACACACACATCAAGCAACAAAACACATCACAACCATGACCACACAATTCAACCACATGAATTAATCACACCACCATTTCCATAATTTAGCAATACTATCTTATAAAAATGATCACACTCAATTATGACAAGATGATGTTTAAGAGATGTCTCAACTCATAACTTAATTGTTTTCAAAAAGGTTTGAGAAAGGAAATATGTGGGGTAGTATATTTCCCACTATTGTTGCTTTCAAATGGAGTGGAAATCAGATTTTATAAAATGGGAGTTGCATACACATGCAAAATATCAAGGTTGATAATTAGATAGGAGATAACATATAGGTCTCCATATTTTTGGGAACACATAATTTTGGAAATACTTTTACTTTCTCAACTAAAGGGTATTTTATTTGTTGCTGAAATCAAACATCATTGAAATAGACCTTGGCCAAAATAAGATTGGAAAAGATATATGGAATCTACTCTTGTCATAACATGAGCACCAAGTTTAATATATTTTTACTTGGGTTGGGTTCTTGGTTTAATATCTACTAGTCAAACAACTTAAACATCAAGTCACACAAGGCCAAACAGAACAATATAGAGGAAAACATAATCAGTAGTGAAGAAATTTCAAAAGTTTTTGTTGGTTCTGAATTTTGGGTCTTGTTAATTCTTATTATAAATTTGGGATGTTACAAATCCTCTAATCAAATTATGAGAAGTTTTGTGTGAAGACAGTTTTTAAGTTCCAAAGGAGAGAAATATGAAGAAATCGAGGATGGATCAGAGCTCAAGCTTGGGGATGCCCCCATGGCACCCCCTCTGAATATCAAGAACTATCAAGAGTCAAAGCTTGGGGATGCCCAAGGCATCCCCTCATCTTCATCGACTATCATAAGGTCATCTTCGTTGAACTTCATTTTTATCACTTTACATATGATGTGCTATGCTTGGAGCGTCTTTTTACTTTCAGTTTTGTTAGTTTGTTTGCTAGTCATATATTTCTTGGATCCTAGCTTTATTTGTGTGGGAGAGAGACACGCTCCGCTTTTTCGTTTGAATACTCCTTTGCTTCGCTTATATCTTTTTGAGTATTTGAAAGAGCATGGTTGCCCCCATATGTTGTTTTGGTAATTAATGACAATCTCTATGGACTAATGTGTGCTTTGAGTTATATTTGCAGTGTTGGTACATATGGAATGCTTGAACTCCATATGTTGGAGTCGAAGCTAAAAGAAGAAGATTATATGTTGATCAAGGCTAAGTGCAAGTTGATCAACATACAAGATAAGGGCAAGTGAAGATGTGCGAAAGAGTGTCTCTCCCATATTGGTATATGGGGGAGCAATTTGGGAGGCTTCACCGAGCGGAGCGTAATCAAGAAAGGTGATCCACTTGAGAGGAGATCAAGATCACCATCATCTAGCTCAAGTGGAATGTACAAGGCAAAGGTATGATCTTTATAGGGTTTCTATTTTACCGGTCTCGCGGTGTAGTTGGGAGACCGGGTTTTAGGATAGGTAACCGTACTATCAAGAGGGGCTCTCAAGTGAGCTTTAGCGTATCGGTCGTAGAGAGCTCAAATGCATCCTTGCATTCTTGCAATCATCTTTATTGATTCTTATTTGACTCTTATCGTAGTGAGATCTTGGTTCTTGTCGTGATATTCATGACAAGATTAAGTCCTTCGAAAACGATATTTGGTTGCATCTTCTATTGCGTTTTCGGTGGTGGAGATTTTGCCGATTCACTAGTGAGTAAAGGTTCACACCTTCCTACCCATACAAAATATCCATTGCATGTTATTTGGCTTTCATATATATGAGGATTTAGAGCTTGTGTTCATCTCCATACCAAACTCTAGTTCATCAAAAACGGATCTCATATGCATATCTTGTTGCGTTTTTTATGTTGGAGGTTTTACCGGCTTGTCTTTCCTAGATAGGTCAAACTCTTTCCTTGTGACCTCCTCCTCACATGATGGAATATGATGTTTCTCTACATGATCTTGTAGAGCTCTTCATTGCGATTCCAACGAGCCCAAGATCATCGAAAACGGAGTCCGGATGCAAAAGATATCGCGTTTCTCGTGCGTGCTGTTTTACACTCTGTATCTCATCCGGAATTTTCCGGGTCATTCCGGACAGCTCGGAATTTTCCGGATATATTTCGGACGGATTCCGAGGTGAACCAGTTTTGCTCTCTGTTAGTGTTTCGGAATATTCCGGACCATTCCGGACCAATTCCGGACGACCACGAAAACTGCATAACGGTCAGATCTTGTTGACCTATAAAAAGGGGGCTTCTTCCCCAAAGGTTCCCTAACCATTAGAGCTCCACCCAAACTTGTTGATCTTTGGAGGATTGAAGGAGAAGATCTAGATCTACATTTCCACCAATCCATTCCTCCTCTAAGTGAGGAGAACCTAGTAGATCTTGATCTTGGAGTTTCTTGGTGTTTCTCCTTGTTCTTTCTCTCAAATCCCTCCCAAGCATTAGTTGCTTTGGTTGGATTCGGGTTGGAAGAACTTGACCACTTAGTGTGTTCTTGCCATTGCATTAGTTGCATCGGTTTGAGTTCTCCACGGTGATTCGTGGAAAGTGAAGTTGAGAAGCTTGTTACTCTTGGGTACTTTGGTGCCCTAGAGCTTGTTCCTCTAGGGCACGTTGGTACCCTAGACGGTTGTTGTTTTCTCGGAGTCTTGGTGGCTCACGGGATTAGTTGGGAGCCTCCAATTGTGGGGTGTGACTCAACCTTGTTGCTTCGGAGCTTTGGTAGCTACGAAGACATTGCCGGGAGCCACCAATTGAGTTGTGGTGTGTGCCTCGGAGTTGGGCATCGAGTCTTGGTGGCTCGGTGCATTTGGTGAAGACCCTCCAACTTGTGGAGTGAGCTTCACCCTTGTAAAGGTTCTAGTTGCCAACCTCAACGGCAACATAGTGACAAGTGCCTCGCCACATTGGTGGTAAGACACAACGGAGACACGGTGTGCCATATCAAGGCTACTCGGTGTTTCAAATTGGTGAACACCGCGCCGCTCCAACGGAGACTAGCTTCCATTGGGAAGTGAACTTCGGGATAAATCATCGTCCCCAAGTGCCTCGGTATTTCTATACTCGAGCTTCTTACTTATGCTATTTACTTTGTGATAGTCGTTGAGATTAAAGTCATATATCTTGCTATCACCTAGTTGATCATATTGCTTAGCATAAGTTGTTGGTACATATAGGTGAACCTAGCTAGTTTAGGTTTTGGCTTGATAAATTAAACGTTAGTTTTATACCGCATTTATTCAAGCCTTAACCGTAATAATTTTAAATCGCCTATTCACCCCCCCTCTAGGCGACATCCGTGTCCTTTCAATTGGTATCAGAGCGGGTTCTCTCTTTATAGGGCTTCACGGCCTAGAGAGTAAAGATGTCGTCTAGTGGTTTAGTGCACAATGCTTCTTTAATATTCGATGGCACTAATTATAATGATTGGAGAAATCGCATGCTAGATTATTTTCGGGACATTAATCCATATATAGAGCAAATTCTAGATATGGGTTTTTCTCCTCTAGAGGATGAGGAAAATTCTTATCTAGATGATGGAGCTTCTAATATGATTTTCAAGTCTTTGAGAAATGCAGTTGCTTTGTCGATCTCTCCTTATCGGAATGCTCATGAGCTATGGACCAAGCTTCAAGACAAATATGGTGTGTCCATGGATAGTGAGAATGATTGTTCTCCCTCCACCTCGGGGCGTGGTGAGCTCTCAACTTCTTCTACTTCACCTACATGTGGCAAGCCACAAAATAATGCAATGGTGAGTAGGGATAAATTTTGCAATGATGATAGTGAGCTTCATATAGATGATATTTCATCTCTATCTTATTGCAATGATTTATCTTTGGACTTAAACACATCTAGAACTATAAATGTTTCACATGCTTGTGTTAATAGTTCTTGCATGTCATCTAAATCGTCAAGTAGTGATGATCATGACAATAATAATGATGATGAAGAAGATGATGCTTACTTTAATAAGAAAGGTCTAATGGTTCTTAATGCTCTTTCAAAGAATGAAAATGCTTGTGAGAACCTTCATGAAATTATGAGCACCCTTATTGAGCGAGGGCTTACTATTGAAAATTTGGAAGCTCGTGAAAATGAAAGTCTTAGCCGCGAACGTAATTATGCGGACACGATTGCGGATCTTGAGCAAGCTCTTGAAGAAATCCAAACCACCAAGAAATCTCTTGAGGAGACATTTACTCTAGAGTTATCTAAAGTAAATGAAACCCATGATAGAGCTCTCAAGGTGGCTAATGATTTTTAAATTAAAAATGATGAGCTTGTTGTTGAAATTGTTAGACTCCTTGAGGCTAATGTGAAATTTGAAAAGGATGCCAAGTCCTTGGAAGATTCTCTTGCACATCTCACTAAGTCTCATGATCAACTCCAAGCTCAATTACTAAAAGAGCTTCCGACTTGTTCTCCCATTGCTATTAATGTTGATGCTTGTGCTACTAACTCTATTTCTTGTGAAGCATCCATTTTAAAGGAGAATGTTGAGCTAAAGGCTCAACTTAAATTGCTAACTAGCAATTATAAGATATTGGAAGAAAGCCATGAGAAGCTCTCTAGCTCTCATGAAGATCTTCTCGTATCTCATGATAAGCTAAAGTTAGCTCATGAGGCTATTGCTACCAAGGTAATATCTAGTGGGCCTCATGTGGACAATGGCACAACTTCTACTAAAAATGCTACAAAGCCATGTGCTAGTCTGTGTAATTCTTCATCTCACACTAGTGCTAAATCATATGTTGAATTACATTTTGTGCCTAGTTGCGCTAACAATGAAGCTTCAACTTCCACTAGTACTTGTGTAGCTACTAACCTTGTAGGTAAGACTAAAGAGCACAAGGCTCAAGCCACTTCTTTGAAGAAAGATGTGGAGAAGCATCATAAAGGGAAGGCCACATTTGACAACATGTTGAGTGTGCAAAAATCCCCCAATGACAAGAGTGGACTTGGATTCAACTCCAATATCAAGAACAAGTCCAAGAGTAGCAATAAGAAGGGCCAAGAACAAGTCAATACTCGGCCAAGATTGTTTGCTTCAAGTGCAAAATTGAAGGGCATCATGTTAGGGATTGCCCAATGAAGAAGAAGCCTCTTAGTGAGAAGCAACTAGGGAAGCGGCCTATTGTTCAATCTCATGCTCAACCTCGGGTTGAACAAAGGCTACCTCCTAAGAAGACTCGAATCATTGCTCCTCAAGTTGAGGAGCCTATTAAGAAGAAAGAAAAGAGTCGATATTGCTACTTATGCCGTGAGAAGGGTCACTTGGCTTCTTCATGCACTAATGGTACTCTATCCAACCCCATAATAGTTGATGATGTTTATTCTCTTAGGAAGGATAGGGTTGGCAATGTGTTTGCCAAATATGTGGGAACTCAAAGTGGTGTCAAGAAAAGAACCATTTGGGTTGCCAAGCCTATTGTGACTAACATCTTAGGACCCAACTTGGTTGGGGACCAACAAGCTCAAACTTGATCAATAGGTTGTGATGGAGGACATTGGAGACTTGGCTATCCTTGAAGAATTAAGGGATCTTTGTGATTATTATTTCCACAAGCCAAGTCATTTGGATTATATTGTCATATCTCATATCCAATGCTCCTTCTTGCGGTAACTTATATTTAAAGTATATATACATTGAAAGTTGCTTGCTCCCTAGCATGTGTTAGTTTTGTTCCTAGCATGTGCTTGTATATGGTGTGCTTATTACTTACCTTGAGCAATCAAGTTTGTGTATGTTAATGTGCGCTCCATATATGTGTAAACTTTGTGTTGAGTCCTTATTGGATCTTGTGTTGATTTCAATGGGCTCTTTTGAGAGATTAATGGACTATCCCATTTTGGGGGAGTGATATGCTTTGTGCACTTCACTAACCTAAAAATGTGTGTATATGAGTAACACCACCTAGTATTGATATATCAAGATTATCTAGTAACTATGTGGTGTGTCATGCTCATGAGAAATTCAAATTCTATAACATCCATTAATTATCTCTAGTTGATTTTATTTGCCTCTTGCTTAGATAAAATGAATTATCACATTATGGGGGAGTAATAAGCTATGTGCATATTACAATCCCATAAAATGTGAACATTTGAGGTTTTGTCACTTAGATTTGATATTGTCAATTATCTTATTTCTATGTGGCATATTAGCTCGAACAAGTTCCAATTTGCTTTCTAGCTATCTTTTGGGTCTTGTTCGTGTGTGTTTGCTTGGTGTGGTTTTTCTCTAATATGCATCTCCATACATTAGTTGAGAAACCATTTGTTCCATATTATTCTAACCATGGCCTTGCCGGTTGGTTTGAATAGTTGGAAATACCAACAAACCTTATTCAAATATGGTGTTTTATTTCTTATCCCTTGCCATATGTTTTATCTTGTGAGGATATTCTTGGATACCTCTATCACCGGGAAAATAATTCCAAATGGTCATTGTCCTTGGACGATCCATATTTATGTTTGATGTAGAATATTTTTGATTATCCTTACATTGGCATTGGTTTTTATTTGCCCCATCTCTTGCCAAAATATTCATTTTGACTCCCTTTGCCATCCCTGCCTCTTGCTAGGATCCTAAACCTCAAATTGGTAGTGTTTAGTGTTGTAAATAAAATATGAAGAGTAATGATCCCTTGTGCGTGCATTTTGTATTCAAATGCAAATATCAAAAATAATGCATCAATCTTGGGGGAGCATTCCTTTTATTTAGAACACTATCCTATCTATCAATATTTGATCCTTTCAATTGGCATTTGATTTCTATCATATGTGTTTATGGAAGACAAATCTTTTCTCTTGATGCTTTGTGCCATCATGAAAAGTGTAGAGGGTGTTTGGTTTATTTGGTGTAACCTTGCTCTCTCTTGGGAGTCTTGCTTTCTCATTTCTTGCTTTATGTTTATCCTATAAAATGAGAAAATCCTTTGAGCATGTCTCTTTCTTTTATCTTATATGCTCATTGACCTTGCCTAGGTACCTTCAATTGGTATTAATTGGAATTTAATATCTCCTCCATAGATATTTGTTTCAATTGATATTTATTGTGAGAATTTGGATACCTTATTGCTTTATTTTACTTTACTTGATTCCGGTCAAGTATTATCCTCTTCTTGGTATCTTGTCTCCTAGTTGGTATTTTATTTTTTAAATTGGTGTCTTATCTCTCATGTGTTGTTTGATTTGATTTCTATTGATATCACACCTCATGTGTTGATGTGTTTTGGAATCAATCACATGTTGATTTGATTCTTTTCTCAATCATGTGTTGATTTGGATTTTGATATAACTTGGACAACCTTTTTGTGTCACACTTTGGTGTGCTCTCTTCTTGGTTTACTTGGTGTTTTGTCCAAATTGTATCTCATTTGGTTCTTGTAAGTCCATGCATGCGTATTTACTAGTATATTTATTTTATGGCATGCTAGTCTTTCTTGATCCAATATATAGGGGATACTCCACCAAATCCTAATTCGGCTAAGATGTGCATGAAATTCAATTTCATATCTATATGCACATATCTATGTGGAGTGTTTCCTATGTATTGTAGTGTATCTAACTACTATGGAACCCAATGAGTGTGGGAACCATGTTGTACTTGAATTTTGTTTTAGGTACAATGGAGATGCATTGGATGCTTGCCTCATTTATAAGGAAGGTGTTCTCACCATGTGATTATTGGAGTCAAGCTTTGATGATAAACAAAAATTCTCATCTTCATCATCACCAATGCTATTTCGGTAACAAGTATCTACCCCATGCATATTTTTCTTGTATTCAACCTTGTGTAGGTTGCCCCCCCCCCCTTGGCATGAAAACTTTAAAATGTTCAATTGTTGTGGTTTTGGCTTATTTCCTTCACTTGGTATATCTTTGTGATATTTGTGATGAAATTGCAAAAACCTTCCTACAATTGGAATTATTTCTTTGTGATACTTGTTGCCTATCTCAAAGCATTTCCACTATCCCTTGTTCCCTTAGTGATATGTGTGATGCATTTGATGTGTTTGAAGTTCATTTATATACAATGAGATAAATTTGAGCTATGTGCTATGCTTTTAAGCAATAATCTCTTTTTGTATATTCATGACTTCCTTTTGGTTACTATAGTCTCCTTTCTTCGACCATTTTATATGTGCAAGTTTCTTTGTCGATGAATATCATTGTCTACTTAGAAACCTATACATATGAGAGAGGCCACCTTTTATTTGGTATCCTACTTTCTTTCAAGCCACCTTGTCTTTTATCTATAATTCTTTGGTGGCTCCAAGTTTGTCTCGTGAGTGCTTCTCTTATTTCTATTCGCACCTTTGCGCACTCACATTCCACTGAAGATTCTTCTCTTCTTGCTCATCACGGTGAGTATGTTGATTTTGTTGCCTAAATGTTTTCACTAGCTCGTGGATTTCTCAATTGGTTTAGTTTCCATTTAGTATCTTTGAGCTTGTGAACATATTCTCTTTTTTAATCTTCTTTGTAAGTTGTGTGTGTCAATACTCGATATATAACTTATCTCCATTTGGTTAAGACTATGTGTCTTATCAAATTAATTGTCTTGTCACACACACATACTCTTGGTTGGGCCTTTCTAGATAATTTCTTTTAATGGGTATCTCCTTACGGCTCAACCACATCTTTGGTGCAAGTGTTTTGTTTTGCTTTAATTTTTACATCCTTGCACTTGGTGAGTGTTCTAGATGATTTTGGGGGAGCGAGGATTCCATATTTGTGCACTTCTCAATAGAGCATGAACATTGGGGAGCTTCTCCATTTTTATTTAGAACTCTCGCTTTGGATCTTTTTGATTGCCTTTCTCCTTTGTGGAGATGTTTAGAATGATTTCATCCTTTGCAATCTTTGGATCCTCAATATAGTTTGATTTCCTCTAATTATTCGTCAATGGATATGTGCATTTGATTCCACTCACATTTTGAGAAATGCACACTTTATGGAGAAATTCATATTATATTGGCCTTCTAAATTTTTCTTCCCATTTCGGCAATCGATGCCAATGGGGGAGAAGTTTAGAGGGTTTAAGGGAATTTGGCTTTATGCTTTAGTTTGGTTCTTAAGCATTTGCCTTTCATACTCATGCATCCTTGCGTGTTCATCTTGCAAGGTTGTTTAATTCATTATATAAACCCTCTTAAAAGGGATTGTCATCAATTACCAAAATGGGGGAGATTGAAAGAGCATGGTTGCCCCCATATGTTGTTTTGGTAATTAATGACAATCTCTATGGACTAATGTGTGCTTTGAGTTATATTTGCAGTGTTGGTCCGTATGGAATGCTTGAACTCCATATGTTGGAGTCGAAGCTAAAAGAAGAAGATTATATGTTGATCAAGGCTAAGTGCGAGTTGATCAACATACAAGATAAGGGCAAGTGAAGATATGCGAAAGAGTGTCTCTCCCATATTGGTATATGGGGGAGCAATTTGCGAGGCTTCACCGAGCGGAGCGTAATCAAGAAAGGTGATCCACTTGAGAGGAGATCAAGATCGTCATCATCTAGCTCAAGTGGAATGCGCAAGGCAAAGAAAGGTGATCCACTTGAGAGGAGATCAAGATCACCATCATCTAGCTCAAGTGGAATGTACAAGGCAAAGGTATGATCTTGATAGGGTTTCTATTTTACCGGTCTCGTGGTGTAGTTGGGAGACCGGGTTTTAGGATAGGTAACCGTACTATCAAGAGGGGCTCTCAAGTGAGCTTTAGCGTATCGGTCGTAGAGAGCTCAAACCTTTGCATCCTTGCATTCTTGCAATCATCTTTATTGATTATTATTTGACTCTTATCGTAGTGAGATCTTGGTTCTTGTCGTGATAGTCATGACAAGATTAAGTCCTTCGAAAACGATATTTGGTTGCATCTTCTATTGCGTTTTCGGTGGTGGAGATTTTGCCGATTCACTAGTGAGTAAAGGTTCACACCTTCCTACCCATACCAAAATCTCCATTGCATGTTATTTGGCTTTCATCTATATGAGGATTTAGAGCTTGTGTTCATCTCCATACCAAGCTCTAATTCATCAAAAACGGATCTCATATGCATATCTTGTTGCGTTTTTTATGTTGGAGGTTTTACCGGCTTGTCTTTCCTAGAGAGGTCAAACTCTTTCCTTGTGACCTCCTCCTCACATGATGGAATGTAACATCCCAACTTTTTCAAAAATTAAAAACTTGCATTCATGCATCATAAACTTGCTGCATTGCATTTTAAGTCTTTTGTTTTGGGTTTTAAACTCAAAATTTGGTGTTAAAATAATTATTTTGACATAATTGGGTTAATTGACCCTTGTCATAAAACCAATTATATTATTTTATTTTGTGGGCAAGCTAAGTGCCAAAGTGTTCTATTTTTAGCAAGCTTTTCAAAAAGTATTTTATCAAATTTTTCTGAAAAGTTTTGGTTTGATTTTTGCTTTGTTTTTGAAAACAGAAAATAGAAAAAAGTTTTGTTTAAAAAAAAAAAGGAAAAGGCCGGCCGAGCCAGTCCAACCGGGCCAGCCCAGCTAGCCACGGCCCAGCTCCAGCCCACCCGCCTCCTCCTCTCCTCTCTCTCTCTGACGCGCGGGTCCCGCCCGTCAGCGCCGTTTCCAGGCGCGGGAGCTCACCCGCCGGCGCCCGTCGCCTCCCCCTCTTCAATCCGCACCACCGCGGACGGTAACGGCCGCGCCACCACCTCCCTCTTATAGCCCTCCTCCTCCTCTTCCTTTCGCCCCACACCGCACCACCCGAGCGCCACCAGGCTGCCCGTACGGGAGCCCGCAAGTCCGCCGTCGCCGCCGGCCGACCTCGCCATTCTCGGTGAAGTTCGGCGTCCCCGCGCCTTTTCTCCTCCCCCAACCCCTTTAACTCTTCCTTGCGCACCTCGTTGACAAGGTCCCGTGTGTTTTCGCGCAGGAAACCGACGGGAGCGTCCTCGACCACGTTCGGCCGCCGCCAACCTCCAACTCCGGCGAGGAATCTCCGCCGCACCGGAGCTTCAAGCCGCCACCGCTCGCGCCACCACGTCCGCCTCAAGCTGCTGCACGCCGTGGTGAGCTCGCCGTCCTCCCTCCCCCTCTGGTTGCGTCGGAACGCACCGTGCCGGCCGCCTCCGCCGCTCGGGCTAGGGTTCCGGCGAGGCCGCCGCCCCCCTTTTTGGCCGATCTATCGTGGGCCGTTGGATTCCGATCTGACGGCCGCGTTTTATAAAAAAAACCCGAATCGGTACGCGCCAATCAGGAGCCGCCACGTGGCCGATTTCTTTTATTCTTTTCTGTTTTTCTGTTTTTCAAACAGAAAATCACCCTAACTTCAAAAATCCGTATCTTTTGAACCATGTATCCAAATTCAACAAATTTGATGTCCCTGGATTCAGCAAAATGTGTAGAATGCAGTGGTGCAATCAAATTCAACTTTTGATACGTGCACACACTTGGTATTTGTAGAATTCCAAAAATCTTGTTTTGGCCATATCTTGAGTTCTACATTTCCAAATTGAGTGATCCAAATGGCAGAAGCTTTTTCTAGTTGTCCTCTGCCCAGTAGACTTGTTTTCCAAAATTTATAAAATATTTTATTACAGAAAACTATAAGATCCTTGTATTTGCCCTTTTTGGGTGTTTTAAAAATGCTTTAATGGTTAAAATTGTTTAAAACTTGTCTTGTGGCATCATGCATATAGTAATAATCAGAGATTAATAATATGATTTACTTGTGTTGTGTGTCTTTTGCATACACTCATGCATGGCATATATTTTTGTATTGCTATAATGGTATGGTTGCTTATTTGTGATTTGTGATATTTGTTAGATTATTCGGAGGGTCCCGGTTACTCTTGTGCTTGTTGCTCCTGCTCAGCTGGTTGCCAAGGCAAGTGATACTCCAGCATAAAAGTCCTACTATTTTATTATATGCATTTTAGCTATTTCAGTAGTATGCATGATAAGAGTATTACTATTATGCTATGCAGACCTGTTTAGTATACACCCTATATTCCTGTTGGTCTAGGTACCCATTAACTTGGTAGATGTTAGGACTGCAATGCAAAATGTTTTATTGTAGTATGAAAGGATAAAAACTCTACTAAGTTAATGAACCACCTGGGTGGCAATTGGTATTGCTTGGCGGACAGAGTTGAGTGTCTTCTCGAGGCCATTTCCATGGTTATACTCGAGATGTTCACTTGGGAATGGCCACCCAGGAACAAAGAGATTCGATGTCACTCCATGCTTTTGTTTGCTTCCAGTGCAGCCACTAGTCATATGGGCTCTGTCTTGATTGACTAAGTTGAGTGGACCCGACCGGACGAACAAGCAGATGTAGGGGTTGTAGGTGGGTATTGTTCGGACAGGTGTACGGGAAAGCTCTTCTGAAAGATCTCGTCTCGACTCTCTCCTTTCCTTCTCACTAATTGAGTGATTAGGAAGTTTGGGTTAGTTGAGTCTAGTGGGGAAAGTGCCACAAACTCTCGAGAGTAGTAAAACTATGATCATAGCCGTGTCCCCGGTTACGGACAATTTTGAGCAGCTGGACAAGGATGTCGATGGAGAATCTCACCATTCCAATTTCTTAAATAAAATTTTGAGGGGTGAACAAGGGTAGAAATGGGACACTGGATATATTCCAGGAATTGCCTCATTTGGCACTGGAATGTATACCAGGAATTGTCTCGACTAGATGGAAAAGAAAATATTGTGAAAGCTAGGATAAAATTGGCTTTATGCAAAGAGCCTTGAGATCCACCAGCCAAATAAGCATATAGGTCTTAGAGTTTGCCATTATGAGTCCACAAGTGTCACTTGCCAGATCCATTCCAATGGTTCTGACCAATTTTTGGCTGCAACGCTTTTACTGTTGCAGATTGTTCAGACGATGAGTAAGGTGCGTGATAGGGCTTCGAGTCTACAACCGACATGTTCGCCTGTGGCAGCATGAAGATGATGGAGACTCCATGCTTAATATTTATTTCCGCTGTTTACTATAAACAAAGCTAGCTTCGAGCTATGCACTTTGTAATCAAAACTACTTTGAATTCTGGATCGTGCGTGTAATAAAATGATGCACTGTTATGGTATTTCATCCTGTACTGTGTGTGCTAGCGAGTCGATCCAGGGACTAGCACTATACACAGGTATCTTGTCTATTTTAAAAGGCAAGGTCACTACAGATGGTATCAGAGCATCGTGTTGCCTGTAGGTTCGAAACCCTAGGTTTGGATAGATATAGGTTGACCCTAGGATTCCAAAATTTATTTTCTGCACTTTAAAAGTTTAATAGTTACTTCAATTAATTATTTTTGACTAACCATCGTAATACTTGTTCTAATTCTTCTCTCTAACCCTTGTGTAGATGGCCGTTTTCACCCACATGACGACCCCAAGTGACAGTGCCCATAGCTTGTTTGGTAGGCAGCTGATGAGTGTCTGCAGAGTGCTCAGCATAGTTCCTCCTATCTTCAAGGGCAGGGAGTTACCTTCTGATGTCCCCAATGTCCACCGATGGGAGATTGAGACTGAGATCCTACCACGTCCTATTGGGGCGCCTACTGAGCCCATTATCTTCACGAAGGAGTACACCACTTGGGAGACCGGACTTCTGATGGCCATGCATGAGGCTTTGGCACGCATTTGTGAGACATACTACGAGTTGTTACCTCAGACTTCTCCATATAGAGACTTTGGAAGGCGTGATGCGGAAGGACTACCATATTATAGTGATGGAGATCGCGAGCACATGAGCTTGATACAGATTCACTTGGAGGATCTCGAGTTGCTGGCCCATAGGACCGAAACTATACTACGTGCAGAGATGGGAGTACTGGATCACGCCAAGGAGTTGATCGAGGCGCAGAGAGTGCAGATTGAGACTGCTGAGGAGCTAGCAGAGGCACAGGAGGCCCAGAAGCAGAAGCTCATGGAGGATAACCAGAAGTTGGAGGCAGAGAATATCAAGCTAGGGAACAAGGTGGACCAACAGCAGGCGATGATAGCAGCCCTGCAGGAGCAGTGTGCTCGTCTCACCAAGGAGACATCTGACAAGTAGCTGCCCACCTCTCCTAAATAAGTCGTGTCTCGACATTAACCTTTCGTATTGACCTACCGACTTGTGGTATGGCAGTACCTTCGTACTTGTTCCCAGAACCTTGTTACGTTGCCTAATAAACGTTTAGTACGGTTTTCTCAAATATTTCTGAGTGTTTAATTTCTGTTTGTTGCTAATTGCTTTATGGGTAGAAATATTTCTTTAGATTTATCTATCTCTACTCATCTATTCTTAAACCACAGATGCCTCCCCGCCGTGATCCCGACAATGATGCAATTCAGCAACTGATAGCAGCTCAAGCCCAACTGATGCAGATGATGACGCAGTTCATTGCGCATGCACAGAACAACAATAACCCACCGCCACCACCACCACCGCCGCCACCGCCACCTCAAGCTGACAGGCTGGCTAGGTTCCTAAGGCTCAAACCCAATAAGTTCTCAACCGCAACTGAGCCAATTGTGGCAGATGATTGGTTGCGCTCAATCAGTAAGGATCTGGTGACATGTGAGTGCACTGACACGGAGAAAGTACGGTTCACTGCGCACTTGCTAGAAGGGCCAGCAGCCCAATGGTGGGATACCTACCAGATCACTCACCCACTGGATGGACTCACGTGGGAGACTTTTAAGGAGGGATTTCGCAATGCACACATTTCCACGGGTATTATGAACTTAAAGAAAGAGTAGTTCCGTAGCCTAAGGCAGGGTAACAGGTCGCTCAAGGAGTATATGGATGACTTCTACACGTTGTCTCGTTACGCTCCTGAGGACATTGACACCGATGGAAAAAGAAGGGAGAAATTCCTTAGGGGGCTGTGTGATGAGCTAAAGATCCCTTTGTCAGTAGCTTATGCCCCAAATTACCAGACCCTCCTTGATCAAGCAGTAACACTGGAGGACAATATGAAGAAGGCTGAGAACCGTAAGAGGAAGAATACTGCCGGCAAGCACTACGCAGAACCTTCATATAAGAAACACTCTTCTTATGAAGGCAATAGTGGTTACAAGCATGGAAATTATCATAGTGGTGGAAATAACCACAAACACCATGGACATAACCACCATGGTGGATTCAAAGGAGGCAATGGAGGATTCAAGGGAAATGCTCACAATGGACACCGAGGAAACAACAGTGGTAATGGGCAGCATCGCCCAAATTTTGAGACTAAGAAGGATATCAGTCAGGTGTTATGTTTCAAATGCAAGAACAAAGGACATTACGCAACTGATTGCCCAGAAAGGAAGACCGAGGGAGCTGCCAAGCCCAACCCTTTCCAGAAAGGCCAAGTAAATCACGTCAACGTGGAGGAAGTATATGATGAACCTGATGCTGTGATTGGTACGTTCCTACTCAACTCCTTTACAGCATTAGTTTTATTCGATACCGGAGCATCACATTCATTCATATCAAGAGCTTTTGTTAACAATAATGAGTTACCCACGGAAACCATGAGAAATCCCATGAGGGTAAATTCTCCAGGGGGAGAAATGTTAGTACATGCCTGGTGTAGGAAATTGGATTTAAAGATTGGGAAACATCATTTTCCAGTCGATCTAATCATCCTAGAATCCCAAGGTCTGGATGTTATACTAGGGATGGATTGGATGACCCGTTTTGAAGGAGTTATAGATTGCGTAGACAGAGCGATTTCACTCACTACCCCGGAGAAGAAAAGGATCAGATTTAAGTCCAAATTCAAATTGAGACAGGTTAAGCTCAATTCTCTTAAGGGGGTTAGCCTTGAAGAGGTACCCATAGTGAGAGAATATCCTGACGTGTTTCTGGAAGAATTGCCGGGAATGCCACCAGATAGAGAAGTGGAGTTTCTCATCGAGTTAGTGCCAGGCACGGGACCCATAGCCAAGAGACCGTATCCAATGGCCATGGATGAGTTAAAAGAGCTCAAGAAGCAGTTGGATGAACACCTACAGAAAGGATTTATTCGCCCAAGTTCATCACCTTGGGGAGCACCGATATTGTTTGTTGAGAAGAAAGACAATACCCAGAGGCTAGTTACAGACTATCGGGCGCTAAATGAGGTAACCATCAAGAACAAGTACCCAATACCAAAAATCAATGATTTGTTTGATCAGTTAGAGGGTGCTTGTGTGTTTTCCAAGATCGATTTACGGTCAGGGTATTTCCAAATGAAAGTTCGAGAACTCGATATACCTAAGACGGCGTTCACTACCAGATATGGACTATATGAATACACGGTGATGCCATTTGGATTGACCAATGCGCCAGCTTATTTTATGAACATGATGAATAAAGTATTCATGGATTTTCTGGATAAGTTTGTTGTTGTATTCATTGATGACATACTTGTCTACTCCAAGAGTCACAAGGAACATGAGGAACACCTGCACCGAGTGTTACAGAGACTCAGGGAGCATAAGTTGTATGCTAAATTTAGTAAATGTGAATTTTGGTTGGAGAAAGTTGGTTTCCTAGGCCACGTAGTGACGAAGGAAGGAATTGCAGTGGATCCTGAGAAGGTGTCTGCAGTAACTAACTGGGAACCGCCAAAGAATGTTGGGGAAATCCGAAGTTTCTTAGGTTTGGCGGGTTATTATCGGAGGTTTATTGAAAATTTCTCTAAGATAGCCAAGCCTATGACGAAACTTTTAAGGAAGAATAAAAAGTTTGAGTGGTCAGAGGCATGTGAGAATAGTTTTCAAGAACTAAAGAACTTTTAGTTTCAGCCCCAGTGTTGTGCCTACCCGATCTGGAGAAAGACTTCCAAGTATTTTGTGACGCTTCAGGTCAGGGTTTGGGAAGTGTACAAATGCAAGGAGGCAAAGTGGTATCTTACGCGTCCAGACAACTGAAGAAACATGAAGTGAACTATCCAACGCATGATTTAGAATTAGCATCTGTGGTACACGCTCTGAAGACTTGGAGGCATTATCTGATGGGCAAACGGTGTGAAGTATTCACTGACCACAAAAGTCTAAAATATATCTTTACCCAGAAGGAGCTGAATATGAGACAACGGAGATGGTTAGAACTCATCAAAGATTATGATCTGAGTTTACAATATCATCCAGGAAAAGCTAATGTAGTTGCCGATGCGTTGAGTCGTAAGGTCTACGTCAACGGTCTCACAGGCAGAACGAGTTACCCGAACCAAGACGATAAAATTTTGCAAGGTACAGTGGAATCATCATACGGAGGATGAAGCTACTTGGGAACGAGAAGATGACCTACGAGAAGACCATCCACACCTATTTGCTAGCCAATCCGAATCTCGGGGACGAGATTCATCTTAAGGGGTTAGGTTTGTAACATCCCAATTTTTTTCAAAAATTAAAAACTTGCATTCATGCATCATAAACTTGCTGCATTGCATTTTTTTTAAGTCTTTTGTTTTGGGTTTAAACTCAAAAATTGGTGTTAAAATAATTATTTGACATAATAGGGTTAATTAACCCCTGTCATAAAACCAATTATTTTATTTATTTTTGGGCAAGCTATGTGCCAAAGTGTTCTATTTTTAACAAGCTTTTCAAAAAGTATTTTATCAAATTTTTCTGAAAAGTTTTGGTTTAGTTTTGCCTTTGTTTTTGAAAATAGAAAATAGAAAAAGGTTTTGTTTAAAAAAAAAAAAAAAAAGGCCGGCCGAGCCAGTCCAACCGGGCCAGCCCAGCTAGCCACGGCCCAGCTCCAGCCCACCCGCCTCCTCCTCTCCTCTCTCTCTCTCTGACGCACGGGTCCCGCCCGTCAGCGCCGTTCCCAAACGACGGGAGCTCGCCCGCCGGCGCCCGTCGGCCTCCCCGTCTTCAATCCGCACCACCGCGGAGGGTAACGGCCGCACCATCGCCACCCTCTTATAGCCCGCCTCCTCCTCTCCTAATTGCCCCAAAAATCCCAAGCCGAGAGCCTAGGGGCTGCTCGGATTCGTGCTCGCCGTCCCGCCGTCCGTCGCCGCCGTCGGGCTCGATTCCGGTGAAGACCGGCAACCCCGCGGCTCCCCGCCCCCTTCTTCCTTCTCCTCTTTCCCTTGCGCTTCTTTTTGACATGGTCCCATGTTTTTGCGCGCAGGGAATCGACGGGAGCGTCTCCGACCGACGCCGTCCGCCGCCTGTCCCAACTCCGGCGAGGAATCTCCGCCGCACCGGAGCTTCAAGCCGCCACCGCTCGCGCCACCACGTCCGCCTCAAGCTCCTGCACGCCGTGGTGAGCTCCGTTCGCCCGTTGACCTCCTGGACACGCCGGAACGCGCGTGTCGGCCCGTCGCCGCCGCTCGGCTAGGGTTCCGGCGAGGCCGCGCCGCCCGATCCCGGCCGATCTATCGTGTGCCGTTGGATCTAAATCCTACGGCCGCGTTTTATTTTTAAAACCCGAATCGGTACCCTCCAATCGGGAGCTGCCACGTGGCCGATTTCTTTTATTCTTTTCTGTTTTTCTGTTTTTCAAACAGAAAATCACCCTAACTTCAAAAATCCATATCTTTTGAACCATGTATCCAAATTCAACAAATTTGATGTCCCTGGATTCAGCAAAATGTGTAGAATGCAGTGGTGCAATCAAATTCAACTTTTGATACGTGCACACACTTGGTATTTGTAGAAACCCAAAAATCTTGTTTTGGCCATATCTTGAGTTCTACATTTCCAAATTGGTGATCCAAATTGCAGAAGCTTTGTCTAGATGTCCTCTGTCCAGTAGTCATGTTTTCCAAAATTTATAAAATATTTTATTACAGAAAACTATAAAATCCTTGTATTTGCCCTTTTTGGGAGTTTTAAAAATGCTTTAATGGTTAAAATTGTTTAAGACTTGTCTTGTGGCATCATGCATATAGTAATAATCAGAGATCAATAATAGTTTTACTTGTGTTGTGGTCTTTTGCATACACTCATGCATGGCATATATTTTTGTATTGCTATAATGGTATGGTTGCTTATTTGTGTTTTGTGATATTTGTTAGATTATTCGGAGGGTCCCGGTTACTCTTGTGCTTGTTGCTCCTGCTCAGCTGGTTGCCAAGGCAAGTGATACTCCAGCATAAAAGTCCTACTACTTTATTATATGCATTTTAGCTATTTCAGTAGTATGCATGATAGGAGTATTACTATTATGCTATGCAGACCTGTTTAGTATACACCCCATATTCCTGTTGGTCTAGGTACCCATTAACTTGGTAGATGTTAGAAATGCAATGCAAAATATTTTATTGTAGTATGAAAGGATAAAAACTCTACTAAGTTAATGAACTACCTGGGTGGCAATTGGTATTGCTTGGTGGTCAAAGTTGAGTGGCTGCTCAGGGCCATTTCCATGGTTATACCTGAGTACGTGCACTTGTGAACGGCCACCCAGGAACAAAGAGATTCGATGTCACTCCATGCTTTTGTTTGCTTCCAGTGCAGCCACTAGTCATATGGGCTCTGTCTTGATTGACTAAGTTGAGTGGACCCGACCGGACGAACAAGCAGATGTAGGGGTTGTAGGTGGGTATTGTTCGGACAGGTGTATGGGAAAGCTCTTCTGAAAGATCTCGTCTCGACTCTCTCCTTTCCTTCTCACTAATTGAGTGATTAGGATGTTTGGGTTAGTTGAGTCTAGTGGGGAAAGTGCCACAAACTCTCGAGAGTAATAAAACTATGATCATAGCCGTGTCCCCGGTTACGGACAATTTTGAGCAGCTGGACAAGGATGTCGATGGAGAATCTCACCATTCCAATTTCTTAAATAAAATTTTGAGGGGTGAACAAGGGTAGAAATGGGACACTGGATATATTCCAGGAATTGCCTCATTTGGCACTGGAATGTATACCAGGAATTGTCTCGACTAGATGGAAAAGAAAATATTGTGAAAGCTAGGATAAAATTGGCTTTATGCAAAGAGCCTTGAGATCCACCGGCCAAATAAGCATATAGGTCTTAGAGTTTGCCATTATGAGTCCACAAGTGTCACTTGCCAGATCCATTCCAATGGTTCTGACCAATTTTTGGCTGCAACGCTTTTACTGTTGCAGATTGTTCAGACGATGAGTAAGGTGCGTGATAGGGCTTCGAGTCTACAACCGACATGTTCGCCTGTGGCAGCATGAAGATGATGGAGACTCCATGCTTAATATTTATTTCCGCTGTTTACTATAAATAAAGCTAGCTTCGAGCTATGCACTTTGTAATCAAAACTACTTTGAATTCTGGATCGTGCGTGTAATAAAATGATGCACTGTTATGGTATTTCATCCTGTACTGTGTGTGCTAGCGAGTCGATCCAGGGACTAGTACACAGGTATCTTGTCTATTTTAAAAGGCAAGGTCACTACAAATATACAATGAAGTTGCTGCAGAGGTAATAACTTCATGACTCAAGAAAAATAAAAAGCAAACTGAAAGTAAAAGATGGGTTGCCTCCCAACAAGCACTTTTCTTTAACGCCTTTTAGCTAGGCGCAATGCCAAATATCAAGTTTTTTCGAAATCCATTGCAACTTTTCCTTCAATAAGAACTTCTTTCTCTTTGAGGGGAAAGGAGACCTGCCCTAATGGGAAAACGAAAACGTATGCAGCCCTTTTTAACATAAATAAAAGCTCCCACGGAACGAAGGAAAGATCTTCCAATAACGATATTAGCTTGAGCCTCTGACTCAAGAACCAAGAAATCAACCAAAGCAGTCTTATGTTTAAAAGTGACGGACTTCATTAACTCTTTTATAAAAAATTTAAGAGCTACCATCAGAATGGGAGTGACAAAAAGGATAATCAAATAAGTCTCCAAAATTCATAGTATCGAAAACCATTTTAGGAATAGTTGACATCATAGAACCAATATCACAATAAGCAAGGAACCTTTGATCTTTATTTCAATAGGGATATACGGTTCCCAATCCCCATTTATTTCAAGGATTTGATAATCTTTAGAGCTCACCTGTATTCCATTTAAATTTAGATTACATAAAATTTTCTATTTTATCTAATCTACCATGTATTCCATTAATTTTCTCATTGGTGGGAAAAACAAATAAGCCTTTTATAATTCTCAGGGATTCTAATTCTTCAATTTCAAGAAAGTTTCCTCCAGTAATGACATCCAAAACATGCTTGCATGCATCAGATAGTCCATAATAAAAGCATCTCAGTAAAACACACATAACAAGCATGGGTTGGATCTTTTGATGTAATTCTGAAATTCTATCCCAAGCATTTTTAAAACTTTCTCTCCCTTTTGTTTGAAGGAAAAGAACTCGGCTAAGAGAGGCATATCAAGAGTGGTAAATCTAGACATAAAGACAAGACAAAATAACAGGACAGGAATAGACTACACTATTTTTTGGGTTTTAAAATTTTGAAACAGGAAAATAAACTAAACGAGATATAAAGCAAGCAAGACAAAAACAAAGTAAAGAGATTGAGAGTATGAGACTCCCCTTGCTGTAGCTCCAAAGTCCCCGGCAATGGCGCCAGAAAACTGCTTGATGATAGATAATAATAAGTTGGGTGGTGCCCCAAGCGAAGGCGGAATTGTAGCTAGTAGCAGTTTTCCCTCAATTAAAGAACCGAGGTTTATCGAACCAGTAGGACTTTGAATCAACAACGAGGTGAATGTTGAATATCTCTGGCACTTAACCTTCAACAGACGTGGACCTGCACACACTCAACCAAAATACTTGCCCCAACAGCGGAGAGGTTGTCAATCTCTCCGGTCTCGCAGAACACAAAGCGGTTAATTGTATGATGAAATAGATAAAATATGAAAAGTGACCAGAGGAGTAATGATGATTAAAAGCAAGTAAATGAGGTTGTAAACAATGTAAAAAGATGGACCGGGGGCCATGGGTTCACTAGTGGAGTCTCTCATGTAAATAAAATATGCATGTGATGGGTGAACGAATTACAGCTAGGCAATTGACAAGATTATGACACAAACCCAATTTAGCTATGACAAAAAGGACATGATAATATTTATGGAGGCATCGCGACAAGGAACAAGACCGTTGAGTCCAACTGCGTCTTTGTCTAAATAGTCCACCGTGGGATCGCTATCCAGCCTGTCACCAACGGTATTGAGTTGCAAGTAACAGACAGTTGCATTAAGTAAAGTGCATGATGTAAGCAATACTAATATCAAAATAGACAATAACACGCTTTTACCCTTAGTAGCAACAGCACACCCTCGCCCTTAGACGTTTCTGTCACTCGTGCCCAGGAACAAAAGGGGGCATGAACCCACTATCTAGCATAAATACCCTCTCTTGGAGATATACACACAATCACTTGGCCAAAGTAACTACGCACATCAGAGAGCATGCAAGAACATAAATTACTCATATAAGAATCATGCACAATCTGAAATATCTTCATAATCCATCGGATAAAAAGGAAACACATCAGATAGCATTACAATAATCGATCTTGATCATGTTAGGCAGCTCACAAGATCATAAGACATGAAGCACAAGAGGGAGAAACTACCATCTAGCTACTGCCATGGACCCGTAGTCCAGGTGAGACTACTCACAAATCATCCCGGAGGAAGGCATGTCGATGAAGAGCCCTCCGGATCGATCTCCCCTCCGGCAGAGTGCCGGGATCAGCTTCAGATTGGACCCCGAACTAGGGTTTTCGGTGACGGCGCGTCGGGGTCGAGTTTCTGGAAAAATAATCGCCGCCTCGACGTTTTTAGGTTAATTGTGATTTTATGGAGTCGGAGGGAGCCGAGGAGGTGCCCACAGGGCAGGGGCAGGCCCCACCCGCGGGTCCCCCCAGGCCGCGGCTGCTGCCCGCGTGCGCCCTGTGGGACGCCTCGAGGCTGCCCTTCGGACTCCGTCTTCGTCTTGGCAAAAATAATCCCGTAAATTTTCGTCCAATTCCGAGATATTTCCAGAAGTAAATTTCTGAAACAAAAAGACAGCAAAACAGGGAACTGGCACTGGGCTTGTCAATAGGTTAGTCCGACAAAATGCATAAAAATTATATAAATAACAGTAAAAACATGTGACAATATCACAAAACTAGCATGGATCACTCAAAATTATAGATACGTTTGAGACGTATCATGTAGCACCTATTCACCCCCCTCTAGGTGGCCATACGATCCTTTGAGCCTCTCTACTCTTGGAAGACATATTCTGCGGTGCTTCTAAAGGCCTTCACCCCACTTATGACATCTTACACCGTATCTTTCATGAAAATATCAATCCCAAAGTGGGCAATTTGGATGAGATTATGGGCTATCTTAAGGATACGTTGATTGTCGTGCATGAGAATAGGGGCAAGGGAAAGAAGCTTGATGTCATGGACTATATTTGTCATAGATGTGGGATGTCATTGTGTGCAAAAGGAATGCATGCTATGGTCCTATCATCATGAGGATTATCTTGGCTGCTTGGGAGGACAAGTTTCCCGAGGTTGATCTTAGTGACCCTCACAATTGGCTTCTTCACAAGGATAAGCGGCTTAGGATCAAGGATCACACCGAGCCTCCGAATCCCCCAACACAAGGCCGTCGTGGAAAGTCAAAGGGTAAGGTTATTGTTGATGAAGATGAAGATGGTCCCTTGATGCATGTAAAATGCATACATGAACTTTGCATATTTACTCATATTTCAATCATATTTGCATCATATAAGGGTTATATAATTGTTTTATAATGATTTTGGGAAGATTTCACAGTTTTCCTTTTTCTGGAATTAACCCTGCACTGGCAGAAAACCTATTTTCTATATTTGATGTTTCAGGGACCCAAACGACGTCCAAATGACCTGAAAATTTACGAGCATCAGTTTTTGGAAGGAACAAAGCGTAGGGACGAAGGAAGCGAAAAGTGGAAGCCCGAAGGCCAAAGAGGGGGGCCCACGCGGCCAGATTCCTTGGCCATGTGGGACCCACCAACTTGGCCCTCGTGGCTCCGTTGCCGTCAATCTTTCTTCCAGAAGCTTCGTCTTGACCTAAAACCGACTATAAATAGTCCCCCGATGTTTTCCAGAAGGGAGCGCCGCCGAAACCCAGAAACCACGAAACAGAGACCTGGAGCTGCAGATGGAGGGGGAAAACTCCGGCGAGGCGCTGCCGGGTGGTCTCCATCTCCCCCAACGACATCTCCACCACCTCCATGATGAAGAGGGAGTAGTCTCCCTCAGGGCTGAGGGCTCATGCCGGTAGCTATGTGGTTCTCTCTCTCTCATGGTGTGATCTTTATATGATAATGAGCTTTGTAATCTAGTTGAATCCATAGATGTTACTCTTCATTATCTTATAAATTATGCTACTCAAGTGGTTTTATTAATGTAATCTCCGGAGTCACCTTTGTCCCATGGTGCGAAGTTGACAGTGTGCACACCGTGTGTGGCTCTTAGGCTAAAGATTATAGGAATACTTATCATGAGTTATTATTTGTGTTGGATGTCTCTATGAAATTATGGTGTTTGTCTAGTACTATCTTAGGGCGCTCAGTTGACAGTGGGGTTCCCTAGATGTGGAATGCGACTTTAAGGTGTGCTTTATAGCCCTACGCAATGGATTGGTGTTCGTTATCCAACCGGAGGATAGTTCGGGGTAGCATAGTGAAGAGTAAATATCTATGTATTCAATTATTATTATTGTTGAGAGTGTCCACTAGTGAAAGTATGATCACTATGTTGGGAATATGCCCTAGAGGCAATAATAAAATGGTTTATTAAGCATATTCAAGTTTATGATAATAGTTTATTATCCATGCTATAATTGTATTAAATGGAAACATAATACATGTGTGGAATATAAACACCCGGAGTCCCTAGTGAGCCTCTACAGGACTAGTTCGTTGATCGAGAGATAGTTAGGTTCCTAACTATGGACTTGTTATAGTCACTTGATAGCGGAGTCATATCATTAGGAGTAATGGTGTGATGGACATGACCCAAATAAAGAGTTGCAATTAATCGTGTCACAAAAGTTTTGTTGTCAACACTTTTAATATGCCAAATATAGTTTCCTTAGACCATGAGATTTATCACTCCCGTTCACCGGAGGAATACTTTGTGGAATCAAACGTCACTTCGTAACTGGGTGATTATAAAGGTGGCTTTCAGGTATAACTGATGGTGGGTGTTTGTTGGTGATATGAATCGAGAGTGGAATTTGTCCCTCCATGTGACGGAGAAGATATCTCAGGCCTTCTCGGTAATATAGCATCAAAAGTCTGCAGACATGTGATTAGGTTGTAATCACCGGGATCCTATATTATGGACGAGTAAAGAGAACTTGCCGGTAACGAGATTAAACTAGACATGGGGATGTCAACGATTATATCTCGGGCAAGTAAAATATCGTGAGACAAAGGGAATCATATATGAGATTAATTGAATCTCCGGCATCGTGGTTCAATCGAGAAAAGGTTTTCGTTGAGTGTATAGGAATTAATATGGGCATCCCGGTCCCGCTATTAATTATTGATATGGTCATGTCTATGCATTCTCGAACCCGTAGGGTCACACACTTAACGTTCCGATGAAATTAGGTTTTGCGATGAATTAAATGATGAAGTGAACGAATGGTGATTCGGAGTCTCGGATGGGATCCCGGACATCACGAGAGTTCCGGAGGAGTCCGGAGAATAAGATTCATATATGGAAAGTGGTTTCCGGAGGTTTCGGAAAAGTTCCGGAATATTTCATAGGGTATCGGAAAGGTTCCGGAATGTTCTAGAAGGGTCTAGAAGTGGGACCGCATATTTTGTATGGGCCCACATGGACCAAAGGGGTGCAGCCACCACCTAGGTGGGGCGCACCACCTAAGGCCCACATGGGCTGGTGCGGCATAGGAAAAAAATGAGGGGAGTCCCACTCCTAGTTGGACTAGGAGTTGGGCCCTCCACCCCTTTAGGAAAGGGGGCCCAAGGAGGAGTCCTAGATGGACTCCAACTTGGGGGGCAAGCAAGGGGGGGCCGGCCGGCCCCTGCCCTAGCCCTAGCCGACCTCCTATATAAGGAGGGGAGGGGGGCGCAATAAACACCCTTGGAGGCTGCCCCTAGCCGCACCCCCCTCTCCCACCTTAACCCTAGCCGCACCCCTCCTCTCCCGGAGGCTGCCGCCGCCTCCTCTCCACCAAGAGCTGCCGCACCACCCTAGCCCTAGGGGGCTGCGCCACCTTGCTCCTCTCCCTCTCCTCTTGCTTGGCTTGGCGAAGCCCTGCTCGCGGAGATCGTCATCATCACCGGCACTACCGTCGTGCTGCTGAGATCATCAAGGCCACGTCTTCTCGCTTGCGGGATCAACGAGTCGACGTCTTCATCGAGCTGTACATGTGGATGCCGTGGAGGTGCTGCCCGTTGCTGCACTTCACCGGATTGGATCTCGGATAACACATCTCCTCGCGACTAGACGAGTCTAGTTGCGGGGATCGACTAGCCAACCCTGCACCGACAAAACGCGTTTGTTGATCTTCAAGGGTAAGAGATTGGATCTCACCTTCGCTATCTTCATCTCGTAGATCTAGATCCTTGGGGTTTATTCCGCTTGCTGCGTAGAAAAATTTTTGTTTTCCATGCTGCGACCCCTTCACACTAGGCCTTATTTCCAAGCATTGAAACACCGTTTACTCTCATTTTGTCTCATGTTTGCTTGCAGCCATTTTTATTTCAGATTGCAATTACCACTTATAATCATCCATATTACTTGCATTTCACTATCTCTTCGCCGAACTAGTGCACCTATACATCGGACAAGTGTATTAGGTGTGTTGGGGACACAAGAGACTTCTTGTATCTTAATTGCAGGGTTGCTTGAGAGAGGATACATTCAACCTCTACCTCCGTGGATTCAATAAACCTTGGGTTACTCACTTAAGGGAAATTTGCTGCTGTCCTACAAACTTCTGCACTTGGAGGCCCAACAAGTCTACAAGAATAGAAGCGGTGTAGTGACAGCATCCCTCCCGCCCACCCTCAAAGGGTTCTTTTGCTTGGATGGCTCGTGCTCTCAAGAAAGTTTTTACGCTCAACAAATCCATAGAGCGTCGTCAATGGGAAGCCCACTATGATAATGAACTCAAGCGCCGCAAGGAAGCTCGGGTTGCCATTCAACGTCGTCATTGCGGGAGAGACCGTGGTTGATGTGGAGGAGCCTAGCATCACTACTTATGGTCATTGGCAAGCTAGGGATTCCGCAGGCCAAGCCCTTCAGTGGTCCTCTGAAGACAAAGAACCGGAGATTTCCTCTCGCCGTCGTGCTCGCCCTCCAAGCAATGATGATCTCTCCGACGCTTGAGCTAGGACGTTTAGCATTGGTCTCTCTCCTTTTTGGTGTTTGATGCCAAAGGGGGAGAGATATCTATTAGGTTGTCCGGGGTGTTTGCCATGGGAGTCACAAGCTTTTCGTTCTTCTCAGTTGCATCTTTAAGCTTGTGAAACTTTTATTATCATGTTTGTGAACTTCTTCTATATGCATGGTGTGAGACATGTGAACCCTATGGTTATTTGTTTAAGTATTCTTATCCATGCAAGTTAGTTGTGTCACTATTCCTTGTTGCATCATATGTATGTTGCAGGGGGAGTATCTCCCCATTGTGTTGTGCATGTGGTATTCAAACGCCTATGTCTAATCATGCACACGTTGAGGGGGAGCTTCTCCTAGTGTTTACCTTGCTAAATTACTATGTTGTCATCAACACCAAAAAGGGGGTGATTGAAAGTGCATCTAGTCCCCTAATATGTTTTGGTATTAATGACAACATAATAATTTAAATCTAACTAGCAAATGTGCCCGTGCCTTGCTACGGGTTGATTGAAAAAATCTCAAATCTCTTCTCCCCCTCTTTGACATCATCGATCATTTCAGGTTGACTATATTTGTTTCTTTTAGCGCTAAACGTTCTGCTTATGGCCCAAACTTTTGGACGGAAAACTCAGCACAACCAAAATTTTGCCGCAAAATCAATCGAACCGCGTAATCCAGCCTTACCAAAACACTACAACACAACTATTAACATGCACATGATGATAATTCATATTTTGGATTAAAATACACAAAGAAATATTGAATAATCTATTATTAGTTTTAATATTAATGTACCATTTGTTTTAATATTTAAAAGTTAATATTTCTTAACTGATCTACTATTTTATACTTATTTTTAAGAAAAATCCCATCTAATCTAATCCTCCTTGTCCTTTTCTCAAAGTAGTTTTGCCTAATGTAAAATATGTGATGTGATGTTCTTCATTTTCCCTATCTAATGAATTGGCTGAGCGTCTCATTTCAAAAGGAATTAACAGTTTTATTTACTTTCGATTCCAATTGAAGATCAAGAAATCACATCGCCCAACCTGGACACGATCTGGCGAAATAACTGTCTTGCAATAACATCAGAGAAATTTTTTTTAGGTTAACATCGGAGAACATCTAATTCAGAACGCACTGGTTTTACATCAGAACATTCAGAATTTCTAGAAGGACAACAACTCATGAGATAAAATAGTACAGATCTAATTGTTGGCCTTCTTCTTCTTGGCGTCGTCGCTTCCCTGCCTGCGCTAGTCTGCTTCGCTAAGAAATAGCTTAGCAAGAATGGATTCCTCACCTGAAGAACCCCTTGAGTAACGGTTTTGTGGATTCTCAAGGGGTTCTCGTTGGCAGCTACCCAGATGGTAACGTCAACATCGTCTTTCTCATCTACTTGAGGGAGTGCAGCTGACGTACATGCGCGGCGACTGACGGGAGATTATTTGTTGCTGGCGACAGTCGGCTCGCCGACCAGCAGGAGTTCATGGGACCACGGGGTCAGCTTGGGGCGGGGCGACAGGAGCTCAAGGTTGGGCATCGGCGGGAGTTCGATTTGGGGAAAATTGGAGGCATCCAGGCGGTGCGGGGATGTAGGAATTTCTTACACGGGGTGCCTGTCTCGGCCGGCGGCATGGGAAACCCAGGAGGCGGCAGAGTTTCTCCATGTCTCTAGTTTCCAAAGGCGGACGGCAGCATTGGAATCCTAGGAGGCCGATCGGGAGCTGGTGGTGTACCAGGAGGAGCAGAGATGGCGGCGGCGCCCGCTGCAGCAGGGCTGTCCAGCGGCGGCACTCGCGGCGGCAAGCAGGGGAAGCCGGGCAGGCTAGCGCAGGGGATGAGGGGTGGCTACGGAGGACAGCATTGCAGCGGCGTCGGCTGGAAGTACTATGGGGTCTACGTCAACGGAACCCAATCGGTAGCGGCAGAGGGGGTCTGGCATAGGGGCGGTGCCGGAGCGCGGGGAGGAGCTCGGTCATGGGGTGTGGGGGCGATGGAGGATAACGGCAAGGAGAGGCTCCGTTGATTTTTTTTTTAGGAACAGGGACGAAACGTTTTTCTCCACTTAAGCGGTGGCACTGTCCGTAATTATAGTCGAAAACAAGGATAATATTAAAGTTGGACGAAAATTGTGGGAGAAGCAACTCTTCCTTTATTATTAGGTAAAGATATTGCTTTGTGAGTTCGTGCAGCTTTTAAACAAGGAAGAAGTTCTAGTTGGTGGCAGTGCCGCCATGCCTGGGGCGTGCGAGCCCTTCCCTGGGCTGGCAGTGCCGCCAGCACTACCGCCCAAGAGGCGCTCTATGAGCCCTCAGTGGTAGTACCGCCGCCTCCGGCGGCGTACCGCTGCTGGGGCTTGTGGGCCCTCCCCAGGGCTGGCAGTGCCGCTCGCACTGCCGCCAGCACTACCGCCTGGGAGGCTCTCTATGAGCCATCAGCGGCAGTACCGCCGCCCCTCCCCTGGGCTTATGAGCCCTTCCCTGGGGCTGGCAGTGTCGTCCGTAGAAGTAGCCGTTTGAAGATAGGAGCGTGCCGTGGCAGGAGGAGCCGTTTGAAGACAGAAGCGTGCGGCAGCACTACCGCCAGGACCGGCGGTAATACCGCTGCAGTGGAGCAGCAAGGTTCCAACGGTTCCTTGGAGGCGAGGAGTATAGAAGTAGGGTTTCTCCCTCCTTTGTCTTTAAGGCTCTAGCTCAAGTTTACTCTCTCTCCTCCATTAATGAGCCCAAGCTAAAATTGCCTAGATCTCCCACTCCCTCACCCCATCTTCGTTGATCTTTTGAGGAGTGAAGTAGGAGACCTAGATCTAGCCTTCCACTGAAGGAATTTCAAATCTCCCCACTATTTGCTAGTGGATCTTGGATCTTGTAGGCTCTTAGGGTTTCTTGGAAACTCTAGGATCAAGTGCGGGTTTCGGAGCTTCATAGTTTGTGAGGAGCTCCGGGACATTGTGGGAGTCTCCAACTCATTGTGGAGAGCCCCAACTTTGGTGTAAAGGTTTGGTCAACGCCTTAAAGTCGACCTCATAGTGGAAAGAGCTATTCCCCCACGGGAGTAGCACACGGAGAATAGGGTGAGCACGGACGTGCTTGTGGGAGGGCCAAGGAGCCTCCACACCTCTCCAAGGTAGACGTACTTCCTTGAGAAGGAACTACGGGAATCATTTCTTCGTGTCCACTTGCGGTGACTTCTATCCTTACTTTCCGTTGCGCTTTTTACTTGCTCCTTGTATCTTATCACTTAGGGTTGTTCATCTAGTCGCACATCTGGATAACTTGTTTTTACTTTGTTAAATTCCTAATTAAAAAGAAAAGGAATTAAAATTGGTAGTCGCCTATTCATTCCCCTCCCCCCCCCCCCCCCCCCTCTAGTCGACCATACGTTCTTTCAAAGGTTTTTATAAAAAATGGAAAATTTGCACAAAAAGTTCCTTTATATGACATAATTGTCTCAAAAAACACCAAATCTGGAATATGTAACTTAAAAAAGTGTTTACAAAAAGTGTGATCATGTATGAACATTCATGGATTTCAATCCAATGACCAAGGCGATAGTCATGTCCATGACATATAATTTTCTCTCGGTATCTTGTCATGAAAAATAAATGTCCCAAACAAAATTATAGTATGAGTGCCAAAAAGGTTTTTTTTAGGATTCAACTACCAAAAGATGAGCCAAAATGTTACCACTTCAATTTTCTCACAATGTAGACCTATTGGATGGCCAGCTATGTGGAGATTTTTTTTGCTTTGTAGATTTTTTTACTTTTGGATGATTTTCCAAAATTTACTCAAATTTTAACTGCAAGTGTGTGATAACCTGGTCATAAATTTGGAAAAAAAATCATTCTAAGGTAACCTTATATGACGCAATGCAGTAGAAGCGAAGAAAGGCCAAATATTCGAACGCCTTCAAATGATGTCCAAGCCGACTAATACGTGTCAAACGTATCTATAATTTTGTTGTTTCATGCTACTTTTATGCATTTGATACTTGTTTTTATATTAAGTTTATGATTTATTTGGACTAACCCTATTAATAGTTGCAAAAGTGCATAATGTCTTATTTTACACTTTGCTGTGTAGTAATCACTTGGAATGGCAAAAATGCAAAAGGAGACTTGTTGGAGGTGGACTCTGACTTTCCTGAAATATGTCCCTTCCAACAAATTTCAGAGATCGTAGTTTGAGACCTGAAGAAGACGTCAACCGAAGATCTCAAAATAGAAAAAGTTGTGGGAAATTTCCATACCTTCAGTTTAAGCCCAAAACAGCCAATCAGAGGTCCGTAGCTCTGGGAAACCCCGTTGTACTGAAGGCCAAATATCTGATTGCGGGATTCCGAAAGTTTGTGACGTGATTGACTCCAACTCTTACCATACTTGATGGATTCGACCGCCAAGCCACGACTTGAAACCTCATTGAGGATGAGAGGGGTCCCTAGGAAGGTTATAGAGGTGCCCATGAGCCCCATCCATCGGAAGGCCGGGAAGCATTGTCTCCACCTATATAAAGAGAGGAAACCCTAATTTTGGGGACAGCCACCAAAAGCCACGAATTTGCCTCCCCCTTGGCACTCATCTACAAGGGGAGGGCTCCTGTACAGCACCAGGAGGTCATGGAGGAAGGGTCTAGGGGCGCACACCCCTTTTGGCCGGCCAGCAGGAGGAACCCCCTGCGCCACACGCCGGCTGCCGCCGCCGCCCTGCTTTGCCTCTTCCTCCATGGCCGCCGCCTTCACCGCCATCTCCATCGCCAATTCCTCCTTGTATACAGTGGTTCATCCTCCCACACACCTCTGTACCCCTCTATGTAAACATGGTGTTTGATGCTATAAAGTATTATCCAACTGATCTATATCATGTTTGTGTAGTTCTTTTTGTCCTATGGTTGCATTGAATATGTTTGGTGGACTGGAGTTGTATGTCGATATGGTACAGTCCTATGGTGCCCATTATATATTTATGCGCGCATGGATCACATCATAGGGTTTGTAGTACGTGAAGGAGGCCGCGCGGGGGGGGTAGGGCTGCCGGAGTGACATAAATCTAAGCCCCATCCCGGTTTTTGACATTGTATGGGATGAAGAGGACCTTATGATCTTAATGCTATGGTTAGGTTTTGTCTACCTTAATGAATGTTAGTAGTTGTGGATGCTTGCTAATGTTCCAATCATATAGTACATGTAATCACAAGTAGTTGACAACGTGTATGCTTTGCCTCTCCCACATAGAAAATTGCATCGAAGACAAGCTTCACTAATTAATTATGGAAATTCGCCACTCCTTCCACCACTTTTCCACACTCATGGTTCTGTTAATTATGGTCCTTTAGTGGTCTTTATTTACTGCAGCAACTAACATTTATTTTCTTGTTGTTTATTATCTTGCAAAACCATCCCTTCATACCCGTTTTATTTCTATAGTTTTATTTCCTAGATGGAGCAAACGTTCGGTGTGTGTAGAGTTGTGTCAATGGTTGATAGAACTTGAGAGAATATTAATCCTACCTTTATCTCCTCGTTGGGTTCGACACTCTTACTTATCGAAAAGGCTACACCGATCCCCTACACTTGTGGGTTATCAAGACCTTTTCGGCGCCGTTGCCGGGGAGCAATAGCGTGGGGTAAATATTGTTGTGTGCACTTGTTTGCTTTATCACTAAGTAGTTTTTTACTTTCATTTTTAAGTTTTTTCTATCTTAGTTATGGATAGGGAGCATTAATTACCAAAAAAAATAGTTGTACTTGCTATCTAAAACTTTTTCAAGAGAAGTGATTGGAAAGATGAGTAATGGTTAAGTGGGGTTCGACCTTGAACACTTGTGTTCATGCCTATGAAACCAAAACAAATCTTTTCATGGAAGATTCTCAGCTAAAAATATGTATATATTGTGTATATACCACTGTACATAAAAATAAAATTATATAAGAACTCTAGTTTATTTATGATGCAAGTTTGTTGTTCTGCTGTCCAGAAATAGATTTTGTGTGCCTCACTGTAGAAAACTTTAAAATCGCCAGAGCGTGATCTTTTTCTGCACATATTTTAAAGCAAAGTTTATACTTTTATCTACCTTTCATTAGTTTTGAGTTTTCTGGTTTGAGCTACGTAGGTGTCTCTTAAAATTCGATTTTCATAGACTGTCCAGTTTTGGCAGATTGTTGTCTTTATTTAGTATTGTGCTTATACTTGATATTTATAATTTTTATTTTGATCAATACAAGTTATACATTTATTAGTATACAGTAGATAATGTTGAATTGAGGTCTTACAATTTGGCAATGTTTGGACATGGGTGGATTTTATTTAATGAGTACTAACCCATCTAATGAGTCTTTTCAAGTTTTATGTGATATAGTTTTCTTTTAACATCCAATGAAGACGGCGGCAATATGAGATGAATAAGAAGACACAAGAACTCAAGTTTGGGGATGCCCAGGTGCACCCCAATTACATATTCAAGATGAGTCAAGCATCCAAGCTTGGGGATGCCCATGGCATCCATCCTTTTTCATCAACAACTTTATATTTGCTGTTATCTGCCCATTTTTTCATGTTTTACTGGAGGCTCAAAACGTCACACAATTTTACAGAGTAAGTATCAACTAATCCTCTGCGTACACAAAAATTGGCAAAAAATTTAGAGATGTTTAAGTATACTTAAAATTTACGTTTTCCAGCTGTTTTTCTGAACAGATTCTGACTTTTGTTGCAGGAGTGGCCTCTTCGCGTTTTCATTTGATTCTTTGTGAGTCTCACCCTTTATTTTAAAGCTGGCCACTTAAGCAAACTCTCTGTAACTTGAAAATAAAATTTGTTTTAGTTTAATGGCAGCACTTTGGAAATATTATCTATGGTATACTAATGTCTAACCGTAGAAAAGAATGGGAAGAGTTTTGTGTTGAAGTTTTTTTTACAGGGAATGAGGAACATCAAACTGAGAAATATCCAAGAATGTCAAAATAATAATCTTGGGGATGCCTCTGCCCTCTACATAAACAATCCCTCGGTTTGCAAACCTTCAAACTTTGTTTTTCGAGCAACATAGAAACTCGCATAAACTTGGAGCTTGTATCTTAATTTTATTATCTATTATTTTTTATGTTAGCATCAAACACCATCACAATAATGAGATGATTGTTATATATTTTATTTATGCCCTTTCTGGAGAATTGATTGGAGGTTTATTTGGTTAGTTGGTTATTTGTTGAAACTTAAAAATGTTGTGTGCATAATGTTGCTTGTTGAAGGCCAAACATCTGATTACGGGATTCCGAAAGTTTGTGTCGTGATTGACTCCAACTCTTACCATACTTGATGGATTCGACCAAGCCACGACTTGGGACCTTTGAGGATGAGAGGGGTCCCTAGGAACGTTCTAGAGGTACCCATGACCCCATCCATCGGAAGGCCAGGAAGTATTGTCTCCACATATAAAGAGAGGAAACCCTAATTTTGGGGGCAGCCACCAAAGCCACGAATTTGCCTCCCCCTTGGCTCTCATACAAGGGTGAGGGCTCCTCTACAGCACCAGAAGTCATGGAGGAAGGGGGTTAGGGGCGGCACACCCCTTGTGCCTGGCCGGTGTAGGAGGAGCCTACGCCACCCACCGGCTGCCGCCGCTGCCCCGCTTTGGCTCTTCCTCGATGGCCGCCGCCTTCACCGTCATCTCCATCGCCAATTCCTCCTTGTATACAGTGGTTAATCCTCCCACACACCTCTGTACCCTGTATGTAAACATGGTGTTTGATGCTATAAAGTATTATCCAATGATTATGTCATGTTGTGTAGTTCTTTTTGTCCTATGGTTGAATTATTGAGGGTGCGTTGGTTCAGCTTTTCCAACAGCTTCCAACAAAAAAAGTTAAACGATAACCAAACGAAATTTTTTCCACGCAGATTTTCCAACGCGGCTGATTCTGCTAGCACTTTTGACAGCAGCCCAGACCCTGCTTCCATCGCGGTGCGTCCAATGAAATTGGTAGAAATTACCCACCATGCCACGCATAAGTGGCGTACCGGTTCAATTCTTTTCAGCATGTCCAGAGAAAGAGGCCACACCGAGCTTGAGGGCCGCCGCCGGCGGACTGGAGAAGACGTGGCCCTAGGGCGCCGCCAGAGACGTCCTAGATAACGAGTACATACCGGGCTAGAGGGATCCGCCGCCGACGGCCTGGAGAACGAGGCCACGCCGGGCTGTAGCCTGGAGGGTGCCGCCGCCGGCATCCTGTAGAACAAGACCACGCCGGGCTGGAGGGAGCCGCCAGGAAGGCGGACACGAGCACCCGTGCCACGCCCCCGGTATCTTGGATGTGACGCCTCGCCTGGGTCGGGGTCGCGTGCTGGCGCCGCCAAGAAGCACTTGTGTCCGCAGTCGCGTTCTGCTTGGCGCGTGTGTAGGGGGAACGCCGCCCTGGGGCCATGGTCGTTCGGAGTTAGCGGCCGCGGACGACGCCGCGGGCCGCTGCAGGCCTGCCGCCATGCTCGGTTGCTCAGAGCAGGTCTTCGCGGGAGGGCACCAGCATAGAACCGCCGACTCTTCCTCGAACCGGATCGGTGCCGGGAGGAGTGACATTGTGACAGGGTTGTGGCCGCCATGGACTCGGGTTGCAACGCCGAAAACCTCATATGCCTGCTGCTTCGAGGGTCGTGGAGCGCACGTCACTTGTTACGTCGCCGTTGGCACGAAGTCTGGTATTGTGGCGGCGCGGCAGAGGATCTGGACCAGCATAAGGCGAAGTTGGGGTGCGAGCTGCTCTGACCGGCCGCCGGCAGGAAGAACGCTGTCACATACGAGATACGCCAAGATGCCGAATGGAGATGATGATCGATCTGATCAGTGTACTACGGAGTAGTTTATTAGTTTTACTGTTAGTAGCAGCGAAGCACTGAATTTCAATATTTCATCATATGTATTTCGGTGTGGTCATGTCAAGATGTGACAATTTGTATTCATGTGAAGAATTGTTTAACATACTTGATTTTGATCCTTTTTGTTTGCACCTATTTGATTTTGATGTCTCAATGTTTGGAATGGGTTTGGAGATATTCTGATATTTGGAATAAACCAAAATGATATTTGTTATTCAAATATTTATTGCAAATTTTCATATGAATAATAGCAACATTACATAATGATAATTTCCTCAAAATGGTAATTCACATAAATAAGTATACATTTCGGTGTTTTGCAGCAATCAGTGTATAAACAGTTGTCCGAGGGCTCAGAGATATTACAAATAATTCACACAAAATCCATAGTTTCATAGTTGTTTTAACCAAACGACTTCCAACTTTGTCTCACAGTTCGCAACTCACAACAGTTTTTTCACAGCTCACAGCTCACAGCAGCTTTTTTGGAATCCACAGCCGAACCAAACACACCCTGAATATGTTTGGTTGTTCGAGTTGTATGTCGATATGATACTGTCCTATGGTTCCCATTATATATTTATGCGCGCATGGATCACATCATAGGGTTTGTAGTACGTGAAGGAGGGGGGGGTAGGGCTGCCGGAGTGACAGAAACCTAAACCCCATCCCGGTTTTTGACATTGTATGGATAAAGAGGACCTTATGATCTTAATGCTATGGTTGAGTTTTTTCTACCTTAATGAATGTTAGTAGTTGCGGATGCTTGCTAATGTTCCAATCATATAGTACATGTAATCACAAGTAGTTGAGAACGTGTATGCTTTGCCTCTCGCACATAGAAAACTGCATCGAAGAAATAAACCGAGTAGCTTCACTAATTAATTATGGACAATTCCGCCAGCCTTCCACCACTTTTCCACACTCATGGTTCTGTATTTATGGTCCTTTAGTGTTCTTTATTTGCTGCAGCAACTAACATTTATTTTCTTGTTGTTTATTATCTTGCAAAGCCATCCCTTCATACCCGTTTTATTCCTATAGTTTTATTTCCTAGATAGAGCAAACATTCGGTGTGTGTAGAGTTGTGTTAATGGTTGATAGAACTTGAGAGAATATTATCCTACCTTTATCTCCTCGTTCGGTTCGACACTCTTACTTATCGAAAAGGCTACAATCGACCCCTACACTTGTGGGTTATGACCGACATTTTGACCCCATTTTGAAACAATCAAAGAAAATGAGAAAAACAAAAAAACTTGCAGAGAGAATACTTTTGTGTGACATAGTTGCCAAGAAAAATACTAAACTCGCAAAATGGCACTTAAAAAAATGTTAACATTTTTTTTCATGTATCATTGTCCTCCTCCTCTCGTTGTTGAGCACGTACCGGGATGCAAAAGGTATTCGAAGGCCTAAGAAATATACTGATGATATTATATGGCATGGTATGTTTACTTCTACAAGTGACCTAAATACACTTTCAGAGGCTCTTGAGGATGAAAATTGGAGAAAGTCAATGGAAGAAGAATAGACTGCACCAATGTAGAATAAGACATGGCATCTTGTTCCGTGAAACTTGACATGAAATTTGATTGACTGCAAATGTGTGTATCGTGTCAAGAAACATGTTGATGGTACTATTAACAGGCACAAGGAACACCTTGTTTCAAAAGGTTTCAGACCGAGATATGGCATTGACAATGAAGATACTTCTAGTTCATTTGCGAAAGCTGCTACTATCAGGCTTGTGTTGCCGGTTGGGGTTTCCAGTGGCTGGAGTTTGTGGCAGCTAAACGTCAAGAACACGTTTCTATATGTTGTTTTAGAAGAAGAGGTCTATATGAAAACCTCCAGGTTATCAAAATCCTCATACTCCACATCATATATTAAACTTGACAAAGCTCTCGATGGTCTCAAACAAACTCCTCAAACATGGTATCTCGACCCAGTTCAAAATTGCATGATCTTGGTTTTATGCCATCCAAAGCAAATACTTCATTATTTCTTCACCACAAGTCATGTATCATGATATTTGTTCTAATTTTAGCTTATGATTCATAGTTAATTTTTGATCGTACCAGGATTTCTGCTCTTCCTCATGATCTCAATAAAAAATTTGCACTCGAAAAATTTAGGTGATTTGCACTTCTTTTTGGGCATTGAGGTAAAGAAATTTCCAATGGTTTTCTTCTTACTCACGCCTATACCCTTGTCCTCTAGTGAAAAATTATCCTTGACCGTGGGAACTCCTCTTGGCCCTAATGATAACACACAATATAGAAGCATCATGGGTGCTCTACAATATTTGACGATAACACAACATGATTTACCTTCTCAGTTAATAAGGTATGTCAATATTTGCATGCACCAACGACAGCTCATTTGACAGCTGCTAAACAAATTTGAGATATGTCAACCATACTATGAAGTTGGACCAAACTTGATCTCCCGGGGGTGCTCGAAAACAAGCAATATCAAGATACCTGAATACAAAGCTCTTGCTACAGCTGAACTGATATGGGTTGAAACATTACTTGGTTAACTTGGTGTTATGTTAAAGGAAAAGCCTTGTCTATGGTGTGACAAGTTGGGTGCTACCTACCTGTCAATTAAATAAAAATCATGCACGGACAAAACATATTGAGTTTGAGTATCGTTTTGTTTGAGAAGAGCTGTACAGAAACTGTTAGATAAAGATTTAATATCGAGAAAATATCAAATAGCATATGACTTCACGAAAGCATTGCAGTCAAGGATCTTTTAATGAATTAAGTGTAATCTCAACATTTGTAAAGATTTGCTTAAGTAGGTTTTTGATATATTTAAACTTCATATGAATATGAATTCAGTGAATCTCAACTTTCTAAAGATTTTGATAAGAGAGTGTTGAATATATTTAAAACGTCAATTACACATATGTAATGTAACGTACATGTAGAGTATTGTGGGTACCCTCATGTACACGTATCGGCCCAGGTAGAGG